>CM076582.1:972474076-972782640 GCA_034641835.2 Pinus albicaulis | reverse complement strand
CGTTCTCCGTAGGATTTGCTGTCCAAAAAGAGGCAATCTTTATACCTTGCTTTGTCAATTATATTTACTAGTATGAACATGCATGTAGAATCTCTAGAACTTTACATCTAATTTGACAGTCTGCCCCGGGCATTGGAAAGCCCTGAGAGGGAGACCTAATAACCACCACCCAAGCATATTACCCTATAGCAGCGTGGGGCCTAGGACTTTATGCTATGAAGGTTATGAAATATTTTCATTGGTCTGGGTTAAGTTATGTGACAGGGTTGGGGTTTAATACTTGCCAATGGGGTTAGGTAAAGTGGGACTTTATAATAGGTGGGGTATATATAATAATGGTGGGTTTAAAATATATGACATGTGGGAATATTAAACCATAGATTTAAGAGCAATGAATTAGTACTGGACCTGCATATGAGACAATATTTAATACGGAATGAAATATGTAAGAAATTTAAAATAAATTAAATGTTAATATTAGTATATGAGCGGGATTGTAAAAATACACTAAGTTTCTAATGTAAAATTAATATCGGGGATGGATAGTTTCAGCGGGGCCCGACATATAATTTAATCATTTAAACATAGGATAAAGGTTTTTTTTAGGGGTTTTTAGTGTTTTTGAATAAATGGAAATTAGTAAAGGTATTTTTACTTAAAGATAAAATGTGTTTTAACTTAGGAAAATGGATTTTTTGCGAGGGGAAAAGAGTGAAATAAGGGGGAAAGAGTGAAAATGAAAGGGGATGGGGGAGTATTTTTACAAGGGAGATGATTTTGAAGAAAGTTAGTAAATGGCGCGACAATTTTATTCTATCGAGACCTTATTGGCCTTGCCTACCCATCCGCTACACTAACATTTTTTCTTCATTTTCATGAGTGCATTTGAGCTTGCAGACCCTTATTCATTTTTTATTTTAACAACAAACTAAATAATTCTATCCTTATTTCCTCCAAGGGCTCAGATTAAACTATTGAGCACCTTATTATTCTCTACCTAACTATTGATCTGCTAAGATTAAATAGTTTGGCTAGATCTTTATTCTCTATCTATCAACATGAAATTTAAATCATGAAAGGTCAATATTAAGAAGTTTGAATTTCATGGATTATGACATTTTTAACAAGTTGAACACAATATTATTTTGCAAAGTGAAGTAAAAATTAGTGGCATTTGAATTTCCATCACTTTCATGATATTTTTTTATCTCTTTTTTTTTAGGGTTCATTTTTTATTCTTTATTGATATTTTTTCTTTCAAGTCCTTTAATTTTTCTTTGAGGACTTTTACCTTCTTTACATTTTTTATTTTTCTAATATGGGAAAAAAATTTTGCAGAAAGAAAAGTATGTACATATTACAATACTAATTAAATTCAATTAAAAATTATGAATCTTGTTATTATAGGACCCTAACAATTGAGAACGGTGATATTTCCAAAGTACCTGGACCTATCAGTCCAGTTGTAGAAGTGCGCATAGATGGTGTCATAGTCCCCAATACTTTGATTGATCTAGGGACTTCCATCAATGTCCTCACCAAGGAAAATATGTTAAAAATCAACCTCCAAGGGACTTTGAGGAAAACCACAATAGTTTTGCAACTTTCAAATCAATCCAAAGTAACCCCAAAAGGAATTTTTGAGGATGTGATTGTTTCAATTGACTCTTGGGATTATCCTGCAGATTTCCTGGTCACCCAAAAACCAAGATCAATGGATATCACATGTCTTGGGAAACCTTGGTTAGAAACACAACCAGGCTTATATCAATAATAATTTGGGACGTGACTATTATGAATGAACCATACCACATGGCAATTATTATATCTCATTTCTTCCAACTAATCACGTGATATACTATATGGTTGGAGGATGAAGAAATAGACACATAAAAATAACACCCCTATTTGTACCAGATGTTCCTTTGCCAGGGGACAACTTGATGAAGATGAACTCATCGACCATGTCACTCAAAACGAGTCCCCCACTAATAGTCTTCTTGAAAACCTAGTCAAAGAATCTTAAAGCCAACCTTGGATGGAATTTCACTCAGCCAATTCAACTGATAAAACCACCAAGTTTGTATAGTTTGGCCCATCCAAATCTTTGAAAATCAACTCAAACCTCTGAGATAAAGAAGAAAAGCAGCTAGTCTAGCTTCTAAAAGAAAACATGGAAGCAATTTTTTGGGATTACAAGGACATGAAAGGGGTGCATCCTTCAGTATGAAGACATCATATTTACATTAAGGAAGGATGAAAGCCTATGCAACATCCTCAAAGAAGGATGAACCCAAATCTAAAGGACATAGTCAAGGAAGAACTATAGAAACTGTTGGATGCAGGTTTCATTTATCCTATATCAGGAAATGAGTGGGTATCTCCTCTTGTCCTAGTCTTGAAGAAGAATGAAAAATGGAAAATCTTTGTTGATTAATGGTAACATAAAAAGTCCACCAAGAAGGACCATTTCCCTTTGCTCTTTATAGTCAAGTCTTGGATAGCCTTCTTGGGGGAAACAATTATTTCCTTCTTAGATGGGTTTAGTGGGTATGACCAAATCCAAATCAGCCCTGAAGGCCAGGGCAAGACTAATTTCACCTACCCTTGGGGTACCTTCACTTATAGAGTCCTACCCTTTGGGTTGTGCAATGCCCTAGCTACCTTACAAAGAGATGTATTGAGAATTTTCTCTGAGCTATTCCATGACTCAGTTGAAATATACATGGACGATTTCACACCCTATGGGGATGACTTCGAGGAGGCTCTCTCCAATTTGGGAAAAGTGCTGAGATGCATCTTGTGTCATCTCTCAATGACAAGAAAGTGGTAATTCTTGAAGAAACTGGGGATTGTATTGGGACATAATCTCCCAACAAAGAATCTGGGGGTGGACTGGAACAGAAATCATATAAAAATAAAGATGGTGCCTTCTCCTAAAGAAATGTATATGTCAGGGGTTTCATAGGTTTAGTTATATATTATAAATTAAAATTAAATATTTAGTAAAAATGAAACTTACCTATTTGGTTATTAGCCAATTCTTCACTTGGTCTAGTCTTTACCAAGAAGATTTTGAACTCATTAGGGAAATTTAGCCTCACCTTTGAGTGATTATTGAGGTCAAATTGGACTTTATATCCACATGCAGAGATGCATCGGATATGACTATGGAGGCAACATTAGGCGGTTCGAACAAATTACCTTATGCAATCTATTTCATTAGTAATAATAAATGCAAAAATTTAATTTCGATTACAACATCTGAGAAGGAAATGTTATCCATTATCCATGATTTAAACAAATTTAGACATTATATCACTGGTTATCATACCTTTGTACACACTGACCATGTAGCCATCAAATATTTAATGAATTAACCTGATTTTAATGCTATAATAATTAGATGGTTGTTATTATTACAACAGTTTGACCTAACCATTGTTGATAAACCTGGAAAGGAAAATGTTGTTGCATATTTTTTATCCAAGTTAGATCTACCTACAGATGAAGAAGGAATGGTGGATGACGAACTCCTGGATGAACACTTCTTTGATATCTCAACACTCTCTCCATGGTTTGATGACATATATAACTACTTGGTTGCTGAAAATTTCCCTCTAAACCTCTCATCCAAGGAGAAGAGTAATATCGTCAGAAAAGACACCCATTTCACTTGGATAGGGGGAAATATCTTCAAGCTGGGCCATGACCAAATTCTCAGGAGATGTGTGAGGGAGGAATAATTTTTTGACATCCTCTCTACATGTCATGATAGCCCTTGTGGAGGCCACTTTTCTGAAAAAAAGGGCAACCTTCAAAGCTTTGCAAGCATGATTATTAGAAATTTTGAGGTCTAAAATGGGCCTCATAAAAAAAATGTACAACAAAAATAAACTTTATAACAACCAATAGGATTCAAGATGATGATGTCAACCATGGGGGATGATTCACCATTTTTTAAATAAAAGGGTAAAAATATTAAAAAATAATAAAATAATAAACTACTTTTTCAACTCGTATTTTCAACTTATCTCCCAAAATTTTTACTCAAATTTCGAGCGGGAGTACTCGTTGGATGCGAAATTTAATTCCTCATCCAAGGAGTACCCATGTTGCATACTTTCGATGGACCTGTGGTGGAAAAATCTTTTGAGAGGTGAATCAGTATTTTCTGCATATTCAAAACTTTTTACTTTTCCACTCTCTAAAACCCATACGCTACTTTCCTTTAGTAAACTCGCGTATACACGCGGCTATCCTTCATACAACTCGCGTATTAGCAGAGATCTAAATATGCAGATATTTATTAACTTAGTTCTTTGCAATATTCATTCATCTGATGTTAAGTTATCAGTAAACATGTGCAGTAACAACAGAATAAACCATCACACGAAGCATCACACATGAACACCAGGATTTTTAGGTGGAAACCCAAGTCAGGATAAAACCACCACTGCAGTTGCTCAGCCTTCAATATTTTATTATAGAGAAAACATCTTACAACATATGTCTTTGTGAACTTGACCAACATGAGCACCCTGGCAGCTGGAACACCGGCCTATCTGGAAGGGAGCTCCAACCTGACTGGATTTACCGGCCTCTCTCTGGAAGAGAACTACGACCCCCGATCTCATTTACCAGCCTCTCACGGAAGGGAGCTACGACCCCGGCAGAAGGCCTGACCACCGGCACCACCTGGGATACGTTTCATCAATTTTCTTGGATCAACCACTTCAATAGAACACAACTTGCGAGGCCACAATTCATCATATTTCCAGACCGAACCCTTTTCATACTTTTAAGCACAAACATACATCATCAATAGATACATATCAACACAGATCAGATAGCTGAAACACAGCAGAACAGATCAGATATTTCATACCCCTTGCTTCAGTAAACCCTAGTTTGCATACGCGCTTTTACTTAACTGATGTCGCGTATATACGCGCTTCCGTCCACACAAACCAGCGTATACCTCAGTGTATATTTTATTGCGCATACGCGCTTTCTCTTCGCTGAAGACGCGTATATACGCGCTTCTTCCGCGGCGAAGTAGCGTATAGATCTTCAATTGTCTGAGTAGCATACATCATGAGATCGAGATATTCGATTCAGGATCACCCTTTTGCTTGACGGATGTTCGCCAGATGCTCGCCTCATCACAGCATCTAAGCCTTCCATGTCAGGAATCAACATCTGAGGCAATTCAGATCTGAATCCCCTTCTTCATCATTGGTGCATCATACGTGAGATTTATCATTCAAGTCATAACCAACATACCATTCGGATATACTTGAAGAGAAGTATTCATTTAACAAACATCTTTTCCCCTCTTGATTTGCACAATGAATTTCTTCTCCTTATATAGGTTTACCCTTTTCAATACCATGAGCCCCTCTTTCAATACCATGAGCCAAAACCACATTACATCCGATGGTATTCCTGGACGGGGTTTATTAGGCAGATCATTACCCAATACAATGGGTCAATACCATAGTGGTTACCCCTGGTTTTGCACTTTTTGAGCGCTTTTGCCCATACGCGACTTGGAACGTTCCTTTCCGCGTGCATACGCGACTTCCCCTAGGCCAATCCGCGTATACCAAGAGACATACTCTTTTTCATCATAGAATTAGCACATGCTGAATTCCTTTCTTCATTGCCTTAAATACACAAGTCCATCAAGTCAATCATAACTTCATCAGGTGGATTGCCATCAAGGACAACACATGTCAACAGTCACATGTCTTCATCTTCATTCAGTGGGTTGCCATCAAGGACAACACTCTGCATCATATTTCCAACAATCTCTCCCTTTGGACTTGATGGCAACCACGATGGTGTTTGGTTACCACAACAGGTGTGCCATGCCCTCCCCCTTGCCTTGACATCATGAATGCAGGCGGATCAAAAACCAACACTCTCCCCCTTTTCTCCTCATGGAAGAAACATTCTGCAGATCTGATATGTGCTGAAGTGGCCAAGCTCCCCCTGAGTTCATGCTGAATCTTCAAACATATTTGTCAATGAAGTACATGACTCTATGAACTTCCTATCACCAAAGACTCATACTTACATCAATTATCCAACCAAGTTCAGATAGCAGAACAGATCAGATATTTCATACCCCTTGCTTCAGCAAACCCTAGTCTGCATACGCGCTTTTACTTCACTGATGTCGCGTATATACGCTCTTCCATCCACACAAACCAGCGTATACCACAGTGTATATTTTATTGCGCATACGCGTTTTCTCTTCGCTGAAGCCGCGTATATACGCGCTTCCTCCGCGGCGAAGTAGCGTATAAATATTCAATCATTACAGAGCAGCATACTTCATCAGATCAGATATTCAGTTCAGATCTACCCTTTTGCTTCAGACAGATGTTCGCCTAGATGCTCGCCTCATCACAGATCTAAGCCTTCCATAATCAGATCTAGCAAATACAAGAGCAATTCATATCTAGATCCCCTTCTTCATCATTGGTGCATCATACATTCAGATTTATCATTCAAGTGTAACCCTTTCCATTCAGATATACTTCAGAGAGAAGTATTCATTCAAGCTCAGACATCTTGCACCCACACATATAATTTGCACAATGAATTTCTTCTCCTTATATAGGTTTACCCTTTTCAATACCATGAGCCCCCTTTTTCAATACCATGGGCCAAAGCAATACCATAAGCCCAAAAACTACCTAGACGGGGTCAATTAGGCGGATCATTACCCAATACAATGGGTCAATACCATGGTGGTTACCCTTGGTTTTGCACTTTTTGAGCGTTTTTGCCCATACGCGACTTGGCACGTTATTTTCCGCGTGCATACGCGACTTCCCCTAGGCCAATCCGCGTATACAAAGAGACATACTCTTTTCATCATATTTTGAGCACATTCTAAATTCCTTTCTTCATTGCCTTCTGTACACACAAGTCCATCAAGTCAAGAATAACTTCATCAGGTGTATTGCCATCAAGGACAACACATGTCAACTGTCACATGTCTTCATCTTCATTCAGTGGGTTGCCATCAAGGACAACATTCTGCATCATATTTCCAACAATCTCCCCCTTTGGACTTGATGGCAACCATGATGGTGTTTGGTTACCACAACAGATAGGTACCATGTCACTCTCCCCAAATATGTCACTCTCCCAAATATTTGACATCTTTAACTTCTCTTCATTCAAACACCATGTCATTCTCCCCCTTTCACATCAAGGGCAAAGGGCGGATCAAAACCAACACTCTCCCCCTTTTCTCCTCATGTGGAAGAAACATTCTGCAGATCTGATATGTGCTGAAGTGGCCACGCTCCCCCTGAGTTCATGCTGAATCTTCAAACATATTTGTCAATGAAGTACATGACTCTATGAACTTCCTATCACCAAAGACTCATACTCACATCAATTATCCAACCAAGTGGATTTACATATGAGACTCAGCTACCCAACCAAGTGGGTTTACAAAATTTGAGAAGTCCTTACATGACTGAATATTACAATTTTACATCATGGGTCTCAATAAGACCTTTTCATCAAAATAAAAATATGACCAACACCAGAAAGTCCTCAAGAGAGAGAACATATTTCAGAACCATCATAATGCCAACACTGCATTATAGTCAGCAAAGCTAATGCTCCCCCTGAATCTGTGCAACCAAGCAATCTTTCCAAATGACTAAGGCTCCCCCTTAGTTTGTGCATCCTGAAAACTTCCACCAACAAATCATCAAGGAATCTTCATCAAAACATTAGAAATAGAATTATGAGAACTGGAACACCACCAGAGATACCAAAAGAGATACCAAACAGCACTACAGCTGTGCTGAAGAGAGCTGAACCAACCAAAAATTTGTCAGCAATCAGACATACGCGGTTTTCTGTGCATTAACTTGCGTACATACGCGACTGTGTTTCAGGAAACCCGCGTATCCCAAGCCATCTTCTAAAATTTATGCAGATCTGATTCTCTATGAGGAAAAGACAATGTTCAGCTTCTTTCTGAGATATTTGACTGCTTCCCTGGACTACAGATATAACAGAATAGTGTAGTTGTGTCTTCAAGCGTCATCGAATGGTTGTAGCATAAGCCCATTAGTAACCAAGCCTTCAGATCCTTTGCAGCATCAATACATTCTTTCCAAAAGATTATCATACCAGAACAGCATCTTCAGATATGTGTCAGGCAATCATCCATGTGGTCCAAAATCACCATGATCTTCAAGATGTAACATGAATTAACATATGTAGGCAAAAGATCTCAACCATAGCAACCAAACTCTATATGATCTGAAACAAACAATATCCAACTCATCCACACAAAGATACTTATCAACAACCAGGGCTCAAAATCTCATCATAATAATCCATGTACTAAATCATCATCATTTGAGCATGAGTATCACCAAGACCAAAGAATAAGCAGTCATATTTCCAACAATGCAACCATTAGAATTCAACCTACTACTCCCCCTAAACCAGTGCTTCTTCTTTAACTTGTGCAATCTGAGACACCTTCAACAGCAAGTCATTAACAACAATCTCTGCATGATCTGTCCTCATCTCTGAACAATAAGACTTTCATCTCAACAATGAATGCTCTTCATCATAAAGCAACCAGGCTTCATCCATAATATTCAACACAAGAACCCATGCATCATTTCATTATCATGAGTATAACTAGAATGATGCTAACAGTGCAATCATCAGCAGTCAGACTGAAGCTCCTCCTGGACCTCTGCTTCAGATCTTCAGCTATCAGATAAATTTTCTTATCATCAATGCATACGCGACTGCGTCTTCTGGAACTCGCGTGTATACACGACTTTAGTTAATGGAGTCTGCTGGCGGAAAGTAGCAGGAAAATTTCATCCTTCTCATTTCCTTGACGTACTCCTCCTGGCTTGTCTTCTACACAGTGTGCACTTGACAAACATATTCAATAATAGTTTCATTTATGAGAGTCAGCCTATTGCTGTTCACCAGACAGAGCAGCATTGCTAAATCTCTGCAATGCATCCACATCATTTGCAGCCAAAGAAAAGAATCTCGCAGGGAAGACACAACTGCAGAGGACTGATTTCCTGACGTTTCTATCACCTTCTTTTCCTTCAAATTTTCGAGCTTCAATGTGCAAAGCCGAAAATTGTCCACTTTCCCAGATCTGTTCATCCTGCATTCTTTTTCTACATGTCCATACTTATTACAAGCATAACATCTCATGTGGCCAGAGAAATAATCATAAGAATCATAATGAGTATTTCTATTCTTCCTCCATTTACAATCAGCTGATTTATGTCCATACTTGTTACATGAAAAACAATATCCCCCAAAGAAGCTAGAGTACCTTTCTGAGTAGAATTTGTTTGTTTGTGGCTGAATTGATCTGCTCCTGCAATTTACTGCAACATGCCCATAATTATGACATTTAAAACATTCAACGTTCTTGAATGAATTCTTTTGAGAATTCATGATTGTTGGTTGATCTTTTGTTTCTTTCAACACATCAGGTTTTGCATTGAGATCTTCTGAATTTTTGGCACTTCCTTGTGAGCTAGATTCCCCTTTAACAGTTTCATGGAAACCAAGACCATGTTTGATAGCAGGAGACCTTTCATTACTCAGACTATTGTCCAGAATATTAGTACTATCATGAAACCTCAATAGTTTTACCTTTTCTTCCAATTTACCTTTGAGAATGTTTACCTCAACCTCCAAGGCTTGACATTGCTTTGTCATGCTTTCTTCTTTTCTTCTTCCATCTTCAACTTGATCCTTTAGATTTAGGATCTCTTCTTTCAGCCAATTTTCGTTTTCTTCACATGTTTGTTCCAGCTCTTCATTCTTCTTATTTGATTTTTCCAGATCTTCTTTGAGAGAGATAATTTCTGCTTCAAGGCCTTCCTTTTCAAAGGATTGTAGAGGTTCCTCATTCTCCTTACTTGATGCTTCTAGCTCTGCTTGCAGAAAGATGATAACAGCTTCAAGTCCTTCATTCTTCTTGCTTGATTTTTCAAGATCTGCTTCTAGATCTTTAATTCGATTGGATGCATAAGTATGAAACCTTTGATACTTGTCCATCTGTTCATTCAGCATTTCTATTTGATCTTTCATTTGTGAGATCATCTCTTTATAGATAGTTTCTTGCTTATTGCATGAACTTTGTAGTTCTTCTTCTTTAATCTTGAGAGCTTCTTCTAGATCCACAACTTTACTTTCACTATCTTTACTATTGTTTGCACAAAGAAGAGTATTACAAGTGGCCTTCTCCTTTTTCTTTTTTGCCATGAGTGCTTGTAGATCTTCGTCAGAATCTGTTTCATCTTCTTCAATTTTTGCTATACATGATTTCTGAGATATCTCCTTTCCTCGAGTAACCTTATTCTTTTGCTTCTTAGCCATGAGCACTTTCAGATCTTGGTCAGAATCTTCTTCATCTTCACTGGACACTTCATCATCATCTTCTTTTGCATAATAACTCTTTCTCTTCTCAAATTGTTTCCCTTTACCATGCTTTTCTCTATAAGGACATTTAGCAACATAATGACCAACTTTTCCACACTCAAAACATTTGAAGGGAAGCTTACCTTTGAATCTTCCAGTACCTAGTTGGAGCTTTCTCACGAAATTTGCTTCTTCTTCATCGGATATATAGCTGGATTCTTTGACAACTTCCTTTTCCTTTCCTTTGTAGATGCCTTAAAAGCAGCTTATCTTACTTGAGAAGGGCCTCCTTGTCTCATTTCAAAAGCAGTCAGAGTACCATGTAATTGAACGATAGTAAGAGTTTGCAAATCTTGTCTTTCTTCAATAGCAGAAACTTTAGAGTCAAATTTTGAAGTCAAAGATCTCAAGACCTTTTCTACCAGAGTAGTATCAGCCATGGTTTCACCCAAATTTCTCATCCGATTTACAATATCATCTAGACGAAGAAAGAAACTGGCAACACTTTCATCACTATGCATCTTCAAATTTTCATATTCAATTCTAAGAGTTTGGAGTTTTGCACTTTTACCTTTGTGTCTCCTTCATAGCTTAGAATGATTTTGTCCCATATTTATTTTGCTGAATGTAGCTGCATCACTTTAGCAAATTCTGATTCAGACATGCTTCCCAATAAGACATTCACTGCTTTGGCATTGATTTCATACTTCTTTCTTTCAACTGCATCAGTAGGAATACTTGCCGGGTATTGATAACCTTCTTCCACGATTGCCCATACATCTGCAGCAAGACTTTGCAGATATGCTTTTGTACGTACCTTCCAGAATATCAGATTGCTTCCATTGAATATAGGTGGCTTTATAGACATTATTCCTTCTTGACTTCCCATTGCGACGGATCTCCTTTAAGCGATCAAGCTTCTCCACAAGGACCTCCTCTGATACCAATTGTTGGGAAAAATACTGAGAGGGGGGGGTGAATCAGTATTTACTGCATATTCAAAACTTTCACTTTTTCCTACTTCTAAAATGCATACGCTACTTTCCTGAACCAGACTTGCGTATATACGCGGATACCCTTTACGAAACTCGCGTATACACAGATATCTATTTATATCATTAATTCTTCACTTAAATCATTCCTTCATTCATTCATCAGATATTCAATAAGCAGTAAACATGTGCAGTAAGAACATAATAAATCATCACACAAAGCATCACACATGAACACCAGGATTTTTAGGTGGAAACCCAAGTCGGGAGAAAACCACCACTGCAGTTGCTCAGCCTTCAATATTTTATTATAGAGAAAACATCTTACAACATATGTGCTGGCGCAGACTTGACCAGCACGCAGGCACCCACCTGCGCTCGTTTACCAGCCTCTCCCGGAAGGGAGCTCCAACCCCCTGACTCGTTTACCAGCCTCACCTGGAAGGGAGCTACGACCCCCCGATCTCGTTTACCAGCCTCACCTGGAAGGGAGCTACGACCCCCTGACTGAAGGCTACAACCCTCAACACCACCTTGGACCACGTTTCATCAATTTTCACACTGGATCCAACCACTTCAATAGAACACAACTTGCAGGCCACAATTCATCATATTTCCATACCGAACCCTTTCATACTTTTAAGCTCAAACATACATCATCAACAGATACATATCAACACAGATCAGGTAGCAGAAACACAGCAGAACAGATCAGATATTTCATACCCCTTGCTTCAGCAAACCCTAGTTTTCATATGCGCTTTCCCTTTACTGACGTTGCGTATATACGCGCTTCCGTCCACACAAACCAGCGTATACCTCAGTGTATATTGTATTGCGCATACGCGCTTTCTCTTCGCTGAATCTGCGTATATACGCGCTTCCTCCGCGACGAAGTAGCGTATAGATCTTCAATTATTACAGAGCAGCATACTTCTTCAGATCAGATTTTCAGATCAGATTTACCCTTTCACTTCAGACAGATGTTCGCCTAGATGTTCGCCTCATCACAGATCTAAGCCTTCCATAATCAGATCTAGCAAATACAAGAGCAATTCAGATCTAGATCCCCTTCTTCATCATTGGTGCATCATATATTCAGATTTATCATTCAAGTGTAACCCTTTCCATTCAGATATACTTCAGAGAGAAGTATTCATTCAAGCTCAGACATCTTGCACCCACACTCATGATTTGCACAATGAATTTCTTCTCCTTATATAGGTTTACCCTTTTCAATACCATGAGCCCCCTTTTTCAATACCATGGGCCAAAGCAATACCATAAGCCCAAAAGCTACCTAGACGGGGTCAATTAGGCGGATCATTACCCAATACAATGGGTCAATACCATGGTGGTTACCCTTGGTTTTGCACTTTTTGAGCGCTTTTGCCCATACGCGACTTGGCACGTTATTTTCCGCGTGCATACGCGACTTCCCCTAGGCCAATCCGCGTATACAAAGAGACATACTCTTTTCATCATATTTTGAGCACATTCTAAATTCCTTTTTTCATTGCCTTCTGTACACACAAGTCCATCAAGTCAAGCATAACTTCATCAGGTGTATTGCCATCAAGGACAACACATGTCAACTGTCACATGTCTTCATCTTCATTCAGTGGGTTGCCATCAAGGACAACATTCTGCATCATATTTCCAACACCCTGCTACACGAAAAATGAGAAATACATGAAAAATGTGATTGCATTCCAATTTTTCATGTATTTCTCATTTTTAGTGTAGAAGGGTCCATTGAAAGTATGCAACATGGGTACTCCTTGGATGAGGAATCAAATTTTGAATCAAATGAGTTTTCCTACTCCAAATTTGAGTAAACCCATAGGGAGATAAGTTGAAAATAGAAGTTAGAAAAGTAGTTTTTTTCCTTTTTCCCTCTAAAATTTGATGATGTAATCTAATATTATTTTATAATTTCCTTAGGAGGCCCAGTTTAGACCTAAAATGTTCCCTAATGACTATTTTCCTACCCTTCACTAGGATTCCAAAAGATACATTGGTAGGTGCGACCAGTGCCAAATGACAGGGAAACCTACACAGATGGATGGGATGCCTTTTCACCCTCATGTGGCTCTTGATCCATTTGACAAGTGGGGAATGGACTTAATTGGACCTATTGATCCACCATATTAACAAAAAAGGTGTATCATAGTCTACACTAACTACCTGACAAAGTGAGCTGAAGCATAAGCTATGAAGGTAGCAACCGAGGAGAAAGTAGCAGAATTTATGAGAGAGAACGTGTTTTACAAATTTGGACACCCCAGAGAAGTATTCATTGATCAGGGGGCACAATTCACATCTCATCTCATTGAGAATATTCTGAGGAAGGACAATATAAAGTATAAGAATTCCATTTCCTACCACCCTCAAGCAAATGGAAAATTGGAAGTGACTAATAGAGCCTTGGAGAATATCCTCACCAAGGTTGTGAGCTGCAACAAAAAAGATTGGATGAAAAAATTGGTAGAAGATACTTGGGCCTACAACACTACTTGGAAAACAACAACAGGATTTACTCCTTATGACCTAGTCTTTAGCAAGAAAATCTTGCTTTCAATTGAATTTGAGTTCAACACCTTAAGGATGGAAACTAATTTTGACCTAGATATCTCAAATGCCCAACAAGAGAGGTTGTTGTAATTAAATATATTATATGAGTTCAAGATGTAAGCACTCCTTCACAAAGAGGTAATTCAACTGCAAAGGAAGGTCTAGCATGACAAGGTCATTAAGGAAAATACCTTTCAAGAAGGATATTGGGCGTTGTTGTATGACTCTGGGCATTGTTGCATGACTCAAGGTTTAAGGATTTCAAATGAAAACTAATGAAAATATGGTTGGGACACTACAAAGTGGAAAAATGTTATGATAATGGAGTAGTTCATATGAGAACCATAGATGAGGAAGGAATTCCCCTAATTGTCAATGGTTACAGGCTTAAGGTTTACAAGAAGCGCTTGTCTAGGGCGAAATTTATAAATTCCATAAACAGGGAGGTGTGTGTAATGGGAAAATCCCCTCCCCCTCCTAGAAAATAAGATAAATAAATAAATAAAGAGGCGTGGGTGAAAACCTCTTTGAGGTGCCCTAGGCCAACTCCAAGGTTGAAAACCTCTATGAGGCAATCTTGGAGCAAGAAAAAAGAAAAAAATAGGGAATAAAATATCCTTGGGTGAAAGCCTCTCTGAGGCGCCCAAGGAAGGCCTGTGGATTGAACAAATATGTGGAGGTATCCCACTTGCCTTCAAAAAAACAGGATAAAAAGAAAAAGAAAAGAAAGAAAAGGAAAAAGAAGAAAATACCTATGCACTTATGTGTTTTTTTTTTTTGCAGGTTATTGATTAAAGATGGGTTTTTGGAATCTAGAGGAGCTGTGTCTCTTCATTTTCTCTTCTCCTCTGCTTGCATACTCCATGAGCCACTCCCTCATACATATCTTCATCCATTCCACCCTCTAGGTAGGCACAAATTTCATTTTTCTTCCTAAACTATAGTTTCTACTGGAAAATCTAGCAGCTACAAGATTCTTGTAGCACTACACGAAACTCCTATAAATGCTACAGGAAAGTCATTCATGAAGGAAAAATCCCTCTCAAGGATTTATGAACTTCAATGAGGGAATGATAATTTATTTTTTTCCTATACCTACCATTTCCAAACCTTTATTTCACTCCATGCCTAAGGGTTCACTCTCTAAACGCTATGTTGCACCATTAGAAGCTAAAATCATTGAAATCTTTTCACTAGATCCCTTCACTTGCCTATCCTCCACTCCATTAATTTCATGAATTCATCCATAGCCTCAATGAACCATATCCCTCCATTTTTGAGCAGCCTAAAGCAAGAAGAGGCAAGAAAAAGATTGCTACAGGCATCAGAAATTTTCCAGTAGAAAATTTGTGTGTGGCACAACAAGGCCAAAATATTAAGGAAAGATGATGAGGATGAATCCAAAATAAAACCAACAAACTCCATTAAGGAAATCACACCAACCATGACACCTAAATACCTCCATGAGACACCTGAAAATAAAATAAAAAATAAAAAATATTATGCAGCTCACTCAGAAAAGACAAGCATCTCACTGAGAAAATAAATAGGAAATGAAGATACAACAAAGAAAAGACCAAGGCTTCCACCACTAGCTCTAGATCGTTGCACCAGATCTTTCAACACCTCACTAACACCAAGTAAGCTTAGGTATGCCCCCTCACCTATTTCTATGCATCCATAATGACAAAAATGGTTGAAAGTCGAGTTTTAGAAATTTGAAAGGAAAAAAGTTGGTCAGTTAATTTGGCCACCTTCATTAAGTGAATGAAGGAAAATTGAAAGTGCATGGCAACTAGGGAAGTAAAATAAATTCAAGAGAGAGTGGATGGGTATGAGGAGAGTGATCACAAGGCTTAGCAATGATTAACTAAAGTGGGACCAATGGCCTCAAAGAGGAAAACTCGTGTTAACTACGAGTCACCACAATGCTCCAAATTTAGTTGAAAATCCAATAAAGGTAAGATTTGTCTAATTTTCACCATTTTTTTATCATTTCAAAGATCAACAAGATCAAGAGAAAAGTGGGAGACATCAAGAGAGCAACATCTAGTTTTGTGCTTGCATGCACCATCGTGCTACAGGAAACAGAGTTATGCTACAAACAACTTCAGAAGCAGATCAACAAGGGTTTAAAAGGAAACACAGAGTCACTTGTGGGTAAATTTTCTTCCCAAAGTCACCATCTCAAGAAAAAAAAAACAACATAAGACAAATTTAAGTGGTTTCCACCCTCCATCACTAAATTTTTTCCATAAAATTTGCACACATAAAGTAAATTTGACATTTAAAGGGTAAAAGAAATTTTTCTTGCATTTTTTTTCAAGACCTCCATATCCAAAACATAATTCTCAAACCTCTCACCACCTTCATATCACAACCATTAAAATGGGAGGGGGATTAAAAAAAAAGAGAACCTACTGACATTAAGAGAATTAGGCATCATCCTCAAGTGATGGAGATATTTCGAAATCACCAATGGCTAGGGTTCTTTGAACTGTTGAAAGGTTTTGATGAAGAGATAGCTAGAGAATTTGTAGTGGCTCTACAGTCACATTTAGAAGAGAGAGCCACCACTGTGGTTAGAGGCCTAGCCATCACACTATCTCCTGAAGTCATAAGCAGATTTACAATTGTACCCTTAGGAGTCAAATGGGTTAAGTAAAGAATGCCTAACACTGTAGCCAAGAAGAGTTTCTTTTTTCCAGGAGAAGAGTAAATTAAAGAAAAAAATTGAGTGAGGAGAGAAATCCTTCCATACCCCTGAGATGAAGTATCCTTCCATATCATGAAGTTCATTTCTTGTGAAGGCAAACTTAGTGTGGCCTATGGGTATCATTTCAGATTGTTAAATGAACTTATATTTCAAGGATAACTCCCACTAGAACAAATATTAAGCATCCCTCCCTTCCTACTCAACTCCATAACTGACATGAGCCATAAGGTGAGGCAAAGAAAATATCAGCACTTGGCCCATCATGGCCTCATAAAAATAATTATGAATGATACATTGAGAAGGTCGATGTAATATCCCAAAATGGAATAACGCATTGATACACAAACACAATATTTGAAACACAAGAAATGTGCATATAAATTTATGATCAACACATATATACATAGAATAGGTGAGCCTTTTATTATTATGGATATGATTCAGTTATAACAGTGTACAAAATAAAGATACTCTAGCTAAAGAGATGGCCTAGAATAACCCTAAGAACATGCCAAAGCAGACATTGCATAATTGGAGAGTTTTTGGAAGAAATAATGCGTCATCCCTTCAGCAGATGATGTACATATGGCTGCTGGCTAAAAAGGGAAATTCAGATCTATGGAAATCTGGAGCTGTGATGATGACAAGATTCCAAATCTGGGCACTATGATGGAAACCCAAGATAACCCAGAAAGGAAATTCCAGATCTATGAGATTGGAAATTCACCCTCTTGGGGTTTGATCCCTTGATTATTGGGTTATGCAGATTTGAGGCTAGATATAAAAAATATGTGGCTTCAATATGTCACAAGATCATATCTAAGCTTGAAGGGTTGATCCCTTCACTAGATCCTCAAGCTAGAAGCTCAAGATATAGCTCCTTAATCCTCCTTTTGTGATTGTAGCTGCTGCTACACAATTTCTGCCAAAATTTTCACTGTTAAGGATGAAGGCTCTATAGCCTATTGCTAAAATATGAAAATAATCTCAAGAATGATGGAAATAATGAATACAATGTAAAGGAATGGTTCTCCACTTGATTTTTAGCTGAAATGCTGAAAAATTCCCTTCTCCCTTGGATCTGCAAGAGTGGACTGCGCAATTCCTAATGGAACTGCTGTTCTTGGGAGATGTATTATGGATGGCCTAATTCCTGATATATATCTGAAGCACTGGAAGGCTGATCTTGAAGCTCAAGGTGACAGGATGAATACTTCAATGGTTCCTCAGCTGAAATACTGAAGGACAACTTCCTCCTCTCAAACCTTGATGAAGAAATGCGTTATTTATGAAAATGTACAGGCTAAAAAAAGTAAGAACAATGTGGCACCAATGCGTGATGATGAATGGCAGCTCATAATAAATTTCCCAGAGTAGGAACCCAAATTCCCTTGTGGGTAAGTGTGGGATTCCCTCTCAGAAACACCATGTGCTAAACAACACTACAAATAGCGCTAAACAACATAAGCGTGCATAGAAATGTCAAATGAAAAATCCAGATCTAAACAGATAAAAATAAATAAGACCAAATTCTGCCTTCTATTGTGCCTTACATCTTCCTTATATATATTTTGAGCCTTCCCATGCCTTGGCCCACCTCATAAATGCGTTGTACTTGTGGACATAGGTCTTCCATGTTGACTGCGCTATCTCTCTATGATCTCCATCATGTATGCATGTAATGATCACGCTCTCCATCATGTGTGAAATAGATGCACTACTTCTTTCACTAACTTATCATAAGTTCTTTATGTCTTACTTTTAATGCACTATTATCTTAGTTTATGCTATAGGGTAATATGCTTGGGTGGTGGTTATTGGGTATCCCTATTAGCGCTTTCCGGTTCCCGAGGCAGACTATAAGATTAGCTGTGAAGTTACAAAGGTACTGCATACATGTTCATACTAATATATAATTGACAAAGAAAGATTTGGAATGATTACCTCTTTGTGGACGACGGATCCTATGGAGAGCGCTAAGCGGTGGGGTAGGAGTCCTTCCTCACCGGCTCCAAATCTAGATCCTGCAACCAATCAAAGCACCCGTGTAATTTTCACAACAGTATAGCTTTCTAACAATTGAACTAGCATCAAAATATGCAGATCTAAACCATTCATATCATGCTACATAGACAAATGAACAAAAAATGTGACACTGATGCATCGAATGGACAAAATGGATACAATTCTATTGATTTATGAAAAGGAGGATTACAATTGTCAGTTGCACCAAGCCCTCCTCAGCCTTCCAATCCCTCTCTCTCTTTCTTTATCTCTGAGTGTGATGATGTTCAAGACAAAAATTCCTCAATGAACTTTGCCAATCTCCAAGCCTCACACTACAACAATGAAATTATGCTCCACATATAATCAAACCTTCAACCATAGACCAAGAGCCCACATCTCCAATTTATAGGAAATGGAGAGGAAAAACCATGCAACTCTCTCAGCCAGTTCAAATCAGGAAAGATCTAGACTTGTCCTTGCTTTTTTTTGCTTTTGCCTTCCATAGGAGTTCAGTTGTGTTTGGCAATGTCTAATAAAAGGTTTGTGCCATTCAGTTTCTATTTTGAATTGACCCTTTCTGAGAAAAAGCTGGAAATGGCAGTCAGTTTTCTGCAAGATATTCATGGATAACGCTGCCCTTCGAGAAAGACAGAGCATTACCCTAGGCATTAATGCTCCCTTTGCATGGCTGGGGTGAGTTAAAACTCTTCCTAGATGTTTATGGGGTGTGTTACCCTGGAAAAAATGGGTCTTGTCTAGGTCATTTTCTTCCTTCCATGTTAGCTTCTCCTCTGAGTTGATGAGGAGGTCATTTCCCTGTAACAGATGCCCCCTAAAGTGTGAGGTCAGAGGCAAATACAATGGCGAAAATACTTTATTACAAGTCTAGTAGAATGAGAGGAATTGGAGGACCGAGGAAAACCTAAAACAACAACATATGTCAGAAAATATGGTATCTGTCTTGAGTCAGGCATTCCATGCTTAGTAGCTATATCAAAATGATTTCTCTAAAATAGATATATGAACAGTGTGTCCAATGATAAGCACAATGTGGAAGCTTTTTTCATGATAGGATCAAACTAATAAGTTGTCTCCGAAAATAATATCACAGCTTGGGAGAGGAAACAAAGCTAAAATGATGTAAGCCTCAACCCAAGGCCTTGGTCATCGCTTCACTAAACTGCATATTTATGCACATGTGAATGAAGGAGTTGTAGTCAAACATGCGATAAATCATCTGATTACCAGTCAATAACAACAACTATTAACAGACACGACAGTGGCCACCAATAAGGATGATGGTCCCCAATATACAAAGTACAATCTAGAGATTCTGAATAAAAGGTGTTGATGTTGAACACTCATAGAATCATTCAATCGGGAGCTAATAATGAGAACCCCCAACCAAACACAAGGTGACCTACCATTTATTTCTATAAGTACTCAGGTACTGATGTGTTTCTGGATCAACTTCCTAGATAAGATGTTGAATTCGATAGGAAGAGATCTGTCAAAAGGTAGGCACTGAAGCATCCTACATCAGTCGACATGAAATGGGAAAAGATGAATTTTTTTGGGAAATAGTCAAGAGAAAATGGGAATAATTGCTAACAAATAATTTCTCGTATATGATGGCTTGGATGATACAAGGAGCAGTAGATAGCGGGATCCTCTTGAACAATAGAAGGCACTATAACAGGGTACTAGGCAGCTTAGGCTTAATGAACACCAAAGAGTGTCAAGATTCACCAATGCAGGAATATTGGCATACGAAGCCTAAAATCATAGATGGTACGGTTCTTCTAAATGCGAGTTATCTTTCTGGGAAGTGCAATGTTAAATATTTTGTGCTACCAAATCAACCTTTAAAATATAACAGAATAAGTATCCACTTTGTCCAATTTTTTCCCCATCTGATTAAGTTTAACGAGTCCATACGGGTAAACTCGGTGATCTTTTCATATTTAGAGAGTCTGAGAAACGTCATAAAATAAAACTCTAGGGGGTAGCTCTGTCATGTTTGATAACCCGACACGACGAAGGGAGAATAGTAAGCCCGAAACAATTCATTTTCCGTGAGTTAGTCCATTGAATGCGGATAAAGTGAGAAACCTATGTTCAATGGAAATCTGCCTCATTTTGTTATGAGTACGAGGAGATGGAGTAAACTCAATGTTCTTTGTGAAATTTTAACGAGTCCGACGAAGAAAAAATCGATGCTCTCCGTGAATTTTTAATGAGTCCAATGGAGAAAAACTTGGTTACATTTTCGGTTTTTAATGAGCTAGAAAAATATGGAAAATAATGGATCATATTTATTTTTCGTAGTAGTTTAATGAGCCCGATGAAGGTCACTCGGTGTTTTTTCAATTTTACGAGCTAGAAAAATTCCCTAAAAATAAATCTCGTTGCTTCTTCATGTAAGTTTAACGAGCCCGAACAAGAGAACTCGAGGTTTTTTGGTTTAACGAGATAGAAAAATACCATAAAAAGAATGCTCATAATTTCTTGATCTCTTTCTCTTCAATAGAAGGATCTATGCCAAGAATTTTCTCGTAAGACCAAGCAAAAACATCTCGGAATTCCTTAAAAACGGATGTGAAGCTTGCAATTTCCTCTGGATTTAAATCGACTCCAATCTGAATATTTTCCACGATACCCGTTTTTATTGAGATATCTATGAGCATAGTCTTGGGAATAATTTCCATGTTCCCTTCCATATAAAAATTTTAAACAGTCCTGTAAGGGGAGGGAATGATCTTAGGTGGGTCAAAATATGGGATTTAAGTAGTGACTGCGTTCGAATTGAACATCGAAGCGTGATGATGTAACTCTCCCCAAGGTCGTTCTTCTAGAGACATGATCTCTTGAATATCTTCGTACATAGGCAGGACTTCATCGAGGAGACCCTTAGAAGGAATCATGATGGGTGGGAGGGTGGTACCATTGGTTGAAACCAAAGCAGTGGATGGTTTAGATGTTATTTGGATGGCTTTATAAGCCAACTCGGCCAATGATAGCGACATCTTATCTCTGTAGCAATCAATGTTTGAAGGTGCCAGTAGGATCCATGGATCAATAGAGCCATCTGAAATGGTAGATATCATTGAAATCATGTGTGGAACCTCAGGTGGCAGGAGAGGAAATCAACCCGTCAGGGAAGATGCCTTCAGAAGACCGGTACCGACACTGACGTACAAGTCAGGAACACATCCTACTAGGGGTATAGTGCTACTTGGTAATGTGGAATAATCGGGGGTGTAAAAGGATAACTAATCCATAGTGACTATTTTCCCATCCCACAGAAAGAGGATGAGTCGGAAGACCGAAGCATTAGGGGAGTTTTGAGGTCTAAAATGGGCCTCCTAAGGAAATTATAAAATAATAGTGGAAAAAATCAAATAAGATTTGATGACATCATCAAATTTTAGAGGGAAAAATGAAAAAACTACTTTTTCAATTCACATTTTCAACTTATCTCCCAAAGTTTTTACTCAAATTTCGAGCGGGAGTACTCGTTGGATGCGGAATTTAATTCCTCATCCAAGGAGTACCCATGTTGCATACTTTCGATGGGTCCTACTACATGAAAAATGAGAAATACATAAAAAAACGTGATTACAATCACGTTTTTTTATGTATTTCTCATTTTTCGTGTAGTAGAGTTCATCGAAAGTATGCAACATGGGTACTCCTTGGATGAGGAATTAAATTTCGCATCCAACGAGTACTCCCGCTCGAAATTTGAGTAAAATTTTTGGGAGATAAGTTGAAAATACGAGTTGAAAAAGTAGTTTTATTATTTTATTATTTTTTAATATTTTTACCCTTTTATTTAAAAAATGATAAATCATCCCCCATGGTTGACATCATCATCTTGAATCCTATTGGTTGTTATAAAGTTTATTTTTGTTGTACATTTTTCTTAGGAGGCCCATTTTAGACCTCAAAATTCCCCTAATGAGACAATGGCAGTCATTGCATAAGACTAACTACAATCTAACAATAGACTATAATCAAGATGAAGATATATGAATTCTATGTCCACCGTTATCATTTTCCCACTAATTGAAATGGGAAAGCTAGCAAGATAGCCTATTGGGTGGAATGTGTGGCCATAGACAGCTTTAAGGGAATTTGATGGCGGAGACAAAGTGGGAGAACCAAAGCACCTTCGTTTATGACAGTGCGATGGATTGGTATCCCTTTCGACACAACTTGTACCTGGAAAGCAAGTTGGTGTGAGAGGCGAGGTTTAGATTTCTCCATGTCGAAGATGGCTAGCATAAAATATTTGGGGTCGATTCCACCAATGGCTGAAAGTAGAGATTTACTTTGCACTAGGCAGGTTTTCAATACTTAGAGTGCAGACATGGCTGACGGTGTGGGCACCAAATATTCTACAATATTGTAGTTTTGGGCAGCACGTGTAGAGGTGTTATTAGTCATGCGTCGAAGTGTCCCTTTGGGGGGATGAATTGCAGGGTCATCAGCCAGCCTTTCGATATGCAAATCGTTGGGCAGTGGTGGATTGGAACTTGTACCAGGTTCTTGAACCTCAATGATTGGATTTCCATAGAGTTTAGCTCGCGTTTGGATTTCAACACTTTCTACGCCATAAATGGTGGATGATCCTTTACAGGAAGGATGAGTACCATCGTTGCCCCTTCATGGGGGTTGTGGTGGGTTTGCAACCATGTGTTACTGTTGCTGTTGTGGATTAGGGAAGGGATTATTAAGAATGGCAGGGGTTCTCCCAGATTCCTTGTTTGTGATAAAATCTCTACATTTCTGTAGTCGAGGACATTTGTATGTCAAGTGGTCCTTCGCACAGATTCTGCAAGGAACTTTCATGGGTTTCTCCTTTCCTTTTTATTTTTTAGCAGCATTTTTCTGCTTGGGATTGTTTTGATTACCAGACTTCTCTTTAGAAGGAGAGGTATTTTTCTTGTTCTTCTTGTTCTTGCCACTAGGTTTTTGTGTAGACTGCACAGAGTTTACCTCGGCGGTAGGAAGAGTAGTCGATTGGTTAAGAGCGGTGGCAGCTGAAGATGGGTGTCAGGTTTTATGGCTATGCTGGAGGTTGTGCCAATGATGTCGCCGTTGTGCGCTCTAGGTAATTGAGTAGTGGGAGGATTCGGATTGCCAGGAGCATGGGGGAGTAAATCATACAGCGTGCCAGATTGTGAATATATCATTATCTAACTGTTGCGCATGACGGATGGATTGGTCTTCTGTGACTGCACCAGACAAGTAAACGTCCTTAGCTATGGGTGGTAAGAGTGACTTACAAAACAAGTTGGATAAGAGATGATCCAGGATTGGAGATTTGACGAGCTTTCACCTACCTCTCCATTCATGAATGTGATCGGAGATGTGGGTGGTAGTGTCTTAGCGCAGCGAGGTTAAGATTTTAATGTCGGTTTCGTATCTAATAGGTAATTGGAAGTTCTTAAGAAATTCTATAGATAAGGTGCCAAAGTGTTGATGGCCCCACATGGTAACTTAATGTACCATTTGGCAGCATTTCTTTTGAGAGTGCGGGGGAAAAGTCGAAGCCGGATACTATTATCCACCATGGAGTTAGAAATAAACCATAGATGAAAGGTGGTGACGTGTGTAGCCAGATCGTCCCCTTGTTTCCCGTCAAATTTAGGGATATCAAACGGAATCTTGTGTTGTACCGGAGGCTAGAGTGGGTTGTGGTTGATGGGATCATTGGTCAGTTTTCAGAGGTCAGGGATGTCTAGAACTGTCAAAAATGGAAATTGCATGTTTTCCCTCAGATCCAGCCAAGGAAGTATTGGTTGACCATTTGGAACATAGGGTCCTGTTGTGGCCAGCAACAACCCCCCTTCTTATTTAGTATTAGTAATAATACTAAATAAGTGGGGACCCTTAGTTTAAAATCCAAAAAAAAAAATTGATATTTGTTTTCAGTTTCAATAAAACTTATTATCATGGACTTAAAGAAATTTCTTTGGAAAATCTTTAAGCAAACTTAAGATAGATTAGAATAAAATCTCTCTTTGAAGGAAACATCGCATTCATAAAAAAAAAATAGAATATATGTTGAGCAAAACAGAATCTTCAAAATTGTGATACCGCGATCCAATGACATCGCACTAAAACGTTTATTGCAAGTCGCATATTGCAGAAAACGTATTAAAGGATATTATTCATATATTATATTTTGCGATATTGCGATTTCACGATATTGCGATATTGCGATATCGTGATTTCGTGATGTTACAAGTTGCGATTTGCGAAAATTGCGATTTGCGAAAGTTGCGATTTGCGAGAGTTGCGATTTGCGATATTGCGATGATATGAAAGTTGCGATTTTACGATGATTTGAATTTATGAAAACTGTGATTTGTGATACTGCGATTTTGCGATATTGCAGAGAAAATCGTAGATCGCACTATCGCAGATTCTTGAAGCTCGTTGTACGAAGAAAATCTTTTCGTAAATCGAGACCCGTTATGCGCCTTAATGTCAAGTTATGAATGGATTGTCAATTATTAATGGAAAAAGGATTTTGTTTTGATAGAAGGGTTATTTCACGATTAATAATAGATTTCATATGCCTTCAACATTTAAAACTATCCCGTCACCTTTCTCATATCATTACTCTCACTTAATTCGTAAAACCGCAGGCGCGAAGAACAAGAGACTATACAAAGCGAGACTCAGAGCATTATGGGAAATAAAGAGAAAGTTTCGAGTTCTGGAAAGAAAGAGAAAGCTTCGAATTCTGAAAATAAAGAGATGGCTTCCTTATACGCAGACACTGCTTGCAACAATGACGCTGGTATCACCACCTGGGAGGGTATGTTCAATTTGCTTGAAGAAGAAAACCCAAGAGTAATGGAGGTTGCAGCTACCGCGGGTTCAAGTAATTCTTTCGAAGCATCGCTTACAGAGCTAGCTTGTTCTTTTTTGCACCGGATTGCAGTAAGGCCCAGAATTCTCCCATATACAGACATGATCAACTGGATGCTGGATACCACTGACATTTTGGACAGACAATTCAGAACTCAAGGACAAGAGGTCATTGGTTCATTTACTCCAGAAGATTTGAGGCTTATGTATCATTTGCCGGAGCCTCAGGCAACTTACAACAAACAATTTATGGAGAAATTTGCCAAGGAAAATGCTAATGTGGCAGAATAAACTAAAGAATGGACCAGAAGAGATGAACCACTGAAGAAAGATAAACATGGTATGTACAGTACTGGTTCACTCACCTCTCCATATTGTTTTGCTGCTGCTATGTTATGCAGGTTTTTTGGAAAGCCTGACATTAATAAGATTTTTCCTGAATGGATTCCCTTATTGAATGCTGCTGTTAATGCCACCATTGTAGACTGGGCCAAAATACTGTCTGGTAATTTAGCCACTGCTATTTTCAATTATCGGTCTAAACGGACTGTGTCTCAGAGGATTTATCCTCCTTTTCACCTGTCTACCTATATTATGGATTCAATTCGCTTTGTTTCTAAGTTCCCTTTAATGGGCTGGCAATGGAAAATTCAGGATCCTTTGCCCATTCATGTATATCACAAAGAACTGTGGGAATCTAGATTCGTTCCTCATTTTTACAAGATTTTCCATGGCATAATGTTTCCTCTGCATAGAAAGTTGTATAATAAGGATGCTCCAAGGTTTTCCCTGGAAGCATAAGTTGACATTCTCCCTATCGCAAGATGGTTTGGAGAAGAGCTGTTTACCTATGTTAGGGTTTTTGGGAGTTTTGCTTCCCCTCATTTTTTACCCCTGTATGTTCCGGATAAACTTATAGCTCGAGAAATTGCATATCATACCTGTGCCGAAGGAGGTTTAACAAAAGAATTAAAGGATAAGAAGAAGGTCATATGGCCACAATTTCCTGTTTCTTGCGGAACATTCTCATTATCTGATATTGGTCACGTGTTTAAGGAAGTAAACAATATTACATGCTTACAATTGTTCAAGTTTTCTAGAAGGCTATTTGACCCATATGATGTTGTCAAGGATTTTACCACCGCAGTCAAAGTAAGAGTATTCTCTGGAGAAGAAGATCTTTTTGATGATATGTTTCAGGAAAAATGTTCATTCAAAGATATTTTGAATTTATCTCAAGCATGGTTCTCCCCAGAAGAATTTCAAGAGTTTAAAGTATACAGAGAAAGAATATTGACCACTATTCCTTTGGATAATTTACGCTTGGAACCCACAAGGGAACCAACTCCTAGCGTCAGTCTTAGTGGCAGCTTAGATTCAGAAAGGTCTAAGTCGAAGTCTGACAAAGAAGTTTCTGAAAATTCTAAAAAATCTGATCAGGATAAAAGTGAAGGCTCAGTCAAGTATACAGCTCAGTCAAAAGAGCTCTCACAATTACAGACTTCAACTACTCCACAGTTGAGTCTTCCACCTCTCATTATACAACAACCATCTACTAGCACTCAGTTAGATAAATAATGGGAAACTTTTAATGAATTGCTTAATGTTGAAGGACAGAATACACAAACCCCTGTACAGACAAAGGGTTTAAGCACAGGAATAAGTGGAAATGTCACAGAAACTGAACATATACCCATCACTCCCTCTTCTGAAATTGTACTTAATATAGAGGAAATTCCTCCTTTGGATGTATTTTACAGCCCACAGTATAAGGAAGTAGTAAGAAAGCAAAGGAAAAAGAGAAAATTAGAGAGCGGAATATCTACTGATGCTAAACAATTAGATGTCTTATGGAATGACCCTACTACAGACCCAACTGATAATCTTACTAAGCTATCTCAGATTACAGGAGCTTATGCCTCCGCGACTATTGACAAAGCATCTGAGGTAAAGCTGTTATTAAATGAAAAAGAATATCAGATACAGGTTCTGCAACAACAATTGCAGCAAGCACATGCCAACAGTGAAGCACAGATGAAATTTGAAAAGTTACAGCAAGAGTTTCATCAAATGAAGATTGGGTATCAGAAAAGCTTGGCTGATAAAGAGAAACAAATACAGATTATCCAAGAGGAGCACAAAGGTGACCCCAAGCTTCAAGAATTTATCTCAGAATCTATTTCTTTGAACAATCAACTACTGCAACAACAAGATACATTATGCCAAAAGATTTCACAATGGAACTCTTTTTGTCAAGAAATTGACAAAATCACTAATCATGTTGTAGAATTACGACATGATTATGATTTAATTAATGAAAGAGTTACTAATTATTTGGTATGGCAAAAGACAGAGGAAGGAAAAAGAGCTGGAGCACCAATTATCAATGACAGTCATAAAGAAATACTTTTCAATAATTGGGATGCATAGATCAGAGAAGCAGAAAAAGCGGCAGAGGAGTCAGCTACAGCAGGAGGCCATATTACTGATTGTGTAAATTAAAATTTGCACAAGGCTAATTTGATTTCAGAAACTGTTCCAAGATATTTACCACAAGCAAAGCAATTACAAACAGAATGGAAACAAAAAGCAGAAGAAAAATCAAAATCAATTCAAGGATTGACAAGATTAAATTGGGATTCTTACTGGACATATCTAGTAAAACCACACAGTCAATGCAGCACTCTTAATTGCATTATTAATTCTGCTGAGAAGATCGTGCCTACACTTGCCGATTCTGTCTTTTCGGGGCAGTTGAAATCTGAAGTTGGCCGGCCACCTCTGCTCAACTCAATGTTGAATGCTTGCGAATTCAAAGACCAAGTTCATAAGTAGTTAGTCAATAGTTTTAATTTTAGATTTAGTTTTTAATTTTACTTTATTTTTCCCTAGAAAAAGGACGGTCATTTAAACCGAATCCTAAATTTTTGTAATAAACTATAATTAGATTTAGTTAGTAGTATTTAAACCCTTCTCATGCATTTAGAGAAGGGTCCAGAAATTTGTCAAAAACTTATCCTCAGAACATGAACTTCTGCACCCTCAGAGGAGGTTTCGATGAATGAATGGAACGAGATTTATTGATATCTGTGTCTAATATCTGCTACTGATGTTGCATTTCTGTACTCTTAGTAGATGTTGGATTTAGAAGATATAAATCATTATTGCTTCTAGCTCATGAGTAGAACCAGTTATAAATGGTACTTTTATCTCTTAACTTTTTCTGCTTCTGTGTTAAAAGTGATATTTATGTTTTAGTTATTTATATATTGATGCTTGAATGCTTCAGTTATCATTTGGCACTTTTGTACGGTGATGACTATTTTGTTTATTCTTAATGTATAAATAGCTTATTATGCGATATGTTTCTCACAACTGTTTCATCTAACTTTTTATATGAAATGGTTTATCTTTATTGAATTATTTTCTTATAACAATTGAATGATATTTATTACCAGTTGTTATTCTAAATCATTTTAGATCGCATAAACAAGATCTTATCCCGGGTTTAGTTCAGAATTAGATATTTCTATTTAAATTAGAATACAATTTGCATATGATTAGATTAGAAATAGAATAAAAGCATTTCACTTAGGAACCTTTTTAGATAGGAAATATCTATTCTCAACACACACACACGAATTGGGAAATTGGTCCCATTATCCCCAGTCGGACCCACTACACCAAACGGAAAAGGAACTGCTAACCAAGGTCCGGACCGGGTGGGTATCCCCCTTGTTGTCGACCCGATTTTCGGTGCTTCAACATAATTGGCGCTAGAAGGAGGGCCACGAACTATGAATGGCAAGTAAATCTAAATCTAAACACCATTCTGAGAGTAAATCACCCTCACGATCTCCCCCGACTTCTCCATTGCACTCAGAAATTGTAAATCTAGAGCCAGAAGTCACTAGAACAATAGACATTGCTAAAAACCCTGACTTTTCAGAATAAACTGCTATTGAACCTCTTGAAGTTGAATCTTTGATTCATAAGCTTCAGTGATTCTCAATATCACCTCAAAAATCTGATAAATCTCAAGGCAGTGTAACTTCGCAATATAATCCTGCTCATCCTCTTACCAGATTACAGAGTGATAAGCTTGGCATTCAGCCAACCGAGTTACCTCTACCTGCAAGGAAGAGAGCTAGGAAATTACCTAAAGGGTCTGACAGCGAGACTCTTTCCTCATCATCATCCATTTCAACCTCTTCACTACAAATTCAACCGTCCACCCCTCCACTTCATGCTATTATCCCTTACTCCACTGGAACTTCCACATCACCTTCTCAATCATCTGTAATAATAGTATCTTCATCACAGATATCATCTTCTGCATTTTCCTCTGTTATTAGTTCAGCAATGGCCCAAATTCCATGGAATAATTCAGGGGCAGTCTTAACGCCTGCACCCTTAAGTCAATTACCAGCCTATCCTGAAAAATGGTTGCCTAAGTTTAATCCTGAAGTAGGCATGCTAGCAGAAGAACATATAAACAATTTTATGCTGTCCATAAATCTCAATGGAGTTACTAATGAAGATGTTGTTGTCAGAATTTTTCCCTATACCTTACAAGGAGCAGCTGGGTCATGGTATTTTTCATTACCATATGGATCCATCACTACTTGGGATATCTTTCAAGATCAATTTTTGACTAAATTTGGTGATGACAGGTCTACAACAACATTGATCAATGATCTATCTAATCTTAGAGCTGACTCAAAGGAACTTGTCAAATATTTCAATTCACGTTTCAATAAATTGTTAAACAAAATTCCTACTGCTTCCAAGCCTAGTGAAGAGGTGCGAAGTGAATGGTACATTTATGCTTTACCATCAAACATAGCAATCTTTGTTGATAGGGCTAACAAACCAGCTTTAGCAGAAAACATGAAGGAAGTAATAGCAGTAGAGAAACGTATCATTGATTTAGACAAGAAAAATGCGATAGAAGAACGAAAATCCAAGAAAGTCACTTTTAAGGAAGATCCCAAGAAAAAGCAATCAAAAGACCCATTTGATTTAGAAGGACTGCAAATTTTTTTGAAAACCATGTCTAACGAAATGGTTGACATTAAGAAACAAGTGGCAGAAACATCTTCTAAAAAATCTTTTAAGCCTTTTAGAAGAAACCCTTCAACTGATCCAAAGCCACCAAATGCTATAACTAATGTTGAATCAGAAGAAGAAGAAGAGGAAACTGCTACTGAAGAAACTAATGATGAATAAGAAGTTGTAGAAGTACAAGGTATGTGGGATTTCATCCTTCCAGATGAGGAAGATCAAGAAGCATCCCCGATTAGCACTCGAAGTAGAAATCAACTTGATCCTCTTCAATCTACTCCTAAGTCAAAGAGCGCAAGATCATTGAATAAAGATAAAGTTGCACCCAAGAAAATGACATCTAAAGCAATTCAAACTAGCCCAGTCCAGACAGATTCATCAACTCCATCAAGAACACTGATTGTTCCAGATGAAATGGAGTATAATATCATAGAAGACATGAAGAAGACTAGGGCTAACATCACTTTTTATGAATTGAGCAAGTTAAAACACCAACAAAAGGTACTTTTGAAAGAATTACATGTTGTACCAGAAAAACCTTTGCCTGATCCTGTGATTTCTCAAGCTTCCAACGAGATGGGAAGACCTCCAGCTAATGCGATCAGTAAAGTTGATCTAGAAAATATCGCTTTAATTGGAGGAAGGTCGAGATCTCATACTCCTCCATTTCTTCTTACTTATGAAGTTTTCAATAAAAATTTTCATAATTGTTTAGTAGATTCTGGAGCTTCATCTAATATTCTACCAAAATCAATATGTGCAAAGATGAACATTCAACCACAAAAATCTGTTGTGCGCATAGTCCAACTTGATCGATCGCAAGTGGAAGTGATTGGTGAATTAAATCAAGTTACCATAAGGTTGTCATCTAATCCAAAGGTATGTCAAGTCATTGATATTTTAGTTGCAGATATTCCAGAATTTTATGGCTTAATTCTTAGCAGAGATTGGTCAGAAAAACTTCATGGATATTTTGCAACCGATTGGTCGCATATGTGGCTTCCTTACAATGGCAAACCAAATCAGATAAAGGTTGAACGAGAAAAGCATAAAAAATACATAGTAACAGAACAGGAAGGAGAGAATGAACCAGTTGCATACAGCAGTAATATCATTGGCAATTAATCAGTTGATTCTTTCTTAGGAAATTTTAATGCTCATACTTCACCTTATTTAGAACATTCTGTTCTATCTCAAATAGAAAATTTTTCTCAAACAGATAGTTCTAAATGTATTAATTTTGTAGATACCCCTGTAAATAAATCTTTATTTTGGAAATTATTTTTTGATGGTTCTAAGTCTAATGAAGGAGCAGGAGCAGGATGTGTATTGGTTAGTCCAGAGGGAAAAAAAATTATGCTAACTTGCAGACTCGAATTCGATTGCACTAATAACACCGCAGAATACGAGGCTTTAGTTCAAGGATTATACAAAGCAATCGAATTAGACATCAAATATATACAAGTTTTCATAGATTCAGAAATTGTAATTAAACAGGTACACAATACTATACATTGTTTATCAGGTCATTTAAAGCATTATCAATCTTTAGTCCAAGATCTGACTGAACATTTTATAGCATTTAATATTTCATCAATTCCTAGAATTCAGAATGCTAGTTCAGACCTCCTAGCTAATGTAGCTTCCAAGCTCATTCCTGCAGAAGACTTTAGTCCTGATCGATTTTCAATTGAATTAATTTTTAGACCCTCCATTCCTGATAGCTTTACCAATTGGAGGATTTTCAATGATGATCCTGATATTGTAAATTTTCTCACATCTGAAGGATCTTATACCAATCAAATAATTTATGAAGATGAACATGACAAAAAATTGCTCCAAGATAGCACTAATAATGCTATGCCCAAATCAGTAGTCAAGTTAGAAGACCTTTATGATTTGAAAGATCGATTTAAAAGATATACCAATTCAAAACTGCAAAGTTCAACTTTGAATTATGAATTAGTAAATCTAGGAATTGATGCAAAACCACAGAATATCAACTTAGGCCTTGGCCTAGCTCCTGAAGAAAAGTTAGCATATGTTCGTCTTTTGAAACAATATAAAAGTGTCTTTGCTTGGAACTACGATGAACTCAAAACTTATGACACTTCTATCATCCAACATACTATCCCAATGATCAATGATGAAAAACCTGTCCAACAAAAGCTGAGAAAGATCCATCCTAATCTAGAAAATCAAATCAAATCTGAACTCAATAAGTTATTGAAAGCCAAAATTATTTTTCCTGTTCGACATTCTAAATGGGTTTCCAATATGGTTCCTGTTAGAAAGAAGAACAGAGAAATTATAATCTGCATTGACTTTCAAAATCTTAATAAAGCCTGCCAAAAAGATAATTTTCCTTTGCCTCCTATGGAGCAAATATTACAGGCAAGCGCAGGAACAGAATTGATTTCTTTCTTAGATGGTTTCTCTGGATACAATCAAGTGTTAGTCCATCCTGATGATCAATTGAAAACTACATTCAGAACCAAATGGGGCACTTATGCATATCAAAAGATGCCTTTTGGTATGATCAATGCTGGTGCCACATTTCAGAGAGCTATGGACATTGCTTTCAAGGGATTAGTTAACAAATCGGTGGTAATTTACTTGGATGATATAACTGCATATTCTAAAAAACGGAGCGATCATCATAGAGATCTGAAGCAGATCTTCCAACGCTGTCAAAGGTATGGAATTTCACTTAATCCAAAAAAATCCTTTTTTTCATTAAGTAAAGGAAAACTTCTTGGATTTAGGGTATCAAAATCTGTAATTCATATTGATCCTGATAGAATCAAGGAAATTTCTGAAATATCTTTACCTCACAATAAAAAAGCTATGCAATCTTTTCTTGGCCAGATTAATTTTGTAAAAAGATTTGTGCCAGATTTTTCGAGAATTGTATCTCCTTTGCAAGCAATGATTAAAAAGAATTCAAACTTCAAATGGGGCAAAGATGAATATGAGGCATTCAGTCTGATCAAACAAGCAATTTTCAATGCTCCATCTTTATCAACTCCAAATTTTTCCGATCCTTTTATTTTGTACACATTTGCCTCTGATAAATCTTATGCTGCAATACTCACCCAAGAAAATCAAGACAAAGCAGAAGCTTCAATTTCCTTTTTCAGTTCAAATTTACAGGGAGCTGAATTGAATTATTCAAATGTGGAGAAACAAGCTTATGTTGTTTTCAAAGCAATTAAATATTTCAGACCCTTTTTACTTCAAACCCATACAAAAATCATAGTACCGTTTCCAGCGGTAAGAAATATTTTAGTCCAAAAATATGTGGGTGAGAAAAAAGCTAATTGGATTACTTCCTTACAAGAATATGATATTGAGATCAAACCAGCAAATATTGTAAAAGGTCAAGGCTTTTGAAAAATATTAGCTGGAGCAGCACAGATTTCTGAAAAACCATCTGAAGAGATACAAACATATGAGGTAAGCCTAAACGATGTTGAATCATTATATGCTGATATCATATTTTATCTAAAGAACGGATATGCTCCTCCAAATCTCGATCATACTAAGAAAAGAGCTCTAAGGTTGAAGGCTAGACAATACCAGCTTGTAAATGATGTTCTTTTTAGAATTAATTATGATTCTGTTCTTCTTAGATGTCTGGAGAAATCTGAAGCTGAAAAGGTCTTGCAGGAACTTCATGATGGGCCAGCAGGTGGACATTATGCTGGAGATGCTACTGCACATAAGATCCTTCATGCAGGCTATTACTGGCCCACATTATTCAAATATTCACATAACTATGCAAGGAAATGCCAAATTTGTCAAACTACAGTTGGAAGACAAAAGAAACCATCATTACCATTACAACCATTCAACATTGAGCATCCTTTTGATCAATGGGGATTGGACATAATAGGTGAGATCGTTCCTCATTCTTCTAAACAACATAGGTATATCATTACAGCAATTGATTATTTTACGAAATGGGTAGAAGCAGACCCTCTCAAGACTGCTAATGCTGAACATATCATTGAATTCATAGATCAGTTCATAATCACTAGGTTTGGTTTACCTTCCGCTTTAATGTTTGATAATGCATCATATTTTTCAGGTAATGCTATGACTGAATTTGCACTCAAGAGAGGTTTCAAACTTAAATATTCTGCCAATTATTATGCACAGGGAAATGGGTTAGCTGAATCCACGAATAAAAACTTAATCAGAATCATTAAGCGAACCATTGACCAAAATCATAAAAATTGGCATAAATATTTGATATATGCTTTATGGGCAGATCGAATAACGCAGAAGGCTTCTATTGGCACTTCTCCCTTTAATTTAGTTTATGGGAGAGAAGTGGTTCTTCCAAGTAATCTAGCAATTCCTTCTCTAGCCTTAGTCCAATATATTGATGAAGAACCAACTTCTTCTTTACAACTAAGGCAGATGGAAATAATTAAGTTAGAAGAACAACGAGAAAAAGCCAAGGTAACTCATGCTCATCATCAAGCATTAGTTAAAGCTTCTTTTGATTCAAACATGATAACCAGGAAGGATTTTCAGATAGGAGATTTAGTTCTAAAATGGGACAAGGCTCATGAGGAAAAAGGAAAACATACAAAATTTCAACGAATGTGGCTTGGTCCTTTCCAAATTGCAGAGATCATAGGTCCATCTACTTTCATGTTACAAGATTTAACAGGGAGAAGAGAGTCTTTACCTGTTAATGGACAGATCCTTAAAAAATATTTTCCATAGGAGATTATTCTTCTATTTTGTAGATTAGTTTCCTTTATTTTGTTATAATAAAACCAGTTGTTAATGGTTACATTTGGAATTCATAAAAAAGATACTAGTTCTCTTTTTAAATTTTATTTCTTCACTTATATAAATAGAATTATTTTCAGAATATTGATCATTATTATCCAAAGATACAGTTAAAAGTTTTTAATCTAGAAATGATATTAATTTCAACTCTGAAAATTTTGATGAAAATCAACTTTTGGTGAAAGATTGTTTTATATCAGTCCAATGAAAGGTATCAATAACAAAATGAAGATTCTCTGCAGAAAATTTCTTCTCCAAAAAACTCTATTATTGTCATCCAGAATTATCTTAAGGAAACAATGACTTCCTCCCCACTTAGAAAATTTCAAAGTTCAGGGAATAATCCAATGATACACTTTTAACTTAAAGAGTAAGAGGTCTCATCACGAGCCAACTTCTCATGATAATAGATATTATAGCTTGCTAACTTTTCCAATACTGCATACCACAACAGGGCAATGACTTAAGATTATTGCAATCAAAAGGAAAGGGGTCTCATCACGAGCCAGCTTGTTCAACAAAGTTATAAATCAAGTGAATGGCACTGTCATAAATTGGCTACCAAACCAAGACATTGTTTGATCCACGTGGATATTGGTGGCCACCTGCCTATTCCACTTGGGCCCCCACCATTGTCTCTTTCAGTTTTTCAGTTTCGGCATAACTTACTATTTTTAGCAGTTTTTCGGGTCCTGAACTTCCAGAGCCGTTTTGAGGCCCTAAACGACGTTTTTTGGGCATCGCGCCTTCAGCGAATATCATTCCGTTCTGGAATGATATTCGCGAAGAAAGTTGTAGTCCTCAGATAGAGCTTTCTAATGATGTATCATATGCGTCAAACGGAGATAGTATGCCAAAGTTACGTCCCTGGGAAGTTGAAACACCAATTTACCCAAACAGGGCCCATAGTTTTGGCGCTTCATCTCCTAGGGTTAGGTTTTCGGATGTTTAGGGTTCTCCATTGTTTCTCAATCATAAATAGGCCCTCGAGCTTCATTGTAACTCAGTTCAGAGGCCTGTAGCTGCCACATCTCTTCTCAGAGATAGCTACCAGCACCCTAGCTAGTTTTATTTCCATTCTGTTTGTAAGCAAATTTCAATTCTTTGATATTAATGAAATGAAGTGTTATTTCCGCTGCATCTTTGTATTTATGGTTATGTATTTATTCTGTTGCGTTCCTGCATAAATCCAGATCAGTGGTATCAGAGCGGTCTTCTTTTTCTCAATGCTTCTTTGCATGTCCCCAACGAGGTCGGGGTATAAGGAGCTAGGGCTTGATCTGGTGGAACCCTTGCAAGATCAGCCTCGCAAACCTTGACGGACGCCCATGGGGGATGAAAAGAAACATGAGGGAGCAGGAGATCCTATCAAAATATTACTTGAGGAGGCCCTCGAAAAACAAAGGAACGCGATGATGGATAACTTTGCTCAGATCCTTCAACGGCTGCCCACCGGCGGCGCATCTGCATCCAGCAGCCACTCTGGAGGTGCGACTCCTTTTAAGGTACAATTAAATTTTGACATTCCCATATTTGAGGGTCAAATATACGCAGATGTCGTAGATATATGGTTGAATCTATTAGAAGGATATTTCTCCGTTCATGACTTTTCAGACCGGGAGAAGATTATTTTTGCACTTCTCAAAGCTACCCCCCATGTTAAGGATTGGTGCGAAACCTACTGTGAGAACAAGGACCAGACAGAACCCTCTATATTCTCGGCCGTACCAACTTAGAATTCTTTCCGAGATTCCGTCAAGGAACAGTACTATCCCATGGGGAGCTATGAGGACAAGTACATACAATGGACCACGCTGCGACAACAAAGGGATCAAGATGTGCATGAGCTGACGAATTTGTTCCATACCTTGCGCACAAAGTTGGGTATCAAAGATTCAGAGAAACATCTGGTGCTAAAGTATCGCAGCTGTCTGCACAGATACATTCAGGAGGAAATGGAGTTCCTCGACATCTCCTCGCTTGGTACGGCATACCGATATGCTGCCAAGATTGAGCAGAAATTCAAACAAAAGAAGCGAGACTTTGGATCTGCGAATCAAAAGCAAGGGAAAGGTGCTTCCAAACCATAGAACAAAGGACAGAGCCAAGGCATGGCGGCTAAAGACAACCCATCAAAGCCACAAGAAAAGAACAGCACCATAAAGCCAAAGAAGGACACGGGAAAGTGGTGTGAATTCCATAAGAGCTCCACTCACAACACAAGTGAGTGTCGGGCCAAGCAGTCGCTAGTGGCGGAGATGGGGGCTTCTGAGTCCGATGCATGCTCCGACTCCGAATCAGAACCTAAAAAGGGGAATGAAAAAGGGAAACATATTATTGATGCGGAGCCCAATGCCACTGTTGCCACTACAAAGATCCAGAAGGAGGAACTAGATGATCCAGAGGAGGAGGAACGTCTCTACCACTCCCAGATGTGGGTAAAGGGCTCCCCTATAAATTTCATTGTCGATAATGGGAGCCAAAAGAACCTCATTTCAGCAGACGCCATGAAGCGGTTGGGCTTGCCGACCACAGCTCACCCACATCCATACACCATCGGGTGGCTTCACCAAGGACGAGATCTCCGCGTCAGCTAGCAGTGTCGCCTTCCCTATAGCATCAAGCCCTTCACGGATGAGGTATTATGTGATGTTGCTCCTATTGATGTTTCTGATGTATTATTAGGACAACCATACTTGTGGAAGCGTCATGCTGTGTATAAGTCTCGACCTCATACTGTTATTGTTACTTTGGGAAATAAGCTGTACAGGATACCAGAGGTACCGCCTCCTACAACTATCTCTTTGGCTACTGCAAAACAATGCAGTAAGCTCATTTCCCAAACCAGGAAATTCGTTTTCCTAATGATCACTGGCAGGAAGAAGACTATGGCCTGCTACCTCCTTATTTAGGTCTTTGGCACGACAACAACCGGATGGATAAGGCTGTGGAGGAGTACGTAAACATCTTGACCTCACCTATTGTGGGTTCCCTCTCGCACTGGCCAGGTCAAGCACTCCGATTGATCCGACCCGATCAAACCACCCAATGGACCGATCTATCGACGCTCTGTTCTGGAAAATGATGAAATCAAGAGGCAGATTCAGGAGCTGTTGCAGAAAGGTCACATCAGACCAAGTTCATCGCCCCGTGGGAGCCCGATCGTGTTGGTACAGAAGAAGGATGGGACGTGGAGACTCTGTATTGACTATCGGGCGCTGAACAAGATCACTGTCCGGAATAGGTACCCAATCCCACGGATTGATGACCTTCTGGACTAACTCAAAGGTGCAAAATATTTCAGCAAGATTGACCTGAAGTCTGGGTATCACCAGGTACCAATTGAACCCTCCGATGTGTGGAAGACTGCCTTCAAAGCCAAGGAAGGCCTTTTCGAATGGCTAGTCATGCCTTTTGGGTTGACGAATGCTCCCGCCACCTTCATGAGGATGATGGATGACATCTTGCGGCCATTCACCAACTCATTTGTAGTGGTGTACTTGGATGATATTCTGATCTTCAACTAGACTTGGGAAGAGCACCTTCACCACATCCAACAAGTCCTCCAAACACTGCGGCAACACAAGTTGTGTGCCAATTTGGAGAAGTGCACGTTTGGCATGACCCAGGTTCAATATCTGGGATACATTATTGATGAAAGGGGGGTGCATGTGGATCCAGCCAATATCCAAGTCATTCGGGATTGGCCAGCCCCAACCACTATAATAGAGCTTCGCAGCTTTCTGGGTCTTGCTATTTTCTACCGTAGATTTGTGTTGGGATTCTCTCATATCACTTGGCCCTTGAGTAGGGTCACCAAGGGAGGAGCAAGAGCAAAATTCTTTTGGTCGGAACCTCAACAGAAGGCGTTCACAGAATTGAAAAATCGCCTCTGTTCTGCCCCAATGCTCACATTACCATACTTGCAACAACCATTTGAGATCGAGAAAGATGCCTCTGACTATGCTATTGGGGCAGTTTTTACTTAACAGGGACATCCAGTGGCATATCACAGTGAGAAATTGTCTGAGACAATTCGCAAGTATCCCACCTATGATAAAGAAATGTATTCCATTGTGAAAGACTGTCGACAATGGAAGCATTACATTTTGGGGAAGGAAACAATCTTCCACATAGACCATCGGCCCTTGTAGTTCATACAGACACAAGGGAAGTTGTAGAATGATCACTATCATAAGTGGTCCACATATCTGCAACAGTTTCATTTGAACATCAAGTACAAGAAGGGTAGCACCAATAATGTTGCAGACTGCCTCAGCCGACCACCGATTGTGGCGCTCACCACCGTGCTCAACTCTTGTGGGCACGAGACTTCTGATTGGCCGCTTCTCTATGAGAGTGACCCAGAATTCGGCCACACTTACAAGGCACTCTTGGGGTGTACGCAAGTTCCAAATTTTCACCTCCAAGATGCACTTTTATATCACCTGGGACACCTTTTTGTTCCTTCAAGCAAGCGCGCCAAGATGATATGGGAGGCACACTACAGTTGATTCACTGGGCATTTCGGGGTCGAGAAAATAGTAGCAATACTACAGAAGTATTTCTATTGGCCGAACCTTCGAAAGGATGTCAAGAAGCACATCAGATCTTGCACTGCTTGTGCCATTGCCAAACTGACCATCAAGAAGCAAGGCCTATATACTCCACTACCTACCCCTAGTCGACCTTGGGAATCCATCTTCATGGATTACATGTTGGGCCTGCCTTCTACTAAGAATGGAAATGACTGTGTTTTCGTGGTCGTTGACAGATTCTCAAAGATGGCCATTATGGCGGCCTGTAAGAAGAATATCACAGCAGAAGCCACTGCTAAACTCTTCTTTGAACGAGTGTGGGTGCACTTTGGGATCCCACAGCCTATCATATCAGATCGAGATAGCAGGTTCCTCAGCACATTTTGGTCCAGCCTCTGGTCAATGTTGGACACAAAGCTCACCAAGTCCACAGCTTTCCATCCCCAAATAGATGGCCAGACAGAGGTCATCAACAGAATGATTGTACACATTCTGCGCATGTACAATTCAAATCATCCACGCACATGGGACGAGAGCCTCCCTTATGTACAACATAGTTATAATCGGGCTCTCCACAGTTCAATCGGCCATAGCCCCTTTCAGGTGGGCTTGGGATTCCAGCCACTATGCCCCATTGACGTAGCCATGCCATTTGCAGCTGCTCAGGCCAATTCAGCTCATGTCCAGTCTGAAGTTGACAAAGCCAGTAGCTTCATCGAGCGTATTCAACACATCCGCCAACAGGTTCATGATATATTGGACAGAGCCAATGCCAAGTACAAGCAACGCCATGATCAACACCGGGTGCCACACAACTTCCAGGTGGGTGACAAAGTATGGCTACATTTGTAGAAGGAGCGCCTCACTGGACCCCACCGCAAGCTTTGCCCGCTTTGATACAGGCCGTACACCATCACCAAGGCTGTAGGGAACAATGCATTCGAGCTCAGTATCCCACCATTCCTTGGTCTGCACCCAGTCTTCAATGTGGATCGCCTTCGTCCTTACTTCCCACCTCTACTGGACACCTCGGACATTGCAGAACAACTCACACCAACATAGTTAAATCCAGACTGCATGGAACATGCCACCACAGATTGTATCATGGACATGCAAATCAAGAACACTCGCCAACAGAAGATCCAACTATATCGGGTTGTCAAAGCTGGCCAACTCTTGCACCAAGGAAAGTGGTTCACCAGGGACCAAGTTCAGCAGAAATTTCCTCATCTCATGGAGGAACTTAACGCAATGGGGACCATTGCTTCCTAAGGGGGGAGGAATGATCCAGGTGGATATTGGTGGCCAACCGCCTATTCCACTTGGGCCCCCACCATTGTCTCTTTCAGTTTTTCTGTTTTGGCATAACTTACTATTTTTAGCAGTTTTTCGGGTCCTGAACTTCCGGAGCCGTTTTGAGGCCCTAAACGACGTTTTTTGGGTACGAAAGCGCCAGCGAATTTTCTGATAAAATTCGCCCCGACAGCTGTAGTCCTCGGACAGAGCTTTCTAATGATGTATCATATGCGTCAAACGGAGATAGTATGCCAAAGTTACGTCCCTGGGAAGTTGAAACACCAATTTACCCAAACGGGGCCCATAGTTTTGGCGCTTCATCTCCTAGGGTTAGGTTTTTGGGATGTTTAGGGTTCTCCATTGTTTCTCAATAATAAATAGGCCCTCGTGCCTCATTGTAAAGCAGTTCAGAGGCCTGTAGCCGCCACATCTCTTCTCAGAGATAGCTACCAGTGCCCTAGCTAGTTTTATTTCCATTCTGTCTGTAAGCAAATTTCAGTTCTTTGATATTAATGAAATGAAGTGTTATTTCCGCTGCATCTCTGTATTTATGGTTATGTGTTTATTTTGTTGCGTTCCTGCATAAATCCGGATCAGTGGTATCAGAGGGGTCTGCTTTTTCTCGATCCTTCTTTGCATGTCCCCAACGAGGTCGGGGTATAAGGAGCTAGGGCTTGATCTGGTGGAACCCTTGCAAGATCAGCCTCGCAAACCTCGACGAACGCCCATGGGGGACGAAAAGAAAGATGAGGGAGCAGGAGATCCTATCAAAATATTTCTTGAGGAGGCCCTCGAAAAACAAAGGAACGCGATGATGGATAACTTTGCTCAGATCCTTCAACGGCTGCCCACCGGCGGCGCATCTGCATCCAGCAACCACTCTAGAGGTGCGACTCCTTTTAAGGTACAATTAAATTTTGACATTCCCATATTTGAGGGTCAAATAGACGTATATGCCGTAGATAGATGGTTGAATCTATTAGAAGGATATTTCTCCGTTCATGAATTTTCAGACCGAGAGAAGATTATTTTTGCACTTCTCAAAGCTACCCCCCATGTTAAGGACTGGTGGGAAACCTACTGTGAGAACAAGGACCAGATAGAACCCTCTCTGTTCTCGGCCGTACCAACTTGGAATTCTTTCCGAGATGCCTTCAAGGAACAGTCCTATCCCATGGGGAGGTATGAGGACAAGTACATACAATGGACCACACTGCGACAACAAAGGGATCAAGATGTGCATGAGCTGACGAATCTGTTCCATACCTTGCGCACAAATTTGGGTATCAAAGATTCAGAGAAAAATTTGGTGCTAAAGTATCGCAGTTGTCTGCACAGATACATTCAGGAGGAAATGGAGTTCCTCGACATCTCCTCGCTTGGTACGTCATACCGATATGCTGCCAAGATTGAGCAAAAATTAAAACAAAAGAAGCGAGACTTTGGATCTGCGAATCAAAAGCAAGGGAAGGTGCTTCCAAGTCGCAGAACAAAGGACAGAGCCAAGGCATGGTGGCTAAATACAACCCGTCAAAGCCACAAGAAAAGAACAACACCATAAAGCCAAAGAAGGACATGGGAAAGTGGTGTGAGTTCCATAAGAGCTCCACTCACAACACAAGTGAGTGTCGGGCCAAGCAGTCGCTAGTGGCCGAGATGAGGGCTTCTGAGTCAGATGCATGCTCTGACTTTGAATCAGAACCTGAAAAGGGGAATGAAAAAGGGAAACAGATTATTGATGCGGAGCCTAATGCCACTGTTGCCACTACAAAGATCCAGAAGGAGGAACCGGAAGATCCAGAGGAGGAGGAACGTCTCTTCCACTCCCAGATGTGGGTAAAGGGCTCCCCTGTACAATTCATTGTCGACAATGGGAGCCAAAAGAACCTCATTTCAGCAGACACCGTGAAGCGGTTGGGCTTGCCGACCACAGCTCACCCACATCCATACACCATCGGGTGGCTTCACCAAGGACGAGATCTCCACGTCAGCCAGCAGTGCCGCCTTCCCTATAGCATCAAGCCCTTCACGGATGAGGTATTATGTGATGTCTCTCCTATTGATGTTTCTAATGTATTATTAGGAAAACCATACTTGTGGAAGCGTCATGCTGTGTATGAGTCTCGACCTCATGCTGTTATTGTTACTTTGGGAAATAAGTTGTACAGGATACCAGAGGTACCACCTCCTGCAGCTATCTCTTTGGTTACTGCAAAACAATGCAGTAAGCTCATTTCCCAAACCAGGAAATTCGTTTTCCCGATGATCCTCCCCCAGGGCAAGAAGAAGACTATGGCCACGACCTCCAGACAAGGCTCCTCTGCATGACAACAAAAGATGGATAAGGTTGTGGAGGAGTACGGGGATATCTTCACCTCACCCACAGGGGTTCCTCTGCACTGTCAGGTCAAGCACCCGATTGATCTGACCCCAGGTGCGCCACTACCCAATGGACCAATCTATCGGTGCTTTGTTCTAGAGAATGATGAAATCAAGAGGCAGATTTAGGAGTTGTTGCAGAAAGGTCACATCAGACCAAGTTCATCGCCCTGTGGGAGCCCAATCGTGTTGGTACAGAAGAAGGATGGGACGTGGAGACTCTGTATTGACTATCGGGCGCTGAACAAGATCACTGTCCAGAATAGGTACCAAATCCCACGAATTGATGACCTTCTGGACCAACTCAAAGGTGCAAAATATTTCAGCAAGATTGACCTGAAGTCTGGGTATCACCAGGTACCAATTGAACCCTCTTATGTGTGGAAGACTACCTTCAAAGCCAAGGAAGGCCTTTTTGAATGGCTAGTCATGCCTTTTGGGTTGACGAATGCTCCCGCAACCTTCATGAGGATGATGGAAGACATATTGCGGCCATTCACCAACTCATTTGTAGTGGTGTACTTGGATGACATTCTGATCTTCAGCAAGACTTGGGAAGAGCACCTTCACCACATCCGACAAGTCCTCCAAACACTGCGGCAACACAAGTTGTGTGCCAATTTGGAGAAATGCACGTTTGGCATGACCCAGGTTCAATATCTGGGATAAATTATTGATGAAAGGGGGGTGCATGTGGATCCAGCCAAGATCCAAGTCATTCAGGATTGGCCAGCCCCAACCAATATAACAGCGCTTTGCAGCTTTCTGGGTCTTGCTAATTTCTACCGTAGATTTGTGTTGGTATTCTCTCATATCACTTGGCCCTTGAGTCAAGTCACCAAGGGACGAGCAAGAGAAAAATTATTTTGGTCGGAACCTTAATAGAAGGTGTTCACAGAATTGAAAAATCGCCTCTGTTCTGCCCCAGTGCTCACATTACCAGACTTGCAAGAACCATTTGAGATCGAGACAGATGCCTCTGACTATGCTATTGGGGCAGTTTTTACTCAACAGGGACATCCAATGGCATATCACAGTGAGACATTGTCTGAGAAAATTCGCAAGTATCCCACCTATGATAAAGAAATGTATTCCATTGTGCAAGCCTATCGACAATGGAAGCATTACATTTTGGGGAAGGAAACAATCATCCACACAGACCACCGGCCCTTGTAGTTCATACAGACACAAGGGAAGTTGTAGAATGATCGCCATCATAAGTGGTCCACATATCTGCAACAGTTTCATTTGAGCATCAAGTACAAGAAGGGTAGCACCAATAATGTTGCAGACTGCCTTAGCCGACCACCGATCGTGGCGCTCACCACCGTGCTCAACTCTTGTGGGCACGAGACTTCTGATTGGCCGCTTCTCTATGAGAGTGACCCAGAATTCGGCCACACTTACAAGGCACTCTTGGGGGGTACGCAAGTTCCAAATTTTCACCTCCAAGATGCACTTTTATGTCACCTCGGACACCTTTGTGTTCCTTCAAGCGAGCGTGCCAAGATGATATGGGAAGCACACTACAGTCGAGTCGCTGGGCATTTCGGGGTCGAGAAAACAGTAGCAATACTACAGAAGTATTTCTACTGGCCGAACCTTCGAAAGGATGTCGAGAAGCACATCAGATCCTGCACTGCTTGTGCCATTGCCAAACCGACCATCAAGAAGCAAGGCCTATATACTCCACTACCTACCCCTAGTTGACCTTGGGCCTACCTTCTACTAAGAATGGAAATGACTGTGTTTTCGTGGTTGTTGACAGATTCTCAAAGATGGCCATTATGGCGACCTGTAAGAAGAATATCATAGCAGAAGCAACTGCTGAACTCTTCTTTGAACGAGTGTGGGTGCACTTTGGGATCCCACAGTCTATCATACCAGATCGAGATAGCAGGTTCCTCAGCATATTTTGGTCCAGCCTCTGGTCAATGTTGGACACAAAGCTCACCAAGTCCACAGCTTTCCATCCCCAAACAGATGGCCAGACAGAGGTCGTCAACAGAATTCTTGTACACATTCTGCGCATGTAAAATTCAAAGCATCCACGCACATGGGACAAGAGCCTCCCCTATGTAAAAAATAGTTATAACAGGGCTCTCCACAGTTCAATTGGCCATAGCCCCTTTCAGGTGGGCTTGGGATTCCAGCCACTATGTCCCATTGACGTAGCCATGCCATTTGCAGCTGCTCTAGCCGATTCAACTCATGTCCGTCTGAAGTTGAAAAAGCAAGTAGCTTCATCGAGCGCATTCAACACATCCGCCAACAGGTTCATGATATATTGGACAGAGCCAATGCGAAGTACAAGCAGCGCCATGATCAACACCGGGTGCCACACAACTTCCAGGTGGGCGACAAAGTATGGCTACATTTGTAGAAGGAGCGCCTCACTGGACCCCACCACAAGCTTCGCCCGCTCCGATACGGGCCGTACACTGTCACCAAGGCTGTAGGGAACAATGCCTTCGAGCTTAGTATTCCTCCATTCCTTGGTCTGCACCCAGTCTTCAATGTGGATCACCTTCGTCCTTACTTCCCACCTCTACTGGACACCTCAGACATTACAGAACAACTCACACCAACAGAGTTAAACCTAGACTGCATGGAACAGGCCACCACAGATTTTATCGTGGACATGCAAATCAAGAACACTCGCTAACAGAAGATCCAACTGTATCGGGTTGTCAAAGCTGGCCAACTCTTGCACCAAGGAAAGTGGTTCACCAGGGACCAAGTTCAGCAGAAATTTCCTCATCTCATGGAGAAAATTAACGCAATGGGGACAATTGCTTCCTAAGGGGGGAGGAATGATCCAGGTGGATATTGGTGGCCACCTGCCTATTCCACTTGGGCCCCCACCATTGTCTCTTTCATTTTTTCAGTTTCAGCATAACTTACTATTTTTAGCAGTTTTTCGGGTCTTGAACTTCTGGAGCCGTTTTGAGGCACTAAACGACGTTTTTTGGGCATAGTGCCTCTAGCAAATATCATTCCATTCCGAAATGATATTCGTGGCGAAAGTTTTAGTCCTCGGATAGAGCTTTCTAATGATGTATCATATGCGTCAAATGGAGATAGTATGCCAAAGTTATGTCCCTGGGAAGTTGAAATACCAATTTACCCAAACAGGGCCCATAGTTTTGGCGCTTCATCTCCCAGGGTTAGGTTTTTGGATGTTTAGGGTACTCCATTGTTTCTCAATCATAAATAGGCCCTCAAGCCTCATTGTAACTCAGTTCAAAGGCCTGTAGCCGCCACATCTCTTCTCAGAGATAACTACCAGTGCCCTAGCTAGTTTTATTTCCATTCTGTTTGTAAGCAAATTTCAATTCTTTGATATTAATGAAATGAAGTGCTATTTCCACTTCATCTCTATATTTATGGTTATGTGTTTATTATGTTGCGTTCCTGCATAAATCTGGGTCAGTGGTATCAGAGCGGTCTGCTTTTTCTGGATCCTTCTTTGCATGTCCCCAACGAGGTCAGGGTATAAGGAGCTAGGGCTTGATCTGGTGGAACCCTTGCAAGATCATCCTCGCAAACCTCGACGGACGCCCATGGGGGATGAAAAGAAAGATGAGGGAGCAGGAGATCCTATCAAAATATTGCTTGAGGAGGCCCTTGAAAAACAAAGGAACGCAATGATGGATAACTTTGCTCAGATCCTTCAACGGCTGCCCACCGGCGGCACATCTGCATCCAGCAACCACTCTGGAGGTGCGACTCCTTTTAAGGTACAATTAAATTTTGACATTCCCATATTTGAGGGTAAAATAGACGCAGATGCCGTAGATAGATGGTTGAATCTATTAGAAGGATATTTCTCCGTTCATGACTTTTCAGACCGGGAGAAGATTATTTTTTCTCTTCTCAAAGCTACCCCCCATGTTAAGGACTGGTGGGAAACCTACTGTGAGAACAAGGACCAGACAGAACCCTCTTTGTTCTCGGCCGTACCAACTTGGAATTCTTTCCGAGATGCCATCAAGGAATAGTACTATCCCGTGGGGAGCTATGAGGACAAGTACATACAATGGACCATGCTGCGACAATAAAAGGATCAAGATGTGCATGAGCTGACGAATCTGTTCCATACCTTGCGCACAAAGTTGGGTATCAAAGATTCAGAGAAAAATTTGGTGCTAAAGTATCACAGCTGTCTGCACAGATACATTCAGGAGGAAATGGAGTTCCTCGACATCTCCTCGCTTGGTACGGCATACCGATATGCTGCCAAGATTGAGCAAAAATTCAAACAAAAGAAGCGAGACTTTGGATCTACGAATCAAAAGCAAGGGAAAGGTGCTTCCAAATCACAGAACAAAGGGCAGAGCCAAGGCATGGTGGCTAAAGAAAACTCGTCAAAGCCACAAGAAAAGAACAGCACCGTAAAGCCAAAGAAGGACACGGGAAAGTGGTGTGAGTTCCATAAGAGCTCCACTGACAACACAAGTGAGTGTCGAGCCAAGCAGTCGCTAGTGGCGGAGATGAGGGCTTCTGAGTCCGATGCATGCTCCGACTCTAAATCAGAACCTGAAAAGGGGAATGAAAAATGGAAACATATTATTTATGCGGAGCCCAATGCCACTGTTGCCACTACAAAGATCCAGAAGGAGGAACCGGAAGATCCAGAGGAGGAGGAACGTCTCTTCCACTCCCAGATGTGGGTAAAGGGCTCCCCTGTACATTTCATTGTCGACAATGGGAGCTAAAAGAACCTCATTTCAGCAGACGCCGTGAAGCGGTTGGGCTTGCCGACCACAGCTCACCCACATCCATACACCATCGGGTGGCTTCACCAAGGGCGAGATCTCCACGTCAGCTAGCGGTGCCGCCTTCCCTATAGCATCAAGCCCTTCACGGATGAGGTATTATGTGATGTCTCTCCTATTGATGTTTCTGATGTATTATTAGGACAACCATACTTGTGGAAGCGTCATGCTGTGTATGAGTCTCGACCTCATGCTGTTATTGTTACTTTGGGAAATAAGTTGTACAGGATACCAGAGGTACCACCTCCTACAACTATCTCTTTGGTTACTGCAAAACAATGCAGTAAGCTCATTTCCCAAACCAGGAAATTCGTTTTCCTGATGATCCTCCCCCAGGGCAAGAAGAAGACTATGGCCACGACCTCTAGACAGGGCTCCTCTGCACGACAACAACAGATGGATAAGGTTGTGGAGGAGTACGGTGACATCTTCACCTCACCCACAGGGGTTCCTCTGCACTGTCAGGTCAAGCACCCGATTTATCTGACCCCAGGTGCGCCACTACCCAATGGACCAATCTATCGATGCTTTGTTCTGGAGAATGATGAAATCAAGAGGCAGATTCAGGAGCTATTGCAGAAAGGTCACATCAGACCAAGTTCATCGCCCTGTGGGAGCCCAATCGTGTTGGTACAGAAGAAGGATGGGATGTGGAGACTCTGTATTGACTATCGGGAGCTGAACAAGATCACTGTCTGGAATAGGTACCCAATCCCACGAATTGATGACCTTCTAGACCAACTCAAAGGTGCAAAATATTTCAGCAAGATTGACCTGAAGTCTGGGTATCCCCAGGTACCAATTGAACCCTATGATGTGTGGAAGACTGCCTTCAAAGCAAAGGAAGGCCTTTTTGAATGGCTAGTCATGCCTTTTGGGTTGACGAATGCTCCCACAACCTTCATGAGGATGATGGAAGACATATTGCGGCCATTCACCAACTCATTTGTAGTGGTGTACTTGGATGACATTCTGATCTTCAACAAGACTTGGGAAGAGCACCTTCACCACATCCGACAAGTCCTCCAAACACTGCGGCAACACAAGTTGTGTGCCAATTTGGAGAAATGCACATTTGGCATGACCCAGGTTCAATATCTGGGATACATTATTGATGAAACGGGGGTGCATGTGGATCCAGCCAAGATCCAAGTCATTCGGGATTGGCCAGCCCCAACCACTATAACAGAGCTTCGCAGCTTTCTGGGTCTTGATAATTTCTACCGTAGATTTGTGTTGGGATTCTCTCATATCACTTGGCCCTTGAGTCAAGTCACCAAGGGAGGAGCAAGAGAAAAATTATTTTGGTCGGAACCTCAACAGAAGGCATTCACAGAATTGAAAAATCGCCTCTGTTCTGCCCCAGTGCTCACATTACCAGACTTGCAATAGCCATTTGAGATCGAGACAGATGCCTCTGACTATGCTATTGGGGCAGTTCTTACTCAACAGGGACATCTAGTGGCATATCACAGTGAGACATTGTCTGACACAGTTCGCAAGTATCCCACTTATGATAAAGAAATGTATTCCATTGTGCAAGCTTGTCGACAATGGAAGCATTACATTTTGGGGAAGGAAACAATCATCCACACAGACCACCGGCCCCTGCAGTTCATACAGACACAAGGGAAGTTGCAGAATGATCGCCATCAGAAGTGGTCCACATATCTGCAACAGTTTCATTTGAATATCAAGTACAAGAAGGGTAGCACCAATAATGTTGCAGACTGCCTCAGCTGACCACCGATCATGGCGCTCACCACCGTGCTCAACTCTTGTGGGCATGAGACTTCTGATTGGCCGCTTCTCTATGAGAGTGACCCAGAATTCAGCCACACTTACAAGGCACTCTTGGGGGGTACGCAAGTTCCAAATTTTCACCTCCAAGATGCAATTTTATGTCACCTGGGACACCTTTGTGTTCCTTCAAGCAAGCACATGCCAAGCGAGTGTGGAAGCACACCTGTTGGAGTCACGGGAATTTCGGTTCGAGAAAAATGCGTAGCAATACTACGTGTTTCTATTGGCCGAACCTTCGAAAGGATGTCAAGAAGTACATCGATCCCGTGATCGCCAGCACGCTAAACCGACCATCAAACAATTTGCTCATATGTCTACACTACCTACCCCTATCGACCTGGGCCGCTCTTACCAAGAATGGAAATGACTGTGTTTTCGTGGTCGTTGACAGATTCTCGAAGATGGCCATCATGGCGGCCTGTAAGAAGAATATCACAGCAGAAGCCACTGCTAAACTCTTCTTTGAACGAGTGTGGGTGCACTTTGGAATCCCACAGTCTATCATATCAGATCGAGATAGCAGGTTCCTCAGCACATTTTGGTCCAGCCTCCGGTCAATGTTGGACACAAAGCTCACCAAGTCCACAGCTTTCCATCCCCAAACAGATGGCCAGACAGAGGTCGTCAACAGAATGATTGTACACATTCTGCGCATGTAAAATTCAAAGCATCCACGCACATGGGACAAGAGCCTCCCCTATCTACAACATAGTTATAATAGGGCTCTCCACAGTTCAATTGGCCATAGCCCCTTTTAGGTGGGCTTGGGATTCCAACCACTATGTACCATTGACGTAGCCATGCCATTTGCATCTGCTCAAGCCGATTCAGCTCATGTCTAGTCTGAAGTTGACAAAGCAAGTAGCTTCATCGAGCGTATTCAACACATCTACCAACATGTTCATGATATATTGGATAGAGCCAATGCGAAGTACAAGCAGCACCATTATCAACACCGGGTGCCACACAACTTCCAGGTGGGCGACAAAGTATGGCTACATTTGTAGAAGGAGCGCCTCACTGGACCCCACCGCAAGCTTCGCCCGCTCCGATACGGGCCATACACCGTCACCAAGGCTGTAGGGAACAATGCCTTCGAGCTTAGTATTCCTCCATTCCTTGGTCTGCACCCAGTCTTCAATGTGGATCACCTTCATCCTTACTTCCCACCTCTACTGGACACCTCGGACATTACAGAACAACTCACACCAATAGAGTTAAACCCAGACTGCATGGAACAAGCCACCACAAATTGTATCATGGACATGCAAATCAAGAACACTCGCCAACAGAAGATCCAACTATATCGGGTTGTCAAAGTTGGCCAACTCTTGCACCAAGGAAAGTGGTTCACCAGGGACCAAGTTCAGTAGAAATTTCCTCATCTCATGGAGGAACTTAACACAATGGGGACCATTGCTTCCTAAGGGGGGAGGAATGATCCAGTTGGATATTGGTGGCCACCTGCCTATTCCACTTGGGCCCCCACCATTATCTCTTTCAGTTTTTCAGTTTCGGCATAACTTACTATTTTTAGCAGTTTTTAGGGTCCTGAACTTCCGGAGCTGTTTTGAGGCCCTAAACGACATTTTTTTGGGCATCACGCCTCTAGAAAATATCATTCCATTTCAGAATGATATTTGTGGTGAAAGTTGTAGGCCTCGGATAGAGCTTTCTAATGATGTATCATATGCGTCAAACGGAGATAGTATGCCAAAGTTACGTCCCTGGGAAGTTGAAACACCAATTTACCCAAACGGGGCCCATAGTTTTGGCGCTTCATCTCCTAGTGTTAGGTTTTTGGATGTTTAAGGTTCTCCATTGTTTCTCAATCATAAATAGTCCCTCGAGCCTCATTGTAACTCAGTTCAGAGGCCCTCGAGCCCTAGCTAGTTTTATTTCCATTCTGTTTGTAAGCAAATTTCAATTCTTTGATATTAATGAAATGAAGTGTTATTTCCGCTACATCTCTGTATTTATGGTTATGTGTTTATTCTGTTGTGTTCCTACATAAATCCGGATCAATGGTATCAGAGTGGTCTGCTTTTTCTCGATCCTTCTTTGCATGTCCCCAACGAGGTCGGGGTATAAGGAGCTAGGGCTTGATCTGGTGGAACCCTTGCAAGATCAACCTCGCAAACCTCGACGGACGCCCATGGGGGATGAAAAGAAAGATGAGGGAGCAGGAGATCCTATCAAAATATTGCTTGAGGAGGCCCTCGAAAAACAAAGGAACGCAATGTTGGATAACTTTGCTCAGATCCTTCAACGGCTGCCCACCGGCAGCGCATCTGCATCCAGTAGCCACTCTGGAGGTGCGACTCCTTTTAAGGTACAAGTAAATTTTGACATTCCCATATTTGAGTGTCAAATAGACGCAGATGCCATAGATAGATGGTTGAATCTATTAGAAGGATATTTCTCCGTTCATGACTTTTCAGACCGGGAGAAGATTATTTTTGCACTTCTCAAAGCTACCCCCCATGTTAAGGACTGGTGGGAAACCTACTGTGAGAACAAGGACCAGACAGAACCCTCTCTGTTCTCGTCCGTACCAACTTGGAATTATTTCCGAGATGCCATCAAGGAACAGTACTATCCCATGGGGAGCTATGAGGACAAGTACATACAATGGACCACGCTGCGACAACAAAGGGATCAAGATGTGCATGAGCTGATGAATCTGTTCCATACCTTGCACACAAAGTTGGGTATCAAAGATTCAGAGAAACATTTGGTGCTAAAGTATCGCAGCTATCTGCACAGATACATTCAGGATGAAATGGAGTTCCTCGACATCTCCTCGCTTTGTACGGCATACCAATATGCTGCCAAGATTGAGCAGAAATTCAAACAAAAGAAGCGAGACTTTGGATATGCGAATCAAAAGCAAGGGAAAGGTGCTTCCGAACCACAGAACAAAGGATAGAGCCAAGGCATGGCGGCTAAAGACAAACCGTCAAAGCCACAAGAAAAGAACAGCGCCGTAAAGCCAAACAAGGACACGGGAAAGTGGTGTGAGTTCCATAAGAGCTCCACTGACAACACAAGTGAGTGTCGGGCCAAGTAGTCGCTAGTGGCGGAGATGAGGGCTTCTGAGTCAGATGCATGCTCCGACTCTTAATCAGAAGCTGAAAAGGGGAATGAAAAAGGGAAACAGATTATTGATGCTGAGCCCAATTCCATTGTTGCCACTACAAAGATCCAGAAGGAGGAACTGGAAGATCCAGAGGAGGAGGAACGTCTCTTCCACTCCCAGATGTGGGTAATGGGCTCCCCTATACATTTCATTGTCGACAATGGGAGCCAAAAGAACCTCATTTCAGCAGACACCATGAAGCGGTTGGGCTTGCTAACCACAGCTCACCCACATCCATACACCATCGGGTGGCTTCACCAAGGACGAGATCTCCTCGTCAGCCAGCAGTGCCGCCTTCCCTATAGCATCAAGCCCTTCACGGATGAGGTATTATGTGATGTTGCTCCTATTGATGTTTCTAATGTATTATTAGGACAACCATACTTTTGGAAGCATCATGTTGTGTATGAGTCTCGACCTCATGTTGTTATTGTTACTTTGGGAAATAAGTTGTACAGGATACTAGAGGTATCACCTCCTGCAACTATCTCTTTGGTTACTGCAAAAAAATGCAGTAAGCTCATTTCCCAAACCAGGAAATTCGTTTTCCTAATGATCCGCCCCCGGGGCAAGAAGAAGACTATGGCCACGACCTCCAGACAGGGCTCCTCTGCATGACAACAACAGATGGATAAGGTTGTGGAGGAGTACGGGGACATCTTCACCTCACCCACAGGGGTTCCTCTGCACTGTCAGGTCAAGCACCCGATTGATCTGACCCCAAGTGCGCCACTCCCCAATGGACCAATCTATCGGCACTCTGTTCTATGGAATGATGAAATCAAGAGGCAGATTCAGGAGCTATTGCAAAAAGGTCACATCAGACCAAGTTCATCGCCCTGTGGGAGCCCGATCGTGTTGGTACAGAAGAAGGATGGGACGTGGAGACTCTGTATTGACTATCGGGCGCTGAACAAGATCACTGTCCGGAATAGGTACCCAATCCCACGGATTGATGACCTTCTGGACCAAATCAAAGGTGCAAAATATTTCAGCAAGATTGACCTGAAGTTTGGGTATCACCAGGTACCAATTGAACCCTCTGATGTGTGGAAGACTACCTTCAAAGCCAAGGAAGGCCTTTTTGAATGGATAGTCATGCCTTTTGGGTTGACGAATGCTCCCGCAACCTTCATGAGGATGATGGACAACATATTGCGGCCATTCACCAACTCATTTGTAGTGGTGTACTTGGATGACATTCTGATCTTCAGCAAGACTTGGGAAGAGCACCTTCACCACATCCGACAAGTCTTCCAAACACTGCGGCAACACAAGTTGTGTGCCAATTTGGAGAAGTGCACGTTTGGCATGACCCAGGTTCAATATCTGGGATACATTATTGATGAAAGGGGGGTGCATGTGGATCCAGCCAAGATCCAAGTCATTCCGGATTGGCCAGCCCCGACTACTATAACAGAGCTTCGCAGCTTTCTGGGTCTTGCTAATTTCTACCGTAGATTCGTGTTGGGATTCTCTCATATCACTTGGCCCTTGAGTCAAGTCACCAAAGGAGGAGCAAGAGCAAAATTCTTTTGGTCGGAACCTCAACAGAAGGCATTCAAAGAATTGAAAAACCGCCTCTGTTCTGCCCCAGTGCTCACCTTACCAGACTTGCAGCAGCCATTTGAGATCGAGACAGATGCCTCTGACTATGCTATTGGGGCAGTTCTTACTCAACAGGGACATCCAGTGGCATATCACAGTGAGACATTTTCTGAGACAGTTCGCAAGTATCCCACCTATGATAAAGAAATGTATTCCATTGTGCAAGCCTGTCGACAATGGAAGCATTACATTTTGGGGAAGGAAACAATCATCCACACAGACCATCGGCCCCTGCAGTTCATACAGACACAAGGGAAGTTGCAGAATGATCGCCATCAGAAGTGGTCCACATATCTGCAACAGTTTCATTTGAACATCAAGTACAAGAAAGGTAGCACCAATAATGTTGCAGACTGCCTCAGCCGACCACCGATCGTGGCGCTCACCACCGTGCTCAACTCTTGTGGGCACGAGACTTCTGATTGGCCGCTTCTCTATGAGAGTGACCCAGAATTCGGCCACACTTACAAGGCACTCTTGGGGGGCACGCAAGTTCCAAATTTTCACCTCCAAGATGCACTTTTATGTCACCCGGGACACCTTTGTGTTCCTTCAAGCGAGCGTGCCAAGATGATATGGGAAGCACACTACAGTCGAGTCGCTGGGCATTTCGGGGTCGAGAAAACAGTAGCAATACTACAGAAGTATTTCTATTGGCCGAACCTTCGAAAGGATGTCGAGAAGCACATCAGATCCTGCACCGCTTGTGCCATTGCCAAACCGACCATCAAGAAGCAAGGCCTATATACTCCACTACCTACCCCTAGTCGACCGTGGGAATCCATCTCCATGGATTACATGTCGGGCCTACCCTCTACTAAGAATGGCAATGACTGTGTTTTTGTGGTCGTTGACAGATTCTCAAAGATGGCCATTATGGCGGCCTGTAAGAAGAATATCACAGCAGAAGCTACTGCTAAACTCTTCTTTGAACGAGTATGGGTGCACTTTGGGATCCCACAGTCTATCATATCAGATCGAGATAGCAGGTTCCTCAGCACATTTTGGTCCAGCCTTTGGTCAATGATGGACACAAAGCTCACCAAGTCCACAGCTTTCCATCCCCAAACAAATGGCCAGACAGAGGTCGTCAACAGAATGATTGTACACATTCTGCGCATGTACAACTCAAAGCATCCACGCACATGGGACGAGAGCCTCCCCTATGTACAACACAGTTATAACCGGGCTCTCCACAGTTCAATTGGCCATAGCCCCTTTCAGGTGGGCTTGGGATTCCAAACACTATGTCCCATTGACATAGCCATGCCGTTTGCAGCTGCTCAGGCCGATTCAGCTCATGTCCAGTCTGAAGTTGACAAAGCAAGTAGCTTCATCGAGCGCATTCAACACATCCGCCAACAGGTTCATGATATATTGGACAGAGCCAATGCGAAGTACAAGAAGCGCCATGATCAACACTGGGTGCCACACAACTTCCAGGTGGGCGACAAAGTATGGCTACATTTGCAGAAGGAGCGCCTCACTGGACCCCACCGCAAGCTTCGGCCGCTCTGATACAGGCCGTACACCGTCACCAAGGCTGTAGGGAACAATGCCTTCAAGCTTAGTATTCCTCCATTCCTTGGTCTGCACCCAGTCTTCAATGTGGATCGCCTTCGTCCTTACTTCCCACCTCTACTGGACACCTCGGACATTGCAGAACAACTCACACCCACAGAGTTAAATCCAGACTGCATGGAACAGGCCACCACAGATTGTATCATGGACATGCAAATCAAGAACACTCGCCAACAAAAGATCCAACTATATCGGGTTGTCAAAGCTGGCCAACTCCTGCACCAAGGAAAGTGGTTCACCAGGGACCAAGTTCAGCAGAAATTTCCTCATCTCATGGAGGAACTTAACACAATGGGGACCATTGCTTCCTAAGGGGGAGGAATGATCCAGGTGGATATTGGTGGCCACCCACCTATTCCACTTGGCCCCCCACCATTGTCTCTTTCAGTTTTTCAGTTTCGGCATAACTTACTATGTTTAGCAGTTTTTCGGGTCCTGAACTTCCGGAGCCGTTTTGAGGCCCTAAACGACGTTTTTTGGGTATGAAAGCGCCAGCGAATTTTCTGATAAAATTCGTCCCGACAGCTGTAGTCCTCGGATAGAGCTTTCTTATGATGTATCATATGCGTCAAACGGAGATAGTATGCCAAAGTTACGTCCCTGGGAAGTTGAAACACCAATTTACCCAAACGGGGCCCATAGTTTTGGCGCTTCATCTCCTAGGGTTAGGTTTTTGGATGTTTAGGGTTCTCCATTGTTTCTCAATCATAAATAGGCCCTCGAGCCTCATTTTAACTCAGTTCAGAGGCCTGTAGCCGCCACATCTCTTCTCAGAGATAGCTACCAGCGCCCTAGCTAGTTTTATTTCCATTTTGTTTGTAAGAAAATTTCAATTCTTTGATATTAATGAAATGAAGTGTTATTTCCGCTGCATCTCTGTATTTATGGTTATGTGTTTATTCTGTTGCATTCCTGCATAAATCCGGATCATTTTTCTTTAAGAAGAAAAAGAAAAATAAAAGCAATAAGTGTGAATATGGATTTATCTTTGAAAAATTGTATATTTTTCTAAGTAGGACACAGGATCATTGCTAGGTAACAGGTAACCATGTCGAGGCTATAAACGCTTGCTGGCAGCAGTGGCTCTACCTATGACAAATGAGCATATTTAAAACTGATTTACAGAGAATCCTTTTGTTTTTATCTTTAAAACCAAGTAATGACTGATGTAGATAGAGGAACTAACTTGAGGAAGTGAATAGTCAAAGTTGATCCTAGAAGAAATGAAATATCATTCATAGATTGAAACATAATGTACTTTGTCTTTTTATAATAAAGTTTGATTTTCTGGAAAATTTTATGTTTTGAAAAGTTTAGGAAATTCAAAAGAAAAGCAGAGATAACTGGTTCTTCCAAGTGAATCGCCAATTGTTGTGGCCAGCAACAACCCCCCTTCTTATTTAGTATTAGTAATAATACTAAATAAGTGGGGACCCTTAGTTTAAAATCCAAAAAAAAATTTTGATGTTTGTTTTGAGTTTCAATAAAACTTACTATCATGGACTTAAAGAAATTTCTTTGGAAAATATTTAAGCAAACTTAAGATAGATTAGAATAAAATCTCTCTTTGAAGGAAACATCGCATTCATCGCAAAAAGGTAGAATATATGTTGAGAAAAACAGAATCTTCAAAATTTCAATATCGCGATCCAATGACATCACACTAAAACGTTTATCGCAAGTCGCATATCACAGAAAACATATTAAAGGATATTATTCATATATTATATTTTGCGATATTGCGATATTGCGATATCGTGATTTCGTGATGTTACAAGTTTCGATTTGCGAAAGTTGCGATTTGCAAAAGTTGCGATTTGCGATATTGCGATGATATGAAAGTTGCGATTTTACGGTGATTTGAATTTATGAAAACTGTGATTTGCGATACTGCGATTTTGCGATATTGTAGAGCAAATCACAGATCGCACTATCGCAGATTCTTGAAGCTCGTTGTACGAAGAAAATATTTTCGTAAATCGAGACCCGTTATGCGCCTTAATGTCAAGTTATGAATGGATTGTCAATTATTAATGGAAAAAGGATTTTCTTTTGATCGAAGGGTTATTTCATGATTAATAATAGATTTCATATGCCTTCAGCATTTAAAACTATCTCGTCACCTTTCTCATATCATTACTCTCACTTAATTCGTAAAACCGCAGGCACGAAGAACAGGAGACTATACAAAGCGAGACTCAGAGAATTATGGGAAAGAAAGAGAAAGTTTCGAGTTCTAGAAAGAAAGAGAAAGCTTCGAATTCTGAGAATAAAGAGATGGCTTCCTTATACGCAGACACTTCTTGCAACAAGGACGCTGGTATCACCACCTGGGAGGGTATGTTCAATTTTCTTGAAGAAGAAAACCCAAGAGTAATGGAGGTTGCGGCTACCGCAGGTTCAAGTAATTCTTTCGAAGCATCTCTTACAGAGCTAGCTTGTTCTTTTTTGCACCGGATTGCAGCAAGGCCCAGAATTCTCCCATATACAGACATGATCAAATGGATGTTGGATACCACTGACATTTCGGACAGACAATTCAGAACTCAAGGACAAGAGGTCATTGGGTCGTTTACTCCAGAAGATTTGAGGCTTATGTATCATTTGCCGGAGCCTCAGGCAACTTACAACAAACAATTTATGGAGAAATTTGCCAAGGAAAATGCCAATTTGGAAAAATGCACTAAAGAATGGACCAGAATAGATGAACCACTAAAGAAAGATAAACACGGTATGTACAGTACCGGTTCACTCACCTCTCCATATTGTTTTGCTGCTGCTATGTTATGCAGGCTTTTTGGAAAGCCTGAAATTAATAAGATTTTGCCTGAATGGCTTCCCTTATTGAATGTTGCTTTAAATGCCACCATTGTAGACTAGGCCAAAATACTGTTTGATAATTTAGCCACTGCTATTTTCAATTACCGGTCTAAACGGACTGTGTCTCAGAGGATTTATCCTCCTTTTCACCTGTCTGCCTATATTATGGATTCAATTTGCTTTGTTTCTAAGTTCCCTTTAATGGGCTGGCAATGGACAATTCAGGATCCTTTGCCCATTCATGTATATCACAAAGAACTGTGGGAATCAAGATTCGTTCCTCATTTTTACAAGATTTTGCATGGCATAATGTTGCCTCTGCATAGAAATTTGTATAATAAGGATGCTCCAAGGTCTTCCCCAGAAGCAGAAGTTGACATTCTCCCTGTCGTAAGATGGTTTGGAGAAGAGTTGTTTACCTATGTTAGGGTTTTTGGGAGTTTTGCTTCCCCTCATGTTTTACCCCTGTATGTTCCAGATAAACTTATAGCTCGAGAAATTGCATATCAGACCTATGGCAAAGGAGGTTTAACAAAAGAATTAAAGGATAAGAAGAAGGCCATCTGGCCATAATTTCCTGTTTCTTGCGGAACATTCTCATTATTTGATATTGGTCATGTGTTTAATGAAGTAAGCAATATTACATGCTTACAAATTTTCAAGTTTTCTAGAAGGCTATTTGACCCATATGATGTTGTCAAGGATTTCACCACCGCAGTCAAAGTAAGAGTATTCTCTGGAGAAGAAGATGTTTTTGATGATATGTTTAAGGAAAAATATTCATTCAAAGATATTTTGAATTTAGCTCAAGCACGGTTCTCCCCAGAATACTTTCAAGAGTTTAAAGTATACAGAGAAAGAAGATTGACCACTATTCCTTTGGATAATTTACGCTTGGAACCCGCAAGGGAACCAACTCCTAGCATCAGTCTTAGTGGTAGCTCAGATTTAAAAAGGTCTAAGTCGAAGTCTGACAAAGAAGTTTCTGAAAATTCTAAAAAATCTGATCAGGATAAAATTGAAGGCTCAGTTAAGGATATAGCTCAGTCAAAAGAGCTCTCACAATTACAGACTTCAACTACTCCACAGTTGAATCTTCCACCTCTCATTATACAACAACCATCTACTAGCACTCAGTTGGATAAAGAATGGGAAACGTTTAATGAATTGCTTAATGTTGAAGGATAGAATACACAAACCCCTGTACAGACAAAGGGTTTAAGTACGGGAATAAGTGGAAATGTCATAGAAATTGAACATATACCCATCACTCCCTCTTCTGAAATTGTACTTAATATAGAGGACATTCCTCCTTTGGATGTATTATATAGCCCACAGTATAAGGCAGTAGTAAGAAAGCAAAGGAAAAAGAGAAAATTAGAGAGCGCAATCTCTACTGATGCAGAACAATTGGATGTCTTATGGAAAGACCCTACTACAGACCCAACTGATAATCTTACTAACCTATCTCAGATTACAGGAGCTTATGCCTCCGTGAATATTGACAAATCATCTAAGGTAAAGCTGTTATTAAATGAAAAAGAAGATCAGATAAAGGTTCTGCAACAACAATTACAGTAAGCACATGCCAACAGTGAAGCACAGATGAAATTTGAAAAGTTACAGCAAGAGTTTCATCAAATGAAGATTGGGTATCAGAAAGCTTTGCTGATAAAGAGAAACAAATACATATTATCCAAGAGGAGCACAAAGTTGACCCCAAGCTTCCAGAATTTATCTCAGAATCTATTTCTTTGAACAATCAACTACTGCAACAAAAAGATACATTATGCCAGAAGATTTCACAATGGAACTCTTTTTGTCAAGAAAGTGACAAAATCACTAATCATGTTGTAGAATTACGACATGATTATGATTTAATTAATGAAAGAGTTACTAATTATTTGGTATGGAAAAAGACAGAGGAAGGAAAAAGAGTTGGAGCACCACTTATCAATGACAGTCATAAAGAAATACTTTTCAATAATTGGGATGCACAGATCAGAGAAGCAGAAAAAGTAGCAGAGGAGTTAGCTACAGCAGCAAGCCATATTACTGATTGTGTAAATGAAAATTTGCACAAGGCTAATTTGATTTCAGAAACTGTTCCAAGATATTTACCACAAGCACAACAATTAAAAATAGAATGGAAACAAAAGGCAGAAGAAAAAGCAAAATCAATTCAAGGATTGAGAAGATTAAATTGGGATTCTTACTGGACATATCTAGTAAAACCACACAGTCAATGCAGCACTCTTAATTGCATTATTAATTCTGCTGAGAAGATCGTGCCTACACTTTCCGATTCTGTCTTTTCGGGGCAGTTGAAATCTGAAGTTGGCCGGCCACCTCTGCTCAACTCAATGCTGAATGCTTGCGAATTCAAAGACCAAGTTCATAAGTAGTTAGTCAATAGTTTTAATTTTAGATTTAGTTTTTAATTTTACTTTATTTTTCCCTAGAAAAAGGACGGTCATTTAAACCGAATCCTAAATTTTTGTAATAAACTATAATTAGATTTAGTTAGTAGTATTTAAACCCTTCTCATGCATTTAGAGAATGGTCCAAAAATTTGTCAAAAAATTATCCTCAGAACATGCACTTCTGCACCCTCAGAGGAGGTTTTGATGAATGAACGGAATGAGATTTATTGATATCTGTGTCTAATATCTGCTACTAATGTTGCATTTCTTTACTCTTAGTAGATGTTGGATTTAGAAGATATAAATCATTATTGCTTCTAGCTCATGAGTAGAACCAGTTATAAATGGTATTTTTATCTCTTAAATTTTTTTGTTTCTGTGTTAAAAGTGATATTTATGTTTCAGTTATTTATATATTGATGCTTGAATGCTTCAGTTATCATTTGGCACTTTTGTATGGTGATGACTATTTTGTTTATGCTTAATGTATAAATAGCTTATTATGCGATATGTTTCTCGCAACTGCTTCATCTAAATTTTTATATGAAATGGTTTATCTTTATTGAATTCTTTTCTTATAACAATTGAATTATCTTTATTACTAGTTGTTATTCGAAATCATTTTAGATCTCATAAAAAAGATCTTATCCCAGGTTTAATTTAGAATTAGATATTTCTGTTTAAATTAGAATACAATTTGCATATGATTAGATTAGAAATAGAATAAAAGAATTTCACTTAGGAACCTTTTTAGATAGGAAATATCTATTCTCAACACATACACATGAATTGGGAAACTGGTCCCATTATCCCCAGTCAGACCCACTACACCAAACGGAAAAGGAACTGTTAACTAAGGTCCGAACCGGGTGGTTATCCCCCTTGTTGTAGACCCGATTTTCGGGGCTTCAACAGGTCCTCCCATCAATGTGTTACCAACTGGGTGAGTAGGACTTTGTTGATAAAAGTTCCCTATGAGTGGGGGTGTAGGGGTGTATGGTGGCTGTCCTTAGGATATGCTGTACTGGGGTGTGAATTGTTGGTTGCCCCTAGTGTAAAAGTTACCCCCTTTCCAAAATTGACTTTGGTGTTGGTTCACCCATATGGATGTGATAGAGTTAGCCAAAGGCATACTTCTATTTGCATAGTTAAGCATCGGCATCGACACTACTCCAAAAGTTTGTCCACTCAAAGGAACATTGTTAACCATAGGCTGTCCTATTTTTCCTAATGACTGGAAGGGTACCGAAGTGCCCCCTGGCATATATGTATTGGTGACACTGCCCCCTGGCATGGTTTCCAAGGGGTTTGAACTCAATAAAGGGTTCCAACCGAAAGGGTTGCTAAAAGGAAAAGAAGTAACCCCGCTAGTGGGAGCAAAAACTATGGGTCCCGACGCAGTCACAATAGGATAAGATCCTGAAGGGTTTGAAGGTCCACTGACAATTGCAGTGACCAGATTGTTGAGACTGGGTATGGCTTGGCTACTGGGGTTTTCGATCATTAGCGTAGAACTAACAACCGGCAAGGAATATGGTGGTGGAACAGAGTTTGTTACCAACAGAATCGACCCTATGGGTGTCGGTTGTGAAATGGATGTTGGCGCAGCCGAAAACATATCTTGGCCTAGTGTAACCTGAACTAAAAATGGCCCCAAAGGGTCAGTGAGAGGAGGATTGTAAGGAGGTATGACTCCTTCCATAAAATGATCCTCTGGAAACTCTGTATGATACAAGGCTATGTGAAAGTCAGGGGTTGTCACTGGAGAATGCTCTTTCGAAGTAGGCACTAGCTCACTGAGGCTCGACTCCTCCTCTAGTGTCAATGGAGGGAGACCTCGCTACCGTCGAGACAAATGACGAGGGTCGAAGGACACCACGGTGACCTGTTTAATTTTATCAAATTTTAATTATTTATGATGTATTATAAATTCTCAGTGATAGTAACCACACAACTAAAAAAGAAAAAAGAAAAAATGACTCTAAAATAAACCAACAAGTAGCGAGAATAGGGTGGCCCCGTCTGAGTACTATCGTTTGCTAGAGATGAAACCCAGTATCATAATAGAATACAGAGAGGGTTGGTCGAAAATACAGTTACAGTTACTCTAGAGCTTCGCTTGAACCTCAGACAATAGGTGTAATCACTCTCATGAAGATGAGTACCCTCCCAAAGACCAAATACAGAGTAGGTTTGTCTGTTTTAGGTACTAGGTCAACCCACCCCAGTCACCTTGTGTAAGTCCCTAAAAATTCTGGCAACTAAATATACCTCAAATCACAGACATTGTCAGGGGGATCATGGTCATAGACAACATGCTATATGGGAAGAACACCTAGATCCCCGATCTAGTTTCAACATCCACGAAGGGAACCCCAATATATAGCATGCCCACCAAATGCACTCGAAGGTGGGCTACCTTCTCATGCACCCTTGTGTTGTCTCATGCTTAACTCTGGTGGTAGTGGAGTGGTCGTGACAATATGAGTGTAGTAGGATTTCACTTTTTAATGACTCTAGTTTCAATTTTGGAGATCTTGGGTGATTTTTTCACTTCTCCTACCCCAAGATCCTATCTTGAACTACTCTTGGTGTGAGCTTAGAAAAATTTATATGATTAATTTTATTATCGATTATTAGTATACTTGATTATTAGTCTTACGGAGGGGGAGTGGACGTATGAAAAGTGATGAGACTCTGACTCAAAAACCATGCAGAAACATGCTCTAAATATTAAATTCAATGAAGAGTTTATTCTACATGGAGAGATTTTTTCCAACATCCATGCACCAAAAATTCAAATGACACAGTTCAACCTTAAAGATTTAGACATATATATATATCTTCTGTAATAGATTTTTAACCAAAATTTTCAAAATTAATTCAGCTAAGTTCAGAAAACTAAAAAAAAATCTTCTTTAAAAAGTAGATGCTACTAACATTAGCTTTTTTTTAAATAGGAACTAAAACAAAAATTCTAACTAGTAATCAAGCATAGGGATCCACCAAAAGAAGCTAATCTGGTAGCCAATAACTCCATAGCCAAAGGGAAACACAACAGGGGTGTAAACAGAAAATTTTGGTTGGGTAACGCTAGCAAGAAGAGGCTACCGAGCGTTAATAATGAGACTAACGCATTTTATATGAGCATAAGCAATGTTATAATGCACTAAAACACTCTCAGAGGGAGCGTTACTCAAGGTAAAGTTGTACAGATGGATAGGCAGGGTCTATTCTGGACTCTGTGAGCTTTTGAGATGATTACTAAGAATATAAATTGATCAAAAGGATATGCGAACAGAGGAAAAAAGGTAAATTTATAGGAACAATCCGGAAACCTGGGGTTTACTCCCCAGCGCAGTCGCCATTTATGCTATAGGGTAATATGCTTCGGTGGTGGTTATTGGGTATCCCTCTCAGGGCTTTCTGGTGCCTGAGGCAGACTGTAATATTAGTTGTAAAGTTCCAAAGGTATTGCATACATGTTCATTATAATATATAATTGACAAAGAAAGATTTGGAATAATTACCTCTTTATGGACGATGGATCATATGGAGAGCACTAAGCGGCAGGGTAGGATTCCTTCCTCACTAGCTCCAAATCCAGATCCTGCAACCAATCAAAGCACCAGTGTAATATTCACAACAGTATAGCTTTCTAACAATTAAACTAGCATCAAAATATGAATATCTAAGCCATTCATATCATGCTACATAGACAAATGAACAAAAAATGTGACACTAATGCATCAAATGGAAGAAACAGATACAGTTCTATTGATTTATGAAAAATAGGATTACAACCATCAGTTGCACCAAACCCTCCACAACCTTCAAATCCCTCTCTCTCTCTTTCTCTATCTCTGAGTGTGATGATTCTCAAGACATAAAGTCTCAATGAACTTCGTCGTTCTCCAAGCCTCACACTACAACAATGAAATTCTGCTCCACATATAATCAAACCTTTGACCATAGACCAAGAGCCCACATCTCCAGTTTATAGGAAATAGAGAGGATAAACCTTGCCAACTCTTTCAACCAGTTCAAATCAAGAAAGATCTAGATGTGTCCTTGCTTTCCTTTTCTTTTTCCTTCCATAGAAGTTTAGTTGTGTTTGGAAATATCTAATAAAAGGCTTGTGCCATTTAGTTTCTATTTTGAACTGTCTCTTTCTGAGAAAAAGCTGGAAATGCCAATCATTTTTCTGCAAGATATTTCCCTTTTCACATTCAAACACGGATAACGTTTCCCTTTGGGAAATATAGAGCATTACCCTAGGAATTAACGCTCCCTTTACATAGCTAGAGTGTGTTATAAATCTGCCTAGCTATTTATGGGGTGCGTTACCCTGGAAAAAATGGGTCTTGTCTAGGTCATTTTCTTCCTTCCATGTTAACTTCTCCTCTAAGCTGATGAGGAGGTCATTTTCCCTGTAAAAATTGACCTCTTCCAATATCCTCATGATTTTACATTTAATATCCATGATCTTACTTGATTTATTTAACCTTCATGATCTATCTCATTAATGAGACATTATCTCCACTCCTTTCACATTAAGAAGCTGCTCCACTACTCCATAATGTAGATTTAGATCTAAAAAATCCACACACACATCAAAGTGGATTTTATTCATTTATGGGGTTTTTTGGTGCCTCCACCCTCTTATTTACTTAATTAATTATGAAAATTAAGAACTTTAATATTCCAGTTATCTTGTGAAAAATTGGGAATATTACAGTCCTCCCTGGAAAAATGTTGCTTGTCCTCAAGCAAATGCAAAAGTGGATGCTACAAAAAAATCCTCCCTCCAAATGGAATCCTAATATGGAAGGCCTTCCCATCTATCACAATGTTTCATGCATGTCCAGCTCCAAAGTTGCCTCTCTAGAATGTCTAGAATGGCTTGCAACTGAAAAGTTAGATACCCATCCTCATCAATGAATCTCCAAGTTGAAACCATATGATTTCCAAATATCTCCTCTATACATGAGATACATGAAATGAAGTGGTCTCTTCCCAAAGTGGAAGTCCCAACTCATGAACTATTTCACCAACCCATGATACATAGAGTAGATTGCATCTATCAATGCTCTCATCATTAGCCCTATTGGCCATGTAGGGTCCAAACATAACATCAACATAGTGAAAAATAAGAAGTAGAGACATATGGATTATCATGAACAATATCAAACCATATTATCCCAATAACAACCAACATAGAAAATCCTTCTGCTACCATGTTAGATCATCATGAAGACAAACAAGAGAGCCATACTCTCTCAAAACAAGCCACCGCTGTTAGTATGAATCTTAATTGCGAGTGTGCGAAAAAAGAACACTTTAGTTGTGCATAAAAAATAGCCCTAACATCAAAATATGGCTGCCAATATCTTCAGATCTGCAATTAGTTGATCAAGATAAATGCTGCAAAAATCTAGATCTATGCATCAAAAGACATTAAGCAGTAAATAAAATGAGATTTACTCCATGCATCCAATAGACAAGACAAGAATATGTTGAATGAATTTTATATTAAGGGCACTTGGGAGGAAAAAATAGAAGGATGTTACCAGTTCTCCTTAATGGGATGGGTTCTTGTAAGTCCTCAGCACTTTAGATCTAAAATTCCTCTCTCTTGATGGTGTAGAAAACCTAGACAAAAAGGGAACTCAAAGGGAGCTCACAAGAAAAAAGATAGAAAAATATGACAATGATGGTGGATCAAAGTCAGACCAAAAGTATAGATCCAAAGTGATCTTTAGGAAAAAAAAGGTGATGAATGAATGGAAAAACCCTTCTATTTATAACAAAATATTGAGTTAGTCTAGATATTGGTGCATAATTAAAATATTATTAACCAAATCAAGATCCAACTTTTATGGAATATTTTATTATTTTTGTTGGAGGGAAAATAAATTTGACTTGGTTCAAATACCTTTATTTGTAAATAATAAATGAATAAATGATTTATTTATCATTTCAAGGATGTGGTTGAGTAATAATTAAATAAATAATGATTTATTTAACTATTTATGAGTGATTTAGTCAAATTTAACAAGGAATATTATTTAAATAAAGTTTAAATAATTATTCCTAGAAAATAATAAGATAAATAATAATTTATCTAATTGATTTTCCTATTTTGGGTTCAGGAATATTAATTAAACTGTTGTTTAACTAATTATTCCTTGAGGAAAATCAAACAAATGTAGATTTATTTAATATTTCCTCATGGGGTTTCCTGTTTAGACCATAAACAACTTAATAAAGGTGTTTTACTTAGTTATTTTTCATAGTGAAAGAAATTTTACTTAGAGTAAAATTGGTCTTACATGGTGTACTTAGGTCCATCTAATAGTAACAGGTTAGATGACCAAAAAATGGTGTAACAAATTAACCTCCAGCGTGCAAGAATTAAGAGTTAATCATATGACCAAAGTATGTTGTAAGAACTCAATCACTAGACACCGAAGGGAAAGTCAAAGAGAGAGAAATGTAAGGTAGAATGAAGCGCTAAAGGACTAGACCCTGAGGAGGCGAGACTTACACGTGCGACAAGTCTCTTTTATGAGTGAGTACCTGTGATATAGGTGGCGGGGGAGGCATACCTATGCCTGCCGAGACAAAGTACAATAAACAAGGGACTGAAAAATATAGTACATGCTGGCATAAACATGAGCCAGGTAAAACATGATAATGAATCCCACATACATACTGTGCCTGGGATAATAGTGAGGACTTATACAATAATATCTAAGTACATGAGATACAAATAGTACAACCCAAATGCCCTTGTAAATAGGAAAGGGCTCTGAAAATCTGACTGAGACATGCAAACAAAAAGGCACTGCAAGCGGCTGAGTCTGACATCATCAAATATATGGAGCTACATCAAAGGCTGTAATGGAGAGGTCATCTAGGCATGTAGGGGGCTACTTGTAGGGGCACCCCCTCATGAGGGATGAAAGCATCTCACACACACCCAAGAATTGGTGATATCATCTACTGCATCACTGAACCATCAAGTATATGGATCTCGATCATGTTGAAAGGAGCTGGAGTTGAGAAACAATCAAGTCAAAGGGTAATAAGGAGTCCCTTTGCCTGATCCGAGGCACTGAACAAGAGTGGAAGCTGGAACCAAGGTACACTGCCCTCTAGACCTATCTTCTGGAATGAATGATCTGATGTCGACAAAAAGAGTTCTGCCATAGGTGAGGCAATAAGGGATCCTCAACTAAGGCATGAGAGAAAATAGTAGAACGACTGACACACTGACACCAGTGAGGATGATGAAATGGGGTGTACTCAGTAGATGATGGACGACTTCCCTTGTTAGAGAATAAAAAGGCATGGATGACTTGGTAGTGACTGACACAATATCAAAAGGGATAGGGGACAATGGGACTGAAGGCCATAATGTGCGACACGAGAGAGGAACCAACAATGAAGGATGGAGGACTATAGCAGGATACAAAGGGACTCAGGATAGACTCCATGAATGAAATTATGACTCAACTCGGATGCTCTAAACAAGGGTGACTGGATGGTGCTACCACACAGAAAAGGTCCAATGGGGACCATAAAAATATGAGTACATGATGGTTACTCACAACGAAAATTGACACGAGCATGGACAAGTATGAAGGAAAAGTGGTGCCCCCAAGTACAAGTATTGCAAGTGAAATTTTTTTATTTTGGGGAGTAGTGAAGTGATGCTTTGTGGACAAAATGTATCCTGGTGAATTATCAAATCAAAAAAAACTAACAGATACCCATTTGAGGGCTCGATGAGAGCTTTCCAACGGTACATTTGGTTCGTCAAACTGAGCTATGGTTTGGCCACAACAGGAAAAATAAAAATTAGGGGTTTCTCTTTTAATAAGGCATTTTCCCTCCAAATTCACTCATTTGCAGTTGTAGCTGTGGTGAATGTAGAGAGGAGAGAAGGCCCTAAATCTTGCAGCGATTGTAGTGGGTAAAACGACCATTGGAATCGAGATCCATCAGTTGCAGGTAAGAGGCCTAACCCTACTCTTTCACTTCAGTGGGTTGAATGTTCAGTTTAGGTACCCAGAGCTCATGAATAGGCCAGGTCGCACTTTTTGGGGTCCGTTCTGTGACCTGGGTAGTAGGTACTGGGCAGAAAACTGCGACCTGTCCCAGGAAATGACTTGAAAAGTGTAACCTATCAGAGAAAAGGGGGTTTCAGTGTTTTTTTTGGCTGATAGCTGGGATTTTTATGGTTGAGGGGCATAGGTACCCCCAAGCATGTTATGGCCATGCCAAAATGTATTTAGAAAGGGGGAATCTAAACACATTTTATGATGTGGTGCACCATTTGTTTTCGTTATGGTTATGCAATTCGATAAAGGGAATGGAGGATTACCAATCTCTTTGGTACTGCATATATGAAGCAAATGGACTTAAGTTTTTGGGTTGGCATACATGGTGTCACTATCCCAAAGAGAGGATTTGGAGCTAATGAACTGGTGCTCTCTTATAAAACTCACAGGTTGGTCAACAACAATGTCTAGAGGACTGGGTTGCTAATGTAAGATGAAGGAAACACAGGGGTATCATCCTAGAGTGATCTAAAGTGATATGGGACTCTAGAGGTTCTTATAAATGTGGAAGAATAATGGTACTAGAAGCGATACAACCAGATACACTAGGAGAGTTGTGGAGAATTGCTTCTCCCGATCTATCAAATATGGGTGCCCCCTTACCCAAACATTGGGTGTCAATGTAATGGCCACAAGGTGTATGTGGTTCGACTTCATGGGTTCGATGTAAGGGGGGATGGATAAAGTCAAGGGTGGTGATGGCTTCCATAGTTTCATCATCGTAATAGAAGATGGGGTGACTGGAGAAAGAAAAACCACCTGATGCGGTGAAGCTACCTGACTCATCATCATGAGAAGAAAGGTTCACATGTGCATCGTTAGAAGGGGTGATGGAAGAACAAGTAGATGAAGGATCCACTGATGTTGAGCCCAAGGTGATCGTTGAAGGGAGGTCAAGCGAAACATAAGCGGAAGGCCCAGGGAGGTCTTCCATCGAGGATCTCATAGATGATGACAGGTAGTGGACAGTGGCCGAAGACTCTATCATTTCGACATCTAGAGGGGGAATGTAAATAGAAGTGGATGTGTCCTCTAGTTCTGCTAAAGAAAAATGCGCAAATAAGGGAGCGGTGGAGTCATTGCACTTAGCCTTGAATTGGTGAACCGCTTCCAAAGAGGAGCAGTACTCTTCAAGGCGGGGACAAAGGTAAGTATAGTGGCCATGGAAATCGCACAAAGCACAGGGGTGGTTGGTGTGAATAGTCTTGTGGTTCCTGGCTGTAGTCGAGGAAGGAACAGAGGTTTCCGAGACTATAGACTCAGGGAACGCGACATTAACCATGGGCTTGAGATGAGGCAACTCTGGAAAAGTATGGGTGGCATGACCGACAACATCACACAAAGCACACTAGATAGTATGTTTTGGTGGGTGAGGAGGGGCAAGGTTTGTCGGGGTGGCCTTGTCTTTGGTTGCCTTCTTGTGAGCTTTTCCCTTCTTACCCGAAGAGGTCACAACAGGAGAAGGTTCCTATTGAGGTGGCTGAGGCACTCTAGTAGCGGGAGAAGTCATAGGGACCGATTGAATCGGGGTCAAAGCAAGATAAGGTTTGGGTTGAACAGGTGGGGTAGCAGCTGGAGGGTCAAGGTACCAGATGGGAATCCAAAGGGTTAAGTTAGGGAGAGAGAGGGTAGCCATGACAGGTACCGTGTACACTCCTGGGGGGAAGCTAGGAACTGTATCTGACTGGAGGGGTAATGGCTAGGCAGGACAGCTCCAAGATGGTTAAGGGCTGGAGGAACCATTCTAGGAGGGTAAAGAGGCTCATGGATACCAGCTATAGGTAAAGGGCCAAGAAGAGGAGGTTGAGAAGGCTGAATTGAAGGGCTAGGAGTAGGCTGCGGAGGGCGAGGAGGCTGCTGACTAGCCAAAGCGGGTCACTTGAGGGTGGCCCGAGATGATTGCATCATGAAAAAATTCGATGATATGGGATCAAATATGGGAGGAGGAATACCAGGGAATGTACCAAGCAATGATGAGTATTTGTAGACTCTGAGTGAGACACTGGTCAAAGGATCAACGGTTTTCTTATTGGCCACCAAAGAGATGATGGACTCAGGGGAGGTCTGAGACTGCAGTTCGTAATATGTCAATTGGTCAATGGTGACTATCTTTCAGTTATGAGGGAAGGACATCTTGCAGTGAACCGCAGATGGGATAATAGACATCGCATAGGTGTATCTACAACCCAATGGAATGTTGTAATCTAAGGGGGCATCTATGACTTCTACGTCAATGCAAACAGTCTTTCCCGCAAGAGTAATAGGACAACTGTGGAATAGGCCAATGGGCTGGGAGGCGACTGGGATTTGGAAAGCGACGGAAGTAGGGAGAGGAGGATGTTATGATCAGAAAACATCAAAGATAATCAATCGATCATCGGAAGGATCTACAGCACCCACGGCAGATAATAGATCTTTTCGTTGTGAAGGGAACGACTGGAGGAGTTCCAGCGTTGAAATGGCAGCAGGAGATTGAGTCAAATCATCTACTAGGCTATACGAATGGGAAGCTTTGCCAGAAGCAGCATTTCAGCGTATTGGTCCCTTAGGGATCTTGGTATGAACCTCTGCCTTAGGCTGAGGGATCTGCAAGGGACCATTAGGTGTCAAAAGAGGCTCTATAGAGACCAAAGGAGGTGGCTCGGGGACAAACGTAGCGGGAGGATTATTGTACTGACGGGACTAAGTATAAAGATTGATGTCTACTGTTAGATGTTGATTAGATTTCATCATGATAATCTGGTAATCGGAGGTACCAGATGGAAGAGTTTGAGTGGCCACCTGACCTTTAGGTGGTTGGGTAGCCACAAATCCTTGCTGAGAGAAAGGATTAGTAAGCACAGCCGGCTAACTAGGTGCAACACTAGGAGGGACGGAAGGGGAGGCTTGCTGTCCTTGCAATGTTTCTTGAGACTCCCACATCTACTTCATCTATGGAAAAATAGGAAAATCATGTGTGTAATGACCGTAAACACCACAACAAGAACAAGGCTTGTTCATGCGAATAGGCCTGTCCTGCTTGGGCTGAGTGCCCTGTTCCTATTTAGTAGTGTTAGGAGCATTATTCTGTGGATTAGGTCCAGGATTACCAGGAGTAGATTGATTTTGAGTGCCTTTCCTCTTCTTTTTGGAAGGAGGAGGATTAGTCGAGCCCTGCTGTGCATACACCTGCCCCTGAGGGGGCGGTGGATGCTGTTGCGGGGGTTGAGAAGGCAAGGGAGGAGGATGTGCTAATGCTGGAGGAGCTGGAGCACTAGGTTGTGGATACGGGTAATAAGGAGGTTGGTTAATAGTGTGGTAAAAAGGAGGTTGGGAAAAAGGAGGAGGCATGTCGTATCCTGGATACATGCTACTGGGAGGGGGAAAAGTGCAGGAGGTGCTGCCCCCCCCTTGAGGAAAACCATAGCCCATGGGAGGTTGATCGTATGGATGAAAGAGAGCTCCAACAATACCATCGGCGGCATGAGATGCCCCCGATGAATTGGCACCACCGGTTCTAGGAAGATCATGTAGAATGGTATAAATATATCCTGACTAAGCGTAGATCAGGTCATACTTTAACGCAATTTGGAGAGCGGATTCTTCGGTTTGAGGGAAATGCGATGCGACATCTTTTCCAATAGGGGGAAAGAGAGATCTAAGGAACCAGTCCATCTAGACATGGTATTCGAAGGTAGGGGCTCGACATAGGCTCTTTCTTCTCCACCATTCCTGGACATGATCGGATAGGCGAGTCACAGACGATTGATGGAAAGAAGTCAAAATTTCGGTACCAATGTCATAACGAAGAGGAAGCTGGAAATAAGACAAAAAAGCCCGAGCAAGAGTCGCAAAGGTGGTATGAGAGGATGAGGCATGATCAACATACCACTTAGAAGCTTCACTTATAAGCATATGTTGGAACAACTGAAGACAGATAGAGTCATCTGTAATGGAGTTAGACGAACACCACATGTGGAAAGATCGAACATGATTTGTATTATCTTCTCCAGCAAGGCCTTCAAACTTGGGGATGTCAAAAGGGAGGTTGGTCAGCATAGCAAGCCAACTAGCGTCATGGTGTATAGGGTCATTTATCAACTGGTCAAAATCAGGAAGACTGAGGCCTGCCATATAGGGGAGCAAGGGAGCAGTTGGGATAGTTCCTGTTGCGGTCCCACTAGTTGTATTCCCATCATTAGGGCCAGGGCTACCACCAGCATTAGGTCCTGAACTAGACATGGTGAAGGTGACAAGAGGAGAACCGGGGGTGGAAGGAGAACCCAATGAAACAGAAGAAGATTCGGAGTGTGGACTTGGTGGAGGACTAGCTCGAATCCTACGCGGAGGAGTGAGTCTTCCTACTAGAAACTGAGGATGAAGGCCAAGAAGTCTCCGAGATAAATGCCTTGGTGGTGCAATGATGATGACACAAACACGGCACAAAGGAAAAAGAGACCTACAAGGGCAAGGAGGTGTAGGATCAACTGATTACAATGTTGAAACAAGGGTGAAGAGGTGCAAGATCAATTGATTTCAATGTTTTAGAGTCTTTGCCTGGCAGTGTTAACCAATCCCTTTTTCACTTAGGGTGTGTGTGTAAAGTGTGTAAATTTTAATTTTTAAACCCAGACGTTTGTAGAGAAAAAGAAAATGTGTGCTATGTAACTGTAAATAAACATGTAGATAACAATATATGAAACTAAAATAAGATTAAATAAACAACTAATAATGCAAAAAGCTAAACCCAAGAAGGCGGGCCTCTCAACAAGTAGTATGTAGGTGGGCAAAAAACTAGTCAAAACACACCAAAATAGCCAACAGATCTAAGTTTGGGAGGGACAAGGATCTAAAGGTCAAAATCTGCTGGAAAGTGGCGCAGAAGACAACAACAAATTAGAGGAAAGACTGTTGTAAATGAGGTGGAAAAAGGCTATCTGATGGAGGGAAACAGAGTGAACCCTAGAGGAATCCCAAACAAAACCAAATGAGGTGATTTGGATGGATAAATAGCCAATCTGAAGTAGATCTGAAGGTGAGGTATCAGATCTGAAAAATGGTTGAACACTCTGAAAATTTCAAACAACTTCAAGTAGCTAAAACTCTTCCACAAAGTGTGGAGGGTACTGAAGCCCTAGGGGGCTAGGTTCCCACTTAGTTGAGTAAAACAAAACAAGTACAGGTCCAATCAGGCGGAGACGGAGGTTATACAACCCTGAATAGAGGCCCAGACAAACCTAGAAAACTTTTAGAAAAACTTCCGCAAAAAATCCAGGTCACAGTTTTTGACCTGTTTTCAGCAAAGGTTGCAGTTTTTGGGCTGAAAAGTGCATCCTAAAGCTCCAGGTCGTATTTTTAGGGCCAAAAAGTGTGACTTGCACTTCCAGCACTCTTGGTAGCAGATTTCAGTAAAAAGTATCGTCTCAACTGCGGCTGATGTCTGTCACCTGCGCAATAGGTCTGAAAACACACGAAAGTTAGAATTTTTACTATTTTAGGGCTTTAGAGGTTAAAAACAACATCAAGAAAAGAAAAAACAAGAGGCTAAAGAGAAATCCTAGGGTTTGAAGTAGTTTTATATGCAAGGATCAGAAAAATGACAACGGTCGTAATCGTAAACCCGCGTGGAGTCGCCAGTTGTTAGTATGAATCTTAATTGTGAGTGTACGAAAGAAGACCAATTTAGATGTGCATAACAAACAGTCCTAACAGCAAAATATGGCTACCAATATCTTCAGATCTGCAATTATTTGATCAAGATAAATGCTACAAAAATCTAGATATATGCATCAAAAGACATTAAGCAGTAAATAAAACGAGATTTACTCCATGCATCCAATATACAAGACAAGAATATGTTGAATGAATTTTATATTAAGGGCATTTGGGAGGAAAACATAGAAGGATGTTACTAGTTCTCCTCAATGGGATGGGTTCTTGTAAGTCCTCAGCACTTTAGATCCAAAATTCCTCTCTCTTGATGGTGTAGAAAACCCAGACAAAAAGGGAACTCAAATGGAGCTCACAAGAAAAAAGATAGAAAAATATGACAATGATGGTGGATCAAAGTCAGACCAAAAGTATAGATCCAGAGTGATCTTTAGGAAAAAAAAGGTTGATGAATGAATGAAAAAACCCTTCTATTTATAACAAAATATTGAGTTAGCCTAGATATTGGTGCATAATTAAAATATTATTAACCAAATCAAGATCTAACTTTTATGGAATATTTTATTATTTTCGTTGGAGGGAAAAGGAATTTGACTTGGGTCAAATCCCTTTATTTTTAAATAATAAATAAATAAATGATTTATTTATCATTTTAAGGATTTGGTTGAGCAATAATTAAATAAATAATGATTTATTTAACTATTTATGAGTGATTTAGTCAAATTTAACAAGGAATGCTATTTAAATAATGTTTAAATAATTATTCCTAGAAAATAATAAGATAAATAATAATTTATCTAATTAATTTTCCTGTTTTGGGTTAAATATGACCGGGAATATTAATTAAATTGATGTTTAACTAATTATTCCTTGAGTAAAATCAAACAAATTTAGATTTATTTAATATTTCCTCATGGGGTTTCCTGTTTAGACCATAAACAACTTAATAAAGGTGTTTTACTAAGTTATTTTTCATAGTGAAAGAAATTTTACTTGGGGTAAAATTGGTCTTACATGGTGTACTTAGGTCCATCTAATAGTAACAGGTTAGATGACCAAAAAATGGTGTAACAACCGCAACAATGCTTCTTGTTTCCATGCTAAATATACATCAACATAAATGTGAGAGACATACTCTCTCAACAGAAGCCACCGCAACAATGACTCTTGTTGCCATACCACATCATCATTGTACGAAATGTATTGGCCATATTCTCTCAAGAGAATCTAGCTTATTAAGGCATCTTGCTGCCCCATCACATCCTTATCATACCATGTTCAATGACCATAATCCCCCAACAGAAGCCAAAATTGTAAGGCCTCCTGTTTCCATCCTCTATCATCATCATGTAATGTATGGGAATAAATCATTCCATACTCTCCCAAAAGTAACCAAAGAAACAAAGATTATTACAGCCTCCTTACATCATCATGATGCAAGTCATGGAGCAACAACATAGTAATGAACATGTGAAATTTCTTATCATAATAATATAAACAAGCTCCCTTATGCGACATCATGTGAGAGTTATGCTTTGTCCCAAACCCAAGTACATACATGAACATGGAATACATCCCAAACAGAAATGCATGTAAAGACATGAGGCATATCCCAAACAAGATCAAATACATGGACATAAGATATATCATGAGATGCCCAAACTCTCTCATCAATAACCAGCACAGCCATGCCGTCTGCTACTTCATGTCATGAGTGATATATATGGCACGGATCCTGGAAATGTGAGATGTTGGTTAGTATCCATACTCACCCAAAAGTAACCAGCGAAACGATGCTTCTTCCTACCTGGTATCATAGATCTGCAGGAATGTGGGAAACCTCCTACTCCTCATATGGATCCATTCATCACAATGTGGATGATGAATCTTACCAAGATCATACTTGGTATCCTCCCATTGTATAATACCAACATCATCCAACTGAATAGATTTTCACTCCATGAAATGTTGAAGTGCACCTCCTTTGAGGTCTCTCCATGAGATCCTCTTCTCATCAATGGCCCTCCAAAACCAATAAGGTTCTGGATCTGCAGTAGGTAGAAGTTTCTATTTGAGCTGTGAGAGGCTCATTGAGAAAGAGTCATCTTTAAAGGGGAAAATATTGCCCATCTCAAGATGTCTACCATTTATCATCCTCTTCTCCATGGCTTCATGAGTGAAGCTGCCATTGGATTGCTCCCATAAGGAATGGGTCCTCTTCTTCTCATTGCTGCTCATTAACAACACTGTAGATCTGTAAGGTGATACATGTGTTGTCTCATGGCCACATACAATGCTAAACTCATAGTTTGGCACTGTACCGAATAAGACTGTGCTCCTCCCATCTTCTGCAAGTCCAAACTTCAACACAAAGTGTTGGGTGTAGCTCAACCATGACAAACTAGGATAGAAATACATCTTATTCTTGATCAAATCAAGGGTCCTCTGTGCAATGATAATTTGCTACTTCAAATCAGAAAGGTGCTCTAATCATTGGTTATGAAATAACCCTCATGTCATGTCCCCATAAGTTTCAATATGAAGAACTGAAACAATATGCGATGGAAGTGAATGCAAACCTTGTATCAACTGATGTTCAGAAACATCTTGCAATATCACAAGATTTTCTACAACCGATGCAATAGTTTCTCCAACTGCTTGTAAGAGTGTTGGATACTCTTCTACAAGTGTACCAGCACTCGTATCTGTCTCCTCCTCATCATGCATCTCATGAGTAATGCATGGGGTTCCAAATGTCAAGAACTCAAGACCATTTTGCAAAGATGTAAGTGCTTCCTCCTAATGTAAGTACATCTGCAACTGGTTGTGGTACAAGCTCCTCTCCTAAGTGATAATGAGGACATCTTCCTAGGGCTCCTCATGTGCATTCTCATCTATGTCAGGAAATGTCTCTATAGGAAACACCTCTGGTTTCCTCTTATCAAACTTCTTTATTAGCTTTCAAGTAAAATCTACATAAGAAATCACTCTTGCATGTTTCAAATGGCTGAACTACCAAATATTTTCTTAACCCTCAATCTACAGCGCCGCAATCTCAACAGCTTCCCTTTTTGTTACAGGATGTAGCAGGAAGAATGCATCTAAATTCTTCCTCCAAGCCCTTTCTCTGCTTTTGGATGACCCATCAAATGTAGACAATACAAATCTATTGTGTCTTTTTCTTCTACTGTTGCTGCAAGGTCTCCATTCTTCTTTGATATGAATGAATTGTTGGAGATTTAGACTCTCCTTGAAAGCCTGTGATTGAGATTTGTACTTAGCAAGATAGTCACTTAGAGTCTCATGATCTAAGTTTCCTCCATCTCAATTCCTTTCACCTTCCTCTTCAAATAAAGTGGGCATAGTAGATTGCTTTGGAGCTTTATGCAATACTGGTTTCTTTTGCTGCAGATAGGAAGTGCTTGGACCTTCCTCATCTTCAAACCTTCTTGAGGTCTCAGTGCATCTCTCCCTTCTCATTTGTTTGACCTCCTTAGAGAGGTCATTCATAGATCTAAAAATAAATGAGGTAAAACTCATTCCATCCATATTTATGGATCTATTATTCTTGTGTCATAAGATTTATTTCCCACAAGCTGAGCCAGAGATCATGCTTGAATACCACTGTAATATCCCAAAATGGAATAATGCATTGATAAAAAAACAAAATATTTGAAACACACAAAATGTAAATATAAAATTATGATCAACACAGATATACACAGAATATTTGAGCCTTTTATTATTATGGATATGATTCAGTTACAATAGTGTACAAAATAAAGGTACTCTAGCCAAAGAGATGGCCTAGAATAACCCTGAAAAACATGCCAAAGCAGGAACTATGTAACTGGAGAGTTTCTTGAAGAAATACTGTGTTTTCCCTTCAAAAAATGATGTACATATCGCTATTGAATGAAAAGGAAAATGCAGATCTATGGAAATTTGGATCTCTGATGATGCTTAGATTGCATATCTGGGCACTATGATGGAAACTCAAGATAACCCATAAAGGAAATTCCAGATCTATGAGATTGGAAATTCACCCTCTTGGGTTTGATCCCTTGACTGCTTGGTTATGCAGATCTGAAGCTATATCTGACAAATATATGGCTGCAATATGTCACAAGACCATATCTAAGCTTGAAGGGTTGATCCCTTCAATAGATCCTCAATCTAGAAGCTCAAGATCTAGCTCCTCAATCCTCCTTTGATGATTGCAGCTGCCGCTACACAACTGCTACCAAAACCTGCGTTGTTAAGGATGGAGGCTCTCTAGCCTACTACTAAAATATGAAAATCATCTCAAGAATGATGAAAATAATGAATACAATGTGAAGGAATGGTCCTCCATAGGATTTCCAGCTGAAATGATGAAAACTTCCCTTCTCCCTTGGATCTGCAAGACTAGAATGTGAAATTCCTGATGGAACTGCTGTTGCTGGGAGATTTATGATGGATGGCCTAATGCCTAATATATATCTGAAGCAATGGAAGGATTACCTTGAAGCTCAAGGTGATAGAATGAATCCTTCACCGGTTCCTCAACTAAAATATTGAAGGACAACCTGCTGCTCTAAAACCCTGATGTAGAAATGTGTTATTTCTGAAGATGTATGGGTTGCAAAAAGTAGGAATAATGTGGCACCAATTCCTGATGATGAATGGTAGCTCAAAATAACCTTCCCAGATTAGGCACTCAAATTCCCCCATGGATAAGGGTTGGATTCCCGCTCGGAAACACCCTGTGCTAAACAACATTGCAGGCTTAGCTAAACAACATAAGCGTGCATAGAAATTTCAAATGAAAAATCCAGATCTAAACATATCAAAATCAATAATACCAAATCCTACCTTCTCTTGTGCCTTCATCTTCCTTATATAGATTTTGAGCCTTCACATGCCTTGGCCCACCTCATAACTGCGTTGTACATGTGGACATAGGTCTTCCATGTTGACTACGCTATCTCTCTATGATCTCCATCATGTATGCATGTAATGATCACCCTCTCCATCATGTGTGCATTGAATGCACTACTTCCTCCATCATGTGTGAAATATATGCACTACTTCTTCCACTAACTTATCATAAGTTCTTTGTGTATTACTTTTAATGCACTATGATCTTAGTTGACCTCTTCCAAGATCCTCATGATTTTACATTTAAGATCCATGATCTTACTTGAATACTTCAACCTCCATGATCTATCTCATTAATGAGACATGATATCCACTCCTTTCACATTAAGAAGCTACTCCACTACTCCATAATGTAGATTTAGATCTAAAATATCCAGATACACACATCAAAAGTGGATTTTATTCTTCTATGGGGTTTTTCGGTCCCTCCAACCTCTTATTTACTTAATTAGCTATGAAAATTAAGAACTTTAATATTCCAATTATCTTGTGAAAAATTTGGAATATTACAGTCGAGCCTACTTGTATCCTGGTATTATTTCATAGAAATGGATAGGGAAGCCTTTATAGCTACCGAAACATGGGAAAACTCTACTTATATCCTTAGAGTGAGAGAGGTAGTAGAAGAAGAAGAAGATGCCAAATAGGAGGTAGAAGAAGAGGATGAGGAGGAAGAAACAAGGAAGAAAAATAAGAGATGGAAATTGAGGTAGAAAACACAGAGACAATAGAGATAGAGAAAGAAAAATCTGAGGGAAAGGAGGAAGAAAAAAATAAGGAAAAGGAATATTTGGATCCTATCCTAGGTAGTGGAACCTCCCCTCAAGACACTAGCATGTCACCTAACATCACAGATCAAGAAGTAGCTGCTACCCTAACTACTTTGAGCACACCTGTAAAATTAAAAACAAAGAGGCAGAAACATATGTATTTCAGAACTAGGAAGAGTGAAAGGGTGAGGCATGGGAAACCACAGAATCCCACCAAGAGCCCTATTTCCATTGAAGAATCACCAAAGGAGGAAGAAATCATATTAGAGGAAGGAAGGGTGCAAGAGGTCACTTCACCTATAAGAACCCCTGTAACTTATATTAGAAGACATTCAACAAGATTAGCATCCCATGCACCTCATACAACCCCCACAGACCTTTCAAGGACTGAAAAGAGCAAAAAAAACAAGGAAAAGAGGGTCTTCAGCAAGAAAAACAGATTTTTCTACATGAAACTCTGTTTTTTCTACAAGAAACTCTGCTTTTTCTGCAAGAAACTCTGTTTTTGCTACATGAAACTCCTCATCACTGATTTGATCCAACCACAAAGTATCTCGAAGGTCTTGAATGGATCTAGTCGGGGGGTATAAGGTAACTTTCTTCCTAGAATCTCCACGCAAAATATACATATCACCGGAACGACATCTAATATATGCATCGGCCATAGCAAGCCATGGTCGACCCAAGATCAAAGGATGTCCTCCTACTAGGTTCTTTGGCTGAAGCACAATGAAATCAGCAGGATATTCCCAAGAATCTAATGAGATGATCACATTGTCCAATACTCCTTCTGGCTTAATTTTATATGTATATGTTAATTCAAGCATAGTGGGAGTAGGGTGAAGATGAGATAATCGAAGTTGATCCATGGTTTGCTTAGTCATGACATTAATGGCTACTCCAAGGTATATAAGAACATTAGAGACAAGGACATTACCAATCTGAACTGAGACAACAGGGTTTCTAGGATCAATATATTTTTCCATAGACACACATCCCGTCATCAACTCTGCTACCCTACCAACAAATTGAATGGTTTGGGGTTCCACTCTCTTCCTCCCGGGTTTCTTGAGATAGAGTTCCTTAATAATCTTGGTACAAATGGGAATATATTTAATGGCTTGAAGCAAAGTTATCTTAATGAAAAGATTCTGAAGCTCAGATGCCAAACTAGTCTCAGAAATAGGCTCACTTCTTTCCATTACTAGCCTCTCTGGGAAGGGAGGCTGGTTGGAAGAAGATGGCAAGGATTCATAGGGTAAGGGCTGCTTAGTGACAACTTTTGGAGAATGGTTAAAAGTTTCCTATTCTCTTTTCTCTTCAACAATCACTATAGGTTTCTTCTGATTTTCTGATATTACAGTTCTTCCCAACCTTAATTGAATATCATGAACCCTAACTGGAATAGACTGGTACTTGAATGGTAAAGGTGGGTTTGTTACATATATCATTTGCACTGCTTTAATATTGTTAGGATTGGGCATAGGTTGAGCAGGCAACTGAGGAGGTCGAAAGAGTGGAGGTAAAGGAAATGGTGGAGTAGACTGACTCGGAAGTTGAGGCATTGAATAAGGTGTATGCGTAGATGGATATGACTGCATAGGTGGCTGGTAGGAATATGGAGAATGAGTTGGCCCTCTCCAACCTTGTTGCCATGGTTGAGAAGGTTTCCCATGCTGATATTGATTCCCATACTGCCACTCATGATTAGTGTTAGGATAAGAATATGCATGTGAATTATAACCAAGATAGTGTGGAGAAAATTCAGGAGCCATACCTGTACCTACCTGAGGCCAATTCCTTCTTGCTCCCATGGAATAAAAGTACTCAGCTTCAGGTTTCACCCCTATAAATACAACTTTAAGTCCTAGTATAGAGGGACATTTTTCTGTGACATGGTCTTTTGCACAAATAACACACTTATTATTTTCTTTCCAATTAAGAGAACACTCTTAAGGAGGATGCTTATATTTGCATTTAGGATAGAAAATACATAATGACTCTTGTTCCTTCATGAGTTTCTGCTGAAATTTTAAATAGTATAACTGTTTGGTAACAATATTCATTATATCAATTTTCATGTTTTCTATTTTATTTTCTAGTCCAATAATCATAGCATCAGTAGATTCAGTTTTTCTATTTCTATTTCGAGTCCCTCTACTGGATCTATACTGATTTCTTGAAATTTTCCTGCATAATTCATAAATTTGTTCAAAATTTTGCTGAGAAATATCACCTTGTCCTAATAGATTCAAATTATTTCTAGAATTATCAGTAAGTCCTCTTAAGAACAAGGTTCTAATAGTACTGGGATCAAACTTAAGTTTTGACCTTTGTAAAATATACAAAAATCTTTCTAGGTAATCTTCAAGAGTTTCATCATCATCCTGTATGACTGTAAAAATTTCATCCTGCATGTCCCGAGTTTTGCAATATTCTTGATATTTAGACAAAAACACTCTCTTCATCTGATCCCAAGAGGTTAATGTGTTTCCTCCTAACCCCAGAAAGTAGCGTAGAGCTGAGTCCTTGAGAGTAACAGGAAATAATCTTAACTTCTGAGAATCAGTTGGATAATCATAACTTCTACACAGAATATCAAACTTGAATAGAAAAGGGTCAGGATCTTCATGAACTTTACCATGGAAATAAGGGAGAGCTGATGGTGGAATATTCTTCATTTATGCCACAGTATCAGGATCCACAATTGGAAACACAAAAGTGGATTGTTCTTCACTTACCTGGTTTTCACCAGTCCCTTCCAAATGATTTTCTTAGTCCGTCATTATTTCCCTTTTACTTGTACCACTCTCAAAAAGATGATCTACACCTGAGCTGTTGTTACCAGAATCCAGGTGGATTTTTCCTACGTGATGGGTTTGAATTGGATTGGGCTTCCTGCTTACAGAAGGAGACCCAATATGAAAATTGTTTTCAGAATTCTTTTGGCGCTTAGTGGGATTTGAACCCTTACCTTTTTTAGGCATTCATTTCAAAGGGAAAAAAGAAAGAAAAAATAACAAAAAACTTCTAAAAATTGTTGTCAGAAATCAAGTAACACCAGTAAAATTCCTTCAAAGAAGCTTTTCCAAACAATAGTGCAAAAATAAAGGAAAAGTCACCTCTATTGTATAATCAGAAAATTCTTACCAAATCAAATCGCTTCCCCGGTAACGACACCAAAATGTTGGGTGCAGAAATTACACTTAAGAAAACTCCTCAACACTTAATTTGTCAACCCGGGGGATTCGTAAACGTAGAGACGAAGCATAGGCAATGCCATATATGGTATGAATCTTCCTAATATAGATCCCTACTTTCTTTAAAGGAACGATTGCATAATAAAATCAAAGAGAGAAAAAGGCAACTTGAACCATCAAAATAATCTAGGACTGAAACAAGAAAGAATGCATTTGCAAGAGGGAATTAAAAATAAAAAGGGAAATCACTCTAGCTAATTATTGTTTAACTACTGATTGTGTGTTTTTCTTTAGCAGAGACACTTAGTAGTTTCATCATATGGGCCCTAAACTTGATCCTTTATAGATCTCCTTCTTGCACTAATCTATCCTGCACTATCGCAGTCTGCTTGCACTAGTGCAGGAACAGAGATTTATGTAGAAGGGAGAAATGGTGTATTTACTAGAGGATTTTTTACTTAATGCAAGGGTTCAAACTTTTCCAGGTTCAAAGCACTCAGATCCCGTGGCAAGAAACTAGTTCTTGCACTAGATCAGAGCTTCATGCACTCAGTGTTTAATTTTTAAAATGAGTGCTAAATTATTGCAAGTGCTGTTATGCTGTTAAATCGAATTGCACACGTAAAAAGTGAATGTTTATGATCTTAACAGAGTGCAGGAATAAAGAAACAATCAATATAAATTTATCCTGTCATAAGAATTTAATGAAAGAAATAAGATTGCGGAAAGTGGACTAAGAAATCTTACAACATCACACCAACGTGCACTAGTGGAGGTTCATTTCTCCTGCTTGGACCAGGCCGGGAAAACCAATCAAACAGAATTGCAGAAAGGAAATATCGCATCAACGTGCACTGGTGCAGGGTTATTTCTCCTGCTTGGACCAGGCGGAGGAAAACCAATCTGAAATAAAGTGCAGGAAAGGAAATTTATCTACTTCACAAAACGGATCCACTTTCACTCAGACAAGAATGCATGTGCTTAAAAGTAAATCACACTTGACAATATAAACACAAATTACAAGAAAACAGGAAATAGCGTAAACGTGCTAGGTTGGCTGGGCCCTAGCCAACCAGCGCGTTTCCCTTTTCAAATAAAAACGTTTTTCAGTACTTTAATCAATTCATCAGCTGAAATACAGAAATGCAATTCTTGAAACATGAGACGGAGCTCCCTTTTATTGATTCATTGCGGCAAGTACATATGTTAATACATCATCCAGCCCAGATTTGGGCGATAACAAAATACAACAACCTGCTAGTGCCTCTTTGGCTGTGTTTCTATTCTCTTCTTCTATCAAAACGTCGCCTTTTAAGTCCTATTTACATTCTACATTATATAGATCTTTGTCCAAAGGCCAAAATAGATCATTTAACCGATTACATAACCAAATGTATAATTTAGGTTTTCGGCCTTCAATATTAGATGGTTAACAAACTCACCGTAGCCAATCTCCAGCTTTCGTCCTTCGCAGATTCGGTCTCGGCTGTCTTTGGGTCGATCTTTGTTGTCATGGCCAAAAGCTGTTCGATCTTTGCTGTCGTGGCTAGAGCTGCTCAAAATGAGGTGGTGATCAAGGAGGTTCAGATCTGCTACAAAGTTTTGCTTTGCTAGCAACGGTGCAAGATCTGATCCTACATTAGGATCAACAGTCACGTTAAGTACTTTAACCACCAAATAAGAATTGGAGATATCGATAAGTTACAAAGAGTGATTAAAAGTAAGAAATCATGTAATAAATAATTAATAAATGCCAAATTGAATTAAAAGTATGAAAAATAAAGTTTATATGAAATATGTCACCATGCTTGGACTGGTGCAAGATGAGGGTGCATAAAAGAGGTAAAACAGAGGTAAATGGTTATGATTTAGGAAGGGGAAAATGGAAAAAAGAGAGAAAATTATGGGGCTAACATCCTCCCATTCCTAAGCTATTGTGTGTCCTCACACAACTCTTTACCTCTGCAAAAAAAAACCTTAAAAAATTTGAGCATTCCAGCTCAATCCTGCATTGACATACTGACATCAGTCTGCAATGTTTCAGACTTCTTCTTTCTGATGTTCTTTAGTTTCTTTGTCACCCTTTTAAGTTTCTTGAAACATTGTGCAACTCAGTACTTCCAAAATCTAACTTCTCCTTTCTTTTTCTGGATCTCCACAGTTAATTCTTCTTTACTCTGTTCTTTACCTCATGTGCTTAAGCTATGAGTTGTTCTAAGTTCTACACTTGAAGCTCTAGCTCAACTATTCGAGCAGCAGGAGTTACCAAATCTTCTTCTTCTCCTGTCTCAACAGGGGCAATATCTTCTTCAGGGACCTCAGTATCCCTCAGAGTTTCAACAAATTCTTCTTCCTCTTCCTCTTCTTCTTCTTCTTCTTCTTGCACTGGTGCAGGAGGGGATTCAACGTCCTATGGGGACCGTGAGTCCTTTCCTGCACTAGATTCTTCATTCTTTTTCTGGGCCTTTATAATGAAATTGTCCAACAGAGTGTCATCTTCAACCTCTACAGATTTTGCTACATCTGCAAGGACTGACAGGTTGTCTTCTTCATGGGTCTCTACCTATACTGGTGGCATAGAAGGAGTTTCTTCAACAGGTGCACTAGTTGTCTTCTTATTTGGAGATGGGGCCCTTTCCTTTATTGATTTTTCAGGTTTTTTCCTTTTTGCACTGGTGCAAGAAGGACTCCCCTTTTCTTTCTTACCTGGACCCTTCCTTGTACTGGCGGGGTCCTTTGTCTCCTTCCCAGCAATTGTCTCTATATGTAGCTGTTTTAACAGTGCCTCCCAGGTCATGCCTTTAATTTCTAATTGTATCTGGACCAAAATCTTTATCAGGCCATGATGATATTACTTCTTGTCGGCCTGGTCTACCTGTGCATCCTGCACACCCTTGGCCATTTTTTCTAAGCTCTTAAGAAAAAAATAGGGGAAATCAATCCTCCACCGGACGTGTTGGCCGCCTTAAAAATGCTGTAACATCCTAAAATGGTACACAAAAGTGAGGGATTACCTTCCCTCATAGGTCAAAAATTTATGTAGGATGAAAAGGAGGTCCCGCCACTGTCCCAGTAGGGCACTGTGCGGAATTCCTTTCTTCCAATCTACCTTCATATCCTTGTCGACGATGAAACACTGCCATCGATTCTTTTCTAGTTTCTGATTTTTAAAATACTTCTCACCAGTATTTTCCAAACCTGTCACTGCTGCTATAAACTCCTCCGTAACCTTAAATTTTAGAGGCCCAATTTTTACTTGGCCATTTTTGAAACTTTTGTTGAACTGTAGGGCCACTTCATTGTTGTGCGCGTAATTTTGTTTCAAAAATTGAAGAAATCCTAAGTCTCACAATAGTGCAAGACTATTGCGATACTCAACAGTCTGTTCTACCATACTGAGAGACGAAGGTTCGCTTCGAACAGGTAGCATCGCTACTTAACGGTTATGAACATTCAAGAATTTACATGCAACACCAAAAAAAATGGTTCTTATAGATAGGGATCCAACTATCCACTATCCCTTCCATCTTATCACCCATTCATTCCACTGAAATAGTCGGGGACGTGCGACATCTTTGAGATCGTGCTGGACTGGTGCTTGCAGCGGGGTTTTAACGGCTAGGTGAGGTAATCATTACAAGTGAAGGACATCTAGGATTATGGAGGAAAGGGTAATTATATCCAAGCAATGGTTAAACACTTCCGCACTTCTTCATAGTTCAAAAAAGAATTTTAGCATTTATTAAAAAATATCATGATTCTTAACTTAAAAACACCTTGTACTTTAAATAATTTTCTCCTAGTTAATATGATAGCAGCAGTACTCATCGACTAAGTGAAAGGACTTATTATAACTTCATGATGACCACTTTCGTATGATGTGAAAAGAACAAATTGTACTATGTTTTTGACAAGGTGCATGCTTGCACCGCTTAAATTATGCTACTCTGCTGGTACCATTCTACTTGCATTATTATATAAGACAACATGCTTGCACTAGTGCAACCATATTATTTGAAAAAAGAACAGGGAATTTGAGTAAAATATAGGTTGGAATTTCAACATGGCTTCCTCAACTTTTACTGGAAATTTTCTTCGCCCTTTCTTGATGCTTCAGAGCATATCCTTTTGCTCTTTGTGAATGAGATTCTGCAATGAATTTGTGAGGGAACAAAGAAGTGGGAAAAGAGAAATTTCTAAATGGGAAGGAATTTTGTTACAGGGATTCCAAGAATAGTACCATAAGAGGGGATAAACAGAAGTGGGATAGGGAAAAAAAATTCAAGGGTAAAGTGGGATTTTTACGAAATGGGCAAGGTAAATTTAGAAGAATATGGGAAGGTTAATCATTCTGGGATTAAGAAGAAAACTGAGGGAACATTAAGAAAGTGGAATATGAAGAAAGGTAGAAAATTTTCTGAAAGGTCCGCCTGCACTGGTGCAAGAAAAAATAACTGCAGTGAGAATTAAGCGTTACTTGAATAAAAATATCCATGCTAATTACCCCAATTGTATAAAGGTTGGTTCTGTTGAACCTACTTTTACTTGGTGGTCACTAGCATATCTAAAGATCAAGAAACATTCTCTTTTTATTAAAAACTTTTGATCTTCCTACCAGCAAGCTGGTTTTCAGGTTGATCCTTCTGCAATCATGTCAGCGAACTGATTTTCATAATTACAGGAAAATATTTTTTCTCTTTAATTTTTATTTAAAAAATACTCTTTTTTTTTTCTTTAAGAAGAAGAAGAATTCATGTTTTCAAAAGGTTGGTATTACCATTCACCACTACCGTCCCGAATTGCTGTTGGACTTGCTGTGTAAAATCTTTCCTGGCAAGTGGCTGAAAATACTTCTTTAATTTGTGTCCATTTACCAAGAATACTAAATTTTTTCCATTAATAGTTTTAACTTCTACTACTCCATTCTCGAATACTTGGATCACTTCATAAGGTCCCATCGAATGTGTATGGAACTTCCCTTTAAAAATTTTAAATCTAGAATCATAAAGGAGTACCCAATCACCTAGTTGGAATTGCTTTTTCTGAATAGACTTGTCATGCCACCTTTTTTGTTGTTGTTGAATTAGTATGTTTTGCTGAACAACATCCCTACGAAATTCATCTAACTCATTTAATTGGAGAAGACGCTATTGTTGTGCATCATAGAGATCTAGTTCTAACTGAACTGCAATTCTAAAAGTTTTGATTTGGAACTCAATTGGTAATAGAACCTGTTTTCCATATACCAACTCATATGGTGTATGTCCCGTGCTATTTCTCCAAGTGGTTATGTATTCCCACAAAGCTTCTGGTAATCTTTCAGCCCAGTCTTTCTAATGCATATTTACTGTCTTTGTAAGAATGGACCCGATCACTTTGTTTGTGGATTCCACCTGGTCATTTGCTTGCGAGTGATACGGCGTGGATTTCCTGTGCTGGATCTTGTATTGCTCCATCACACCCTATACCAGATTAGAAATAAACTACGGACTATTTTCAGAAACAATTTCTCTAGGCACACCAAATCTAGTAAAGATTTCAGTAAAAAGAAAATCAACAACAACTTTTTCTGTAGCAAAGGAAACATCTTTAGCTTCTACCCATTTTGTAACAAAATCTATACAAACCAAAATATGGTTTTTACTTAATGATGTTGGATTTATTGGCCCTATAAAATCAATAGCCCATTTTTCAAATGGCTCAATCATAACTTGGGGGCATAAAGGCATTTCATTGTTTTGATTAGGCTGGCCCATTCGTTGACAACTATCACATCACTTGACGTACTATTTTGCATCCTTAAACAAGGAAGGCCAAAAGTAACCAGCATGCAGTACTTTATATGCAGTTCGCTTATCAACGAAGTGGCCTCCACAAGGTTCATCATGAGCAGATTTCAATATGTGAAACACTTCCTCCTCTCTTACACATCTACAGATAATCAGGTCTGGACCAGTGTAAAAGAGATCTCCTTGAATCCAGGAATATGCAGCACTTTTCTGGATAATATTTTGCTTTTCACGAGTGGACAAGTGGGGTGGTGTTTTCCTAGTAACCAAGTAATTAGCAATGTCAGCAAACCACGGAGAATCTATTGACATAGAAAAAATATCTTCATCTGGAAAATCATCATTAACAAGTGTTGCTTCACCGAGATTATCTAATCTAGAAAGAAAATCTGCTACAACATTATATTTTCCCGATCTATCAACAATAGTAACATTAAATTCCTGCAACAATAGCAACCACCTAGTCACTCTACCACTAGTCAATGGTTTTTTCATCAAATATTTAATCGTGGAATGACCATTATGTACAAATACTTCATATCCTGTAATATAGTGCCTGAACTTATTGATTGCAAAAATTATAGTTAAAAACTCTTTCTTTGTAACTGTATGATTTAATTCAGTAGAAGAAAAATTCTTACTAATATAATAAATAGCATAGGATTTCTTATTTTCCTCTTGTCCTAAAGCTGTGCCAATAGCCAAATCCGAAGCATCAGAGGAAATGTGAAAAGGTAGGGACCAGTTAGGTCCTCTCAAAACTGGTGCCTGTACCAACTTTTCCTTCAATGTTTCAAAAGACTGTTGGCAAGCTATGGACCAAGAAAATTCACTATCCTTAGCTAGAAGTTATAAAAGAGGGGCAGCTATCTTAGAAAAATTTTCAATGAATCTTCCATAGTAACCAGCATGTCCTAAAAAACCTCTTACTTCCCTTTGAGTTTTGGGGGCAGGAAGATGCAGAATGATTTCAATATTTGTCGGATAACCTGGATACCTTTACCAGAAATCAAATGGCCAAGTATCACACCCGCTTTGCACATTAATCTACATTTCTTGTCACTTAAGGCGAGATGGGCTTCCTAACAACGACGAAGTACATTCTCCAGATTTTTGAGAGCTTTCAAAAAAGAATCACCAAACACAGAAAAGTCATCCATATAAATTTCTACAAATTCTAGATCAGAAAAAATGGCCAGGACTGCCCTTTGAAAGGTATTCGGGGCATTACATAAACCAAAGGGAAGCAATTTATAAGCAAATGTACCCCATGGACATGTAAAAGTAGTTTTATCCTGATCTTCGGGTGCAATCTATATCTAGTTATAGTCATTGAAGCCATCCAAAAAGGAAAAATATTTCTTTCCTGCAAGGGTATCAAGCACCTGGTCAATGAAAGGAAGAGGGAAGTAATCTTTGAGAGTGGCCTTGTTTAATTCTTGATAATCAATACAAATATGCCATCTTCCATATTTCTTAGGTACTAGCACTAATGGAGAGACCCACTGACTGTCGGAAATAGGATAGATAAAACCAGCATCCAAGAGTTTCTGTACTTCTTCCTTCACAATATCTCTTAGAGATGGATCCATTCGCCTTTGGGGTTGTCGGATAGGTTGAGTTTCTTCCTGAATATAGATATGATGTGTACAAGTTTCAAGAGGGATACCCTTCATATCTTCATAGCCCCAAGCAAAGGCACTAAGATGGTTTTGTAAGAAATTCACAAGCTGCTCCTGCTGAGATAAGTCCAAATCTAAACTAATATGCAAGGATTTACCAGGGCTAATCTCAACAAGAGTAGTATCAGGCTCAGGATTACTCAAGGGAGTGGTCAAATTCAATGGTACAGAAGAGTGAGAACCATGATTATCTTGAAAGTCTAGGCTAAAAATCTGGCTCAATGGCTCAAAATTAGGCATAGTGTCTAGATTATTTAGGAAATCTTGAATCTCATATTCTTGTGAAAACCCAATATAATGATGGATAAGGGAAATGGGTTGAGTCTCCTCATCACTTCTTTGATCCAACCACAAAGTATCTCGAAGGTCCTGAATGGATCTGGCAAGGGGGTACAAGGTGACTTTCTTCCTAGAATCTCCATGCGAAATATACATATCACCGAAACGACATCCAATATATGCATCAGCCGTAACAAGCCATGATCGTCCCAAGATCAAGGGATGTCCTCCTAATGGGTTCTTTGGCTAAAACATAATGAAATTAGTAGGATATTCCCAGGAATCTAATGAGATGGTCACATCGTCCAATACTCCTTCTAGCTTAATTTTAGATCTATCTGCTAATTCCATCACGGTGGGTGTAGGGCAAAGATGAGATAACCGAAGTTGATTCATCGCTTTCGTAGTCATGAAATTAATGGCTGCTCCTAGGTCTATAAGAGAATTAGAGACAAGGACATTACCAATATGAAATGAGACAACAGGGTTTCCGATATTAGTATATTTTTCCATAGACACACATCCCGTCATCAACTCTACTGCCCTACCAAAAAATTGAATGGTTTGGGGTTCCACTCTCTTCCTCCTGGATTTATTGAGACATAGTTCCTTAATAATCTTGGTACAAATGGGAATCTATTTAATGGCTTGAAGCAAAGGTATCTTCATGAAAATATTTCAAAGCTTAAAGGCCAAACTAGTCTCAGAAATAGGCTCACTTCTTTCCATTACTAGCCTCTCTGGGAAGGGAGGCTGGTTGGAAGAAGATGGCAAGGATACATAGGGTAAGGGCTGCTTAGTGACAACTTTTGGAGAATGGTTAAGATTTTCCTCTTCTCCTTTCTCTTCAAAAATCACTATAGGTTTCTTCTGATTTTCTGATATTACAGTCCTTCTCGATCTTAATTGAATATCATGAACCATAGCTGGAATAGACTGGTACTTGAATGGTAAAGGTGGGTTTGTTACATAGATAATTTGCACTGCTTTATTATTGTTAGGATTGGGCATAGGTTGAGAAGGAAACTGAGACGATCGAAAGGGTGGAGGTAAAGGCAATGGTGGAGTAGATTGACTCGGAAGTTGAGGCATTGAATAAGGTGTATGCGTAGATGGATATGACTGCATAGGTGGCTGGTAGGAATACGGAGAATGATTTGGCCCTCTCCAACCTTGTTGCCATGGTTGAGAAGGTTGCCCATGCTAATATTGATTCCCATACTGCCACTGATGATTAATGTTAGGATAAGAATATGCAAGTGAATTATAACCAAGATAGTGTGGAGAAAATTCAAGATCGATACCTGTACCTACCTGAGGCCAATTCCTTCTTGATCCCATAGCATACAAGTACTCAGCTTCAGGTTGTCCCCCTGTAAATACAACTTTAAGTCTTGGTATAGAGGGACATTTTTCTATGACATGGTCTTCTGCACAAATAACACACTTATTAGTTTCTTTCAAATTAAGAGGACACTCTTTAGGAGGATGCTTGTCTCTACATTTAGGACAGAAAATACATAATGACTATTGTTCCTTCATGAGTTTCTGCTGAAATTTTAAAGAGTCTAACTGTTTGGTAATAGTATTCATTATATCAATTTTCATGTTTTCCATTTTATTTTCTAGTCCAATAATCATAGCATTAGTAGATTCAGTTTTTCTATTTCTATTTCGAGTTCCTCTACTAGATCTATACTGATTTCTTGAAAATTTCCTGCATAATTCACAAATTTCTTCAAAATTTTGTTGAGAAACATCACCTTCTCCTAACAGATTCAAATTATTTCTAGCATTATCAGTAAGTCCTCTTAAGAACAAGGTTCTAATAGTATTGGGATCAAACTTAAGTTTCGACCTTTGTAAAATATACAGAAATCTTTCTAGGTAATCTTCAAGAGTTTCACCATCATCTTGTATGATTGTAAAAATTTCATCCTACATGTCCTGAGTTTTTCAATATTCTTGATATTTAGACAAAAACACTCTCTTCATCTGATCCCAAGAGGTTATACTATTTCCTCCTAACCCCATAAACCAGTGTAGAGTTGAGTCCTTGAGAGTAACAATAAATAATCTTAACTTTTGAGCATTAGTTGAATAATCATAACTTCTACACAGAATATCAAACTCGAATAGAAAAGAGTCAGGATCTTCATGAACTTTACCATGGAAATGAGGGAGAGCTCATGGTGGAATATTCTTCATTTGCGCCACAGTATCAGGATCCACAATTGGAAACACAAAAGTGGATTGTTCTTCACTTACCTGGTTGTCACCAATCCCTTCCAAATGATCTTCTTGGTCCACCATTATTTCCCTTTTACTTGTACCGCTCTCGACAGGCTGATCCACACCTGAGCTGTTGTTACTAGAATCCAAGTGGATTGTTCCTGCATGATGGGTTTGAATTGTATTGGGCTTCCTGCTTACAGAATGAGACCCAATATGAAAATTGTTTTCAAAATTCTTTTGGCCCTTAGTGGGCTTTGAACCCTTACCTTTTCTAGGCATTCATTTCAAAGGGAAAAAATAAAGAAAAATAACAAACAACTTCTAAAAAATGTTGTTAGAAATCAATTAACACCAATAAAATTCCTTCAAAGAAGCTTTTCCAAAAAATACTGCAAAAATAAAGGAAAAGTTACCTCTATTGTATAATTAGAAAATTCTTACCAAATCAAATCGCCTCCCCGGCAACGACGCCAAAATGTTGGGTGCATGAATTACACTTAAGAAAACTCCTCAACACTTAATTTGTCAACCAGGGGGATCCGTAAACTTAGAGATGAAGCACGGGAAATTCCAGAGATGGTATGAATCTTCCTAATATATATCCCTAATTTCTTTAAAGGAAAGATTGCAGAATCAAATGAAAGAGAGAAAAAGGCAACTTGAACCATCAAAATAATCTAGGACTGAAACAAGAAAGAATGCATTTGCAAGAGGGAATTAAAAATAAAAAGGGAAATCACTCTAGCTAATTATTGTTTAACTACTGAGTGTGTGTTTTTCTTTAGCAGAGAAACTTAGCAGTCTCATCATATGGGACCTTAAATCTGCTCCTTTAGATATCTCCTTCTTGCACTAATCTGTCCTGCACTATAATAGTTTGCTTGCACTAGTGCAGGAACATAGATTTATGCAGAAGGTAGAAATGGTGTATTTACTAGAGGTTTTTTTACTTCATGCAAGGGCTTGAACTTTTCTAAGTTCAAAGCACTCAGATCCTATGGTAAGAAACTAGTTCTTGCACTAGATCAGAGCTTCCTGCACTTAGCGTTTAATTCTTAAAATGAGTGCTTAATTATTGCAAGTGTTGTTATGCTGTTAAATCGAATTTCACACGTAAAAAGTGAATGTTTCTGATCTTAACAGAGTGCAGGAATAAAGAAACAATCAATATACATTTATCATGTCATAAGCATTTAATGAAAGAAAGAAGATTGCAGGAAGTAGACTAACAAATCTTGCTACATCACACCAATGTGCACTGGTGGAGGTTCATTTCTCTTGCTTGGACCAGGCCGGGAAAACCAATAAAAAATAATTGTAGAAAGGAAATATCACACCAACGTGCACTGGTGTAGGGTTATTTCTCCTGCTTTGACCAGGTGGAGGAAAACCAATTTGAAATAAAGTGCAGGAAAGGAAAGTGTAGGAAAAGGAAATTTATCTACTTCACACAATGGATCCGCTTTCACTCAGACAGGAATTCATGTGCTTAAAATTAAATCACACTTGACAATATAAACACAAATTACAGGAAAACAAGAAATAGGGTAAACGTGCTGGGTTGGTTGGGCCCTAGCCAACCAACGTGTTTCCCTTTTTAAGTAAAAATGTTGCTCAGTACTTTAATCAATTCATCAGCTCAAATACAAAAATGAAATTCTTGAAACATGAGGTGGAGCTCCCTTTTATTGATTCATTGAGGCAAGTAATACGTTAATACATCGTCCAACCCAGATTTGGGTGATAACAAAATACAATGACCTGCTACCGCCTCTGTGGCTGTGTTTCTGTTAGGTTCTGCTATCAAAACTTCGCCTTTTAAGTCCTATTTACATTCTACATTGTATAGATCTTTGGCCAAAGACCAAAATAGATCATTTAACCAATTAGATAACCAAACAATGAATTTAGGTTTTCGACCTTCAGGATTAGATGGTTAGCAAACTGTTCATAGCCAATCTCCAGCTTCTGTCCTTCGTAGATTCGGTCTCGGCTGTCTTTGGGTCGATCTTTGCTATCATGGCCAAAATCTGCTTAATATTTGTTGTTGTGGCTAGAGCTTCTCGAAATGAGGCAGTGATCGAGGAGATTTGGATCTGCTGCAAAGTTTTGTTGTGCTAGCAATGGTGCATGATCTGATCCTTCACTAGGATCAGTGGTCACGGTAAGTACTTTAACCACCAAATAAACATTGGAGATATTGATAAGTTACAAAGAGTGATTAAAAGTAAGAAATCATGTAATAAATAATTAATAAATACTAAATTGAATTAAAAGTATGAAAAATAAAGTTTATACGAAATATGTCACCGTGCTTGGACTGGTGCAAGATGAGGTTGCATAAAAGAGGTAAAACAAAAGTAAATGGTTATGATTTAGGAAGGGGAAAATGGCAAAAAGAGAGAAAATTAGGGGGCTAACAAAAGCCACATGCTAGAATATTGCTATCCCACTATTGTTTCCTCCCTTGCAGCTGCTTCTGCTTAGAAAAATATTGAAGTTTATGGAGGTCAAAACATTTTCCCATCCAAAACTTCCCAAATTTGGCCAAAGCATGCATGAATGCCAAAAACCCTCTGCTATATATGGAAGACTCCTTCCTATGTGGAAGTATCTTCTGATCCTCAAAGGCTATGGAGCAACCCCTTTGCACCATGACTGTGACACCATCTACTCCTAAAACATCATGCAAAGTATGGTAGAAAGTCAGCACATACTCTCCCAAGAGTAACCAAGGAAAAAATGACTCTTTTTGCCTCCTCATATCATCATCATACAAGCCATGGAGAAAAACCATGAAGATTGACATATAAGTTATCACATAAGCCCAATATAACCAAACTCCTTGCTTCCACATGATGTAAGTGCCATACATTGTCCCAAACAATAAGACACTCCTTGTCATAGGATATGCCATGTGATGGCCAAAATCTCTCAAGAGTATCTAGTGTAGCCATGACTCCTGCTGACCTATGTTATAGATCTGCAGGTAACTCACCAACCGCTTGCTCATCATCCTGACCCATCCATCTAACTATGGGTGATGACACCTGTCATGCTCCAAATAGGTATCCACCCAATGGAGAATACCATCCTCCCAAATTTTTTGACTATCTTTGCACTCCATGATATGTTGAAGTGCAACCTCTTGGAGGTATCTACATGAGGACCTCTCATCAATGACTCGGTAGAACCCATAAGGCTCGAAATATGATGTAGGAAAAATATTCTCTTTGAGATGTGAGGTGCTCATTCAGAAGGATCTATCATAATAATGGAAGATGTTATCCATCATAAGAGGTCTATCATCTACCATATGCCCATCCAATGATTCATGAGTGAAGCGGTCATCAAAATTCTCCAAGAATAGTTGGGCCCCCAACTCATCATTGCTCCCCAGTGACAGTGCTGCTGATCTCCATGATGGTGCATCTACTGTTTCATGGCGCCATACAAAATGTTGAACTCATGGCCCGACATTGTACTAGTTAGGACTATTCTAATCATGTCCTCAAAAATTTTACAATCCAATCCAAAGTGTTGTGTGTTTCTCAGAAATGGAAAACCAGGATGGTTATACATCTCCTCTTTGAACCAGTCAAGGGTTCTCTGCACAGTGACAGTCTACTACTCCAAATCAGCAATGTGCTCTAACCCTTAGTCATGAAATTTCCCTGATGGCATGTCCCCACAATTCTGTATCTAACGTGATGAAATAATATGGGGTAGAAATATTTTCATACCTTGGATAAGCTGATACTTGGGAACATCTTGTACATCTACAAGCATTCCTCCTACTAGTGTAATAACTCCTCCAACTACTAGTGATGGTGATGGCTACTCCTCTACTGCTGCACCCGCACTGGTATATACCTCCTCTTCCTCATGCATCTCCTGAATAATGCACGTGACTCATAATTTCAAGAGATCAATATCATCTTGCAAATATGCAAGTTTTCCTTCCCCTGATGTGAGTGCTTTTGCAGCTGGTGGTGGTGGAAGTTTCTCCTCTTCTGGAGTTATAGTGCTGACATCTTCCCTTTTCTCCTCACAAATTTTTGCAAATGTATAAATAAGAATTATCTATGGTTTTATTCTATCAAACTTCCTGACCAGCCTTTGACTAAAATTTTTGTAAGTGGTCACTCTTGCATGTTTCAAATGGCTAAACCACCAATCCTCTACTTCACCCTCAAGTTGCAGTGCTGCAATCTCAACAGCTTATCTTTCTGCTATTGGATGTAGCATGAAGAATGCATCTAAATTATTCCTCCAAGCCTTTGTTATGCTTGTGAATGACCCATAAAATGTAGGAAAAAGGAATCTATTATTCCTTTTCCTTCTATTTTTTTTGCAGGGTCTCCGTTATTCTTTGAATTGGATAAAATGTTGGAGAGTTAGATTCTCCTTGAAAGCACTTGATTGAGATTTGTACTCTGCAAGATAATCACTTAGATTCTCATGATCTAAGTTTCCTCCATCTCCATGTCATTCACCTTCCTCTTCAACGAAAGTGGACATAGTAGATTGTTGTGGAGCTCTATGCATTACCATTTTCTTCTACTACTAATACGAAGTGCTTGGACCTTCCTCATCCTGAAACCTTCTTGAGGTCTCATTTTTCCTCTCCCTTTTCATTTTCTAACCTCCCTGGAGAGATCTTGCATGGATCTAAAGAGAAGTGTGGCAAAAATTAATCCTCTTGTCATTATGGATCTCTTCTTTATACTCCTTATTCTGGTGTCATAAGATGTATTTCCCACAGCTGAGCCAGAGATCATGCTCTGATACCACTGTAATATCCCAAAATGGAAAAGACATGAATATAGAACATAAAACTAGAAAATGCAGTGATAAATCAACACATAAAATGAGAGAAGATCATATAGCCTTGTTATTAAACAATATAGCAGAAAATGTGTACAAGATCTTGAGGAAAAAGACACTTAAGCTAGGTAAAACAAGCCTCTGGAAACCCAGTACATGAAATATGAAGAACAAATACTATGCAAGAATTACGAAGGATAAGACAACATAGTTTCTGTTGGGGTTAAATGTTGTTGGAAAATTTAAATACATGGATCTGCTGATATAGTGCTTAGAAAATGCCGAGATCAAATATCTAGGCTTTCTAACACTATTCCAAGACAACCCAGAAAGGGTTTCCGGAAATACACAAAATGCAGAATGTGCCTAATGTGGCCCTAGGGCTAAATAACGCTCTGTAACTAGATAATTGGTAGGAGGTGGCTGATATAATATGAAAATGACTAATACCCCTCCTCACAAAAGTTTTGGATGAAGGGTTGTTCCCCTCACTAGAAAACAGGGTCAAGAACTTGGGTAATTGACCTCCCATTGCAACTGCACTGCAAAATAACGTAGTTTCTGGAGGAGACTACATTTTCAATGAATGTTTTTTCTTGGCCTTATGCCTAATGCTGGAATAAATCTCAAGGAAATTCCTTGCTAGCCTCCCGGATGAAGGGGTGCTCCCTCACTAGAAAACATGCTCAGAAATTGGGTCTATCAACCCTCGACTGCTATTGCCCTGCAAAACAACACAATCCTTAAGAAGACTATGTTTTGAATTAAGTTTGAAACTTGGCATGATTCTGAATAGTTGAAATGATGCTCAATGAACCTATCCTTAGTAGGCACTCAAATTCCCTCGAGGACAAGGGTTGGATTTCCACTCGTAAACACACTTGTGCTAAACAACACAACAAACTTAGCTAAACAGTTGAAGCATGCAAAAAGTCACAAAATACCAATACAATATCAATATTCTACATTCCTTCTATGGTTTCCATCCTCTTCCTTATATGCTTGGTGAGCTTCCTCGCCCTAGGTCCCACTCATTGAAGATACTACTCTCATGCATACACTCCTCCTCTAAGACTATGTTGTCCTCCATTAACTCTCCACTACCTCCATGAAAGCATTTTTGACTTGGTCAAATTTGACACAGTCCACATGCTTTATCCCCTGTTCACACCTAAAGGTGATTTATTCATCTCATACAATGATCTACATTCACATGAAAAGTGGTTTTATTCCTACTAAAGAGATTTATGGACCTCTCTACCCACTTATTCACTTATCTTATTATCAAAAGAAAAAATTAATATTCCAACTAGTTGAAAGCTAATTAGGAATATTACAAGGAAGAAAAAAAGAATGATGGTTTTTACCCTCCTAAAGGGAATCCCATGCTTCTTCCTTGAGAAGTCAAAGGGTCCATCAAATATTTGAAATAAATCCAGAAGGAGGACTAGTTACTCATAGGATGAGCAACCACTTAGTAGGGGGGTGATAATGAGATCCATCATTAAGTAAATTTGGAGAGGTTAATGGTAACCTTTTGTCCTTATTAAATATATTTTTCTTGCATTTTAATTATATTATGGTCTTATGATGCCAGTGAATATGGTGATTGAGACTTATCATACATCAAGTACCTAACATGAGTTAAATGCAGGAAAATCATGAAGATATTGCATTTTTTGTGAATATTTTTCCATTAAGACTCAGATTAGACAAAAAGGAGAGATTCTAGGGGGATTTTCCACCTCCTTAACTCCCAAAGGCAGCCAAGGGATTCTCAATATTCCCTCCAACAACTCGAAATCGAAGGCATCCAAGCAAACTCAAGATCCAGTGCACCAAATCTACACTTCACTTGTAGTCAAGTGGACTCATCACCTACCTTTTAGGGAGTTGTTGGTAGCTACCCTTTAGGTTAAATAAGGTTGAGAAAGAGCTCATTAGGATTTGAAATTTTGAGAAATCAATGGCTCTTAGCTCTTGCAATAGGTTTTTGAGACTTTCATGTGGATGTAATGAGACTATCTTTTTCAATAAAATGAGTATTTATATTGTGTTTCACTGATCTAGTTTCAGAGGGCTAGGCTTGTGGGTTAGGGCCCAATCCATGTGACTTATTCTCTCTTATGTATTCATTCTTTACTTTCATGTCATTTTAACTAGTTTTGCTTATGATTATTTAGCTAGTTTGCTTGCATTTTCATTCCATTTTTTCAGTTTGCTTCCATTTATCTTTTGTTATAGATTTAGCTTGCTTACATGTTGGTAGAATAGGTTATAAATTCATAAATCTGTGAGTCAAGCCTCCCCCTCTCATCTCTTTCATTGGAGCTTGAGGAGGGTAGTCCTTCCCCAGAGGCAAAAATTACTTTTTAGTGTATGATTTCTTGGAATGAATAAGTGAGGTTGTTGTAATTCCATTAATGTGTTTAGAATTTTGTGTTAGATCTCTGTTTGTAGGTTAAAGTAGATTTTCTTTCCAAATTAAATTCATCCTTTCCATTGTCTTTATCATGAATTTGTCCATATTTATTGCATGAACATGTAGTTTTCTTGCATTTTTAGGTAGCACGGCCGAGGAGAACTTAACCATCACCTTTAGCTTCATCTCTCACCCGTCATCATTCTTTTGTTCATTAAAATCGCCATCAACCCAGTTTTCATATTTTTCATCCCTACACCGTGGGAAAACCTTAGGGGTGAAAGACCTGCCTCCCAAGAGGTTCTGATCTTGGCTAATGGGTGGGCCACCTTCCACTCATACAAATCCACCTTCACTCCACCTTCCCTACACATTTCTCACCCATTTTTGGCCTTGGATTTCCCTCAGACTGTTTCCTGTAGAAATTCAGGACTATCCTATAGCACTACAGGAAAATTGTATCAACACTTGAAGAAGCACCAGTGGGTCCCTAATTAAGACCAAAAACCACCATCCACATCCTTTAGACCTGCCAAAACTACCCATACACCTTCAACCTTGCACCCATGTGTTCAAGCCTTCCATAATCCACCTTAACGCTTTCTTCTCATAGCTGCAAAACAACACATTTAAAAGCATAATTAGTTCATGATAAGGTGCATGTTTAAGATAATGATAGAAAGAACATAGAGTGAGTAGAGTGTGTTTAGCCATTTTCCCAGCAAAGTGTGATTATGTTAGTCTCCTTTATGCAATTTCAATTCAGCAATTTACTTCATGCAAGATGCCTAGTTTTATTTCATTCCATATCATAGCTTAATGTGTATATTTATTTCATTGCATAATAGTTAGATACACTTTCTTGATGTACTATAGTTATGTACTGGTTGATAGCGCCATGGCTTCAAATAATTTGTAGCCCTAGGCTTAAATTCAAAAGTGTGACAAAATTCATCCATAAACCCTAGAATGAGCACCCTTTCCTAAAGATTAGAAGAGGATGACATGATTATAATGAATTTGTTGTGTATATAGCACTGTCACCACCAAGTTTTTAGGAACCCCAGGTTGATAAAGTAAAGACAGACAGCCTCTAGGATGTGCAACATTCTTGGTGCAATACTAGGGCTCACCAGCCTCTACCACTTCACCTGAAGTAACATATTCCTTCCACTAATTCCCGGATAGAGGAGTCTCCATGGGTTTTATTCTCTCCATGTGAAACTTCTTCAGTATCTCATTGGAATACTTTCCCTGAGAGACAAATAATTTCCCATCTCTTTGCCAAATTTCCAAACCAATGAAATAATGCAAGAGCCCCATGTATTTCATATATAATTCTCTTACCAAATATTCTTTGCAAGATTTTATCATATTCACACCACATGTTATATTTAAATCATCAACATATAATACTATAATCAATAATTTACCTTCAACCACAATATGGTAAAGGTTTTCATCTGTTTCACTTTTGGTGAAGCCACACCTAGTGAAATAATTTTTAATCCTGGTGTACCAAGCATGGGGTGATTGTTTCAATCCATACAAGAGTCTGCACACATGTGAATCTCTATCAAATGTCTCAAATAATTCCAAATTCTCTTGTACACCTCTTCCTAAATCCCTCCAGTACGTAAAGTTGGCTTCACATCCATCCCATATGTGCTTAAAGTGCTAGAATAGATCTGACTCAAAATTACCTTGATACTAGAGCAAAGTTCTCCTCATAATCAATTTCCTCCACCTGAGAAAACCCCTTGGAAAAAATTCTAGTCTTGTGTTTCTTGACACTCCCATCCACTACTTTTTTTACCTTGCAGATCCACCTAGATCCTACAACTAGCTTGTCCTCTAGCCTTGGGAAAACTTCACATGCACTATTCTTAAGAATGGAGTCATACTTCTCTACCATGGTATCAACCCATATTGGTCACTGCATCGCTTCCTTGAATAGGGATGGCTCTTTCTCTACACTCTCACTCATAAGAGCCATGTAGCTAGTGTACTGATATGGTGACCTCCTATGTCTTCGTTGTAATATGTGTGCTCCTACATTCTCTCTAGCATCATGCATAAACATGTAAACCTCACTGGTGTGATTCCTTCCATCTATGGATGTATCTACATGAGTGGGTGGTTCCAATCTCTGCTCCTCTTCTTGTGGCTGCTCCACATATTAAGGTTATTCTTTTGGAGCTAAAATCTTCGCATCTACATTCAACTGAATTTCCTTCTCAAGGGAAATATGTATGGCCTTATCTTTAATAAATTTCACATCTCTACAGACAATTTTCATCCTGTGAGATGGAAGGTACACTCGATATTTGTGAGGTGTATCAGTGTACCCCAAAAATATTCCTAACTCAGTTGCTAGTTCTATATTTTTCCATTCATCCTTGGAAATATGACAGTAAATTGATGAACCAAATATTCTGAAGTGCGCACATATGGTTTCTTACCTAAAAAATATTCCTCTGGTGTACTCATCCCAAGAATTCGATGATGAATCCTATTCTACACATGTACTGTTGTGTTGCATGCTTCTACCCACAAGTGCAATGGTAGGCTTTGACCATGTAACATCACCCATGAAAATCCCATAATTCTTTTGTTATTCCTTTCTAACACCCAATTCTATTGTGGGTTGTGGGTTATGGGGTGCTACTAACTCTCGTAGAATTCCTTTTTATGCACAAAAGTTCTTGAATTAATTCGACACATATTCTCCATCATTGTCACTCCTGAGAGCCTTCATTTCCATGCGTGTATATTTGTCAACAATTGCTTTGAACTCATAAAATTTTGAGAACATACCATCTTTCTTCTGCATGAATAATATCCACACTTACACGAGAAATCATCTACAAAAATCAAATAACACATGTGCTTGGATGTGGAGGCTATCGATAACGGTTCACACACATATGAGTGAATTCTTTCAAAGATTGCTTATGCTCAACTATCCTTATCATGAAAGGTGGCTTAGGTGTACTTCCCCAATTTAAACCTTTGAATGTATCACGCTACTCAAGTGCAACCTTGGGAAGTACTGTAGAAATTTTTTTCCTGATCTTAAAAGCTTCATGGTGTAGATGGACCAATATTTTATGCCATAACTCATGATGTCTCAACTCTACACCTTCTCTTCTTTTGTGCTCAAAGCAGGAAAATATTCTACATCCAATTTGTGGAGGTTATTTACCCCAACAAAAATCTTCTTCACTCGTGTTGTGGCTATGTAATAAAGGAACACCTTTCATTTGCTAGATATCACATCGTAGCCACCTTCTTCCAACATAGAAACTGAAGATAAATTATTTTTCATACCTGAAACATACATGATATATTTCAATGTGAGAGGATAACTAGAAGCGCTCTGAAAAGTAACAGTACCTATGTTTTTCATGCTATACCTTCCATCATCTCCCATATTGATGTGCATATCTAGGTATTCTCATCCAAGTCGTTGAAGAACTCTTTGTTGCCTGTCATATGGAATGAGGCTCAATTATCCAAGTTGTTGGCTCCCCGTGATTTGAAATATTGGAAAGAACAACTTTGCATGGAACCACATCAGACCGGTTTGGAGTCCAAGGACCTAGCCTTCCTAGACTCAGAGAGGGCTCTCTCTATGTTAATGATTTAATTGATGTTTTATCTCTATGCTTATGTTTTCTGATTTTAGGCTAGTTATGAAGTTCTAGGACTTGTTTGTTTTGTATTGATTGATTGATCATTTGATTAATTGATTGAGTGTTTTGGTTGAATAGATAGACCATGAGAAGCATTAATCCATTGGGCTATGGAGTCATAAAAGGTTTTAATTGTGATTCAACTCTACAAGGGTTTTCATAGGGCAAGCTAACTATATCAAGTGGATATTTTAGATTAGATGAAATATGAAATGATAGCAAGTTGTGAATTACATAAAAATAAAGGGAAATTATGAATCATTTAACTATAATTCAACAAGAAAATCCTTTGAGATATCTGTTTAAGAGGAACTAAAGAGCAGGGAAAACCATAAATTATTTTAGCTAAACTCTACTAAGTAAACCTTAAGACAACGATCCAGCAATCCTAGAGAGCAGGACACCCCTGAATTCTCTAGATATTACTTTCATACAAATAAAACATTCAAGATAAAAATCAGTGAAATTAAAGAGCAGGACACCCCTGAGTTCTTTAATCAAACTTCAAAGAAGGCCTTTAAAGAAACAGTTTAAGAAAAACCAAAGGACAGGGCAAACCATAAAATTCTTTGGCTAGAATATACTAAGTAAACTTCAAGGAAACAAGCTAGGTAGAACTAAAGAGCAAGACACCCCTCAATTCTCTAATCAAACCTTGTAGAAGAAAAATTAAGATGAAAGAAGCAGACAGAATTAAGGTGCCAAGACAGAATTAAAGTGATAGAATAGATCTTATTGAAAAGAACCTTGATACTGGAGCAAAGGTCTCCTCATAATCAATTCCCTCCAGCTGAGATAACACCTTGGCCATGAATCTAGCCTTGTGTTTCTCGACACTCCCATCTGCTACTTGCTTGACCTTATAGATCTACCTAGATCCTACAACTAACTTGTCCTCTAGTCTTGGGAAAAATTCAGAAGCACTATTATTAAGAGTGGAGTCATACTTCTCTACCATGTCATCAACCCATATTGGTCACTACATTTCTTTCTTGAATGTGGATGGCTTTGTCTCTACACTCTCACTCGTAAGAGCCATGTAGCCAGTGTATTGATCTAGTGACCTCCTATGTCTTCGTTGTAATGTGGGTGCTCTGACATTATATCTAACATCATGCAGCCTGTCAACCTCTCTAGTGTGCTTCCTTGCATCTATGGATGTATCTACATGAGTGGGTGCTTCCACTCTCTACTCCTCTTATTATGGCTGCTTCACATCCTAAGGTTCTTCTTTTGGAGCTAAAAGCTCTGCATTTACATGCAACTAAATTTCCTTCTCAAGGGAAATTTGTATGGCCTTCTCTTTAATAAATTTCACATCTATACAAACAATTATCATCCTATGAGATGGAAGGTACACCCGATAGTTGTGAGGTGTATCAGTGTACCCTAAAAATATGCCTAACTTAGCTACTGGTTCTATATTTTTCTGCTCATCCTTGGAAATATGATAGTAAACTGATGAACCAAATATTCTGAAGTGCGCCACATATGGTTTCTTACCTAAAAAAATAATCATCTAGTGTACACATCCTGAGAATCCGATGAGGACTCCTATTCTACACATGTATTGTTGTGTTGCATGCTTCTACCCACAAGTGCAATGGTAGGCCTTGATCATGTAATATTTCCCGTGCAAATCCCATAATTCTTTTGTTATTCCTTTTTAACACCCAATTCTATTGTGGGTTGTGGGTTATGTGGTGATATTAACTCTCGTAGAATTCCTTTTGATGCACAGAAGTTATTGAATTAATTCGACACATATTCTCCATCATTTTCACTCCAGAGAGCCTTCATTTTCATGCCTGTATATTTGTCAACAAGTGCTTTGAACTCACAAAATTTTGAGAGCATCTAGTCTTTCTTCTACATGAATAATATCCACACTTACACAAGAAATCATCTACAAAAATCACATAACACATGTGCTTGGACGTGGAGGCTCTTGAGAACGGTTCACATAAATATGAGTGAACTCCATCAAAGATTACTTGTGCTCAACTATCCTTATCATGAAAGGTGGCTTTGGTGTACTTCCCCAATGTACACCTTTGAATGTATCACGCTACTCAAGTGAAACCTTGGGAAGTCCTGTAGAAATATGTTGCATTATCTTCAAAGCTTCGTGGTGTAGGTGGCTCAATATTTTATGCCAAAACTCATGATTTCTCAGCTCTACACCTTCTCTTATTTTGTGCTCAAAGTAGGACAATCTTCTACATCCAATTTGTAGAGTTTATTTACCCCAACCTCAATCTTCTTCACTTTTCATTTGGCTATGTAACAAAGGAACACCTTTCATTTTCTAAATATCACATCGTAGCCACCTTCTTCCAACATAGAAACTGAAGCTAAATTATTTTTAATACCCGGAACATACATGACATATTTCAATGTGAGAGGATAACTAGACTCTCTCTGAAAAGTAATAGTACCAATGGTTTTCATGCTATAACTTCCATCATCTCCCATATTGATGTGCATATCGAGGTATTTCTTCTCCAATTCGCTGAAGAACTCTTTGTTGCCTGCCATATGGAATGAGGCTCCATTATCCAGGTTGTTGGCTCCCTGTTATTTGCAAGATTGGCAAGAATAACTCTACAGGGAACCACATCATACCGCTTTGGAGTCCAAGGACATAGCCTTCCTGGACTCACAAAGGGCTCTCTCTATGTTTATGATTTAATTGATTCTTTATCTTTATGATTTTTTTTTCTAATTTTAGGCTAGTTATGAAGTTCTAGGACTTTATTTTTTTTTTGGATTGATTGATTGTTTGATTAATTGATTGAGTGTCTCATTTGAATAGATATAACATGAGAATCATTAATCCATTGGGCTATGGAGTCATAAAATTTTTTAATTGTGCATCAAATCTGCAAGGGTTTTCATAGGGCAAGCTAACTATATCAAGTGGATTTTTTAGAATAGATGAAATATGAAATGACAACAAGTTGTGAATTTAGTAAAAATAAATGGCAATTAAGAATCCTTTAACTATACTTCAACAAGAAAATCCTTTGAGATAATTTTTTAAGAGGAACTAAAGAGTAGGGAAAACCATAAATTCCTTTATCTAAACTCTACTAAGTAAACCTTCAGACAACGGTCCAGTAATCCTAGAGAGTAGGACACCCCTGAATTCTCTAGCTATTACTTTCAGACAAAGAAAACATTCAAGATAACAGCCAGTGAAATTAAAGAGAAGGCCACCCCTGAGTTCTTTAATCAAACTTCAAAGAAGGCCTTTAAAGCAACAGTTTAAGAAAAACCAAAGGATAGGGCAAACCATAAACTTCTTTGGCTAGACTCTACTAAGTAAACATCAAGGCAACAAGCTAGGTGGAACTAAAGAGAAGGATACCCCTGAATTATCTAATCATACCTTGCAGAAGAAAGCATTAAGATGAAAGAAGCAGACATAATTAAGGTGCCAAGACCACATATCTTAATCTAAAATTTATGTTCTTTTATCAGAGAAATGATGGACAATATGGAAAATAGAAGAGAAACAATGACAAATAAGGATAACATCACCATTAACATAGCTCAAGAATTCTGTGAATGTGCTTTTATTACTGATGTCCAAAACAATTACAATACTCCAGTACAACGATCTCTGCAACTCAAAGTCTGATCAAAATCCATCTTTAGAAATCAACCTACTAACCAACCAACCTACCAACAATAATAATGAACAATACAGACAATATTTAACTGCAGATGAGGAGGTGATCCTATTATAGGGTTGTAGATTGTAGTTATTACAGGGTAAATGTAATCTTGACCTTTGAGACCATGCAAGGCCCAAGGAAAAATATCTGTGACTGACTTACTGTAATAATAACTACCCAATTTACTGCTGAGCTAACCTTTAGGATATTTTTTACTTTTATGGCCTTTCATTAACTTTTTACAATAACTTTTGAGCTGCTTAAAATATCTCTGACTGCTTTATTAGTTGTAGCTACTTTTATTGAAGTGAAATGAGGTGTAATATTCCTAAATTAGCATGCATCTAATTGGAGTATTAATTTTTCTCTTGACATCTATTTAGATGAATAAATGGGTAAGGAGGCCCATAAATCTCTCTAGTAGGCATAAAATCCCTCTTAATGTGAAAAGGGATCATATGCAAAGCTGCATAAAGCACCATCATGTGTGAATAGGGGCTAATGCATGTGGACAAGCTCAAGTTTGACCAAGTCAACAGAGCTAGTATGGAGGGAGTGAATCATCAATAGAGACATCCCAGTGTGAATGTGGATCATTTTAGATAGTTAGAATAAATCTACCTTGGGTGTGAAAGGAGACAATTCATGGAGACTAAATAAAGGTTGACCAAATCAAATAGCACTGTAAATGAGAGAGTGGAGCTAGTGGAGACGACGTAGTTTTGGAGGAGGATTCTTTGCATGGAAGTAACCTTATAAATGGGTGGGACCCATGGTGAGGAAGCTCATAAAGTATATAATGGAGGGAATGGAAGCCATATGGGACATTAAGAATATTTTTTATGTTTGAGTCTTATGAATTATTGCATGCTTTAGCTGTTTAGCTGGGTTTGTTATACTACCTAATACAAGGGTATTCTCATGCTGGAATTCCCCACTCTTTCTTGGAGGACTTGTTGTAGAAATATGAGAGGAGGATTTTGAGCTTCATTTCCACCATCCAACATTGGTACAAGCAGTCACCTACAGCCACAGTGCATTCTCATTGAGGAAATGCATTATTTTTCATGGTGTTGTAGTGGAAGGGTCAAAACCCCTGATTGTGAGCTAACTGTCTAGTGAAAGGACCAGCCTTTCATTCGGAGAGCTAGTAAGGAGGAGCTACAACCATTTATTTTTATTTTCAGCCATATTTATGCAGAGCTTCAGTTAGACAGCGTGATTCAACCATAGATCTGTAGCATATACTTTTTGTATCTCATGTCTATCAAGAAACCCTTGTTAGGTTAGCTTGGAATTGTGTAAAAGAGACTAGATCTCAGTCTTCCAGCTCTCTTGAGTAATATATCACCAGATCCATTTGTCTCTCAATTTTTGTAGTATAAACCCTCATTAAACTATGTTGTTACTTGCTTCAGAATTTCTATGTTGCAGTATTCATGGGGTTGTAGTGATTTTGGGTTGTTCTAGGCTTGGGAGGCTTATTCAACTAAGCTAAAATTATTTGTTTTTTATCTCCTTCTATATTTGATTTCTATAATGTATAAAATAATGGATCCATGGGATTTTCTTGATGTTTATAGCATGATTTTCTGAAAAATTTGTTTTTGGTGCCTATATTGCTGATTTTCCTAAATAGGAATATTACAATGGTATCATTGCATAATCTTGGCTCAGCCTGTAAGTTTCAAGCCAATATGCTATAAGAAGAAGAAGAGAAGAAAAGGAGGTCTAAAATGATGGAAAGAATGAGATTTGTCTGATCACTTTTCAGATGTATGAAGAACCTCTCCAAGGAGGTCACGCAGATGAAAGAGGAGAGATGCAATGAAACCTATAAAGGGTTTCAAGAAGAGGAAGGTCCATTTACTTCCTATCATCAGAAGAAAGAATTGGTGTTGCATAAAGCTCCAAAGCAATACACTATGCCCTTCTATTTTGAGGAAGAAGACAAGAGGCATGGAGATAGAGGGCACTTGGAACATGATATTCTAAGTGGATACCTGGTAGAATATAAGTCTCAACCTAGAGCTTTCAAGGAGACTCTAACTCCCCCATAGTTCATTCATCTTGAAGAAGAAAGGAGACCTTGTAGAAATACGAAAATAAAGGGAAATAGATTTCTATTGTCTACCTTTGATGGGTCATTCGCATGTACAGAAATGGCTTGGGGAATGAATTTGGATGCATTATTCCTACTACATCTAGTGGTAGAAAGAGAATATGTTGAGATTTCAGTGCTGCACCTTGAGGGTGAAGAAAAAATTTGGTGGTTCAGCCATTTAAGTCATGCAAGAGTGACTGCATTTGCAGATTTTACTCGAAGGTTGATCTAGAAATTTGACAGGAAGAAATCAGAGGAGAAGAGGCCTTCAGCACCACTTGCTATAGGAGCACTTGCATCAGGAGAAGGAACACTTGCACCCTTGCAAAGTGGTCTTGATCTCTTGAAATTTAGAGCCCCACACTCTACCCTGGAGATGCATGAGGAGGAGGAGACTTGTAGCAACGCTGATACAACCATAGAGGAGCAGCCATCATCATCAGTAGTTGGGAAAGTCATCACACTAGAGGAAGGAACCCTTTTAGTAGTACAATATGTCCCCAAGATTTACTAAGGTATGCATATGTTTCCACTTTATGATATTTTAGCACATCTAATTGAAGGTTGTGGGAATATGCCATTACATGACCAAGGGTCAAAGAATATTGCTGATTTGGAGCAGCAGACTATCACTGCGCTGAGCAGCCTTGAGGGGATAAAAAATCATCCTGATTATTCATTATTGAGATGCACACAACTCCTAGGGTTGGAGTGTGGATTCATGGAGGATAGGATGAGCATTGTCCTAAAAAATCCAATACATAACTATATATTCAACATTGAGCATGAGCATGAGACGGAAAATGTACCATTATGGAGATCAACAGCACTGTCATTGAGCATCAGTGATGAGTTGGGGGGCCAACTATTATTGGATCATTCTAATGACCATTTTACTTCTATGATATTGGATGGGTAGGTGATTGATGAGAGGCATCTTTTCTTTCATTGTTGTGATGAATATTTCTTAATGAGAATTTCACAGCTCAATGAGAAGCCTTTTCCTTCAGCATACTTGGATCCTTATGGATTCAACATGGTCACTGATGAGTGATCTTCACTTGAGGATCTCCAAGAGATTTCATTTCAACATCCCATGAAATGCAAAGATAAAAACATGATATGGGAGGATGGTATTCTCCATTGGAGGAGTACCAAGATGGAGCATAGTAGGAGACACCCACACTTGGATGAAAGGATGTGGATGGTAATAAAGAGGTTAGTAAGTCACCTACATATCTATGACACAGGGCAGCAGGAGGCATCGCTGCGTTGGCTACTCTTGAAAAATTTTGGCAATCATGTGACATATCCTTCTTCTAAGGGTATGTTGGTGGGTGTAACTTGGCATGGCACTTGCATCATATGGTAGCAAGGAGTTTGGGTGCATTGTGTTGATATGACATTATTCATGTCAATCATCATATTTTCACCTCATGATTTGTATGATGGAGGTGTGAAGGGGTAGCAGGAGCTATTGTTTCTTTGGCTACTCTTGGGAGAGTGTGGGAAGAATTTCTCCCATAGTTGGCATGATATTTTAGGAGAAAGGGATGGCACAATCAAAGTGCAAAGAGGCTACCCTTCAGCATTGGAGGATCAGGAGGTACTTCCACATAGGAAGGAGACTCCCACATATGGCAGCATGATGGTGGATGACTTTGGCATATGGCATGCCAAATAATGGAGTCATGGAGTGGAAAGAGACTTATCACTAAGGCCAACAACGTTGTTACTTGGGAGTATGCATCTACTGATGGAGTGTTCCAAGGGGAGTATTTATCCTTTCACTTTTCAGATCTTTATGACGAGATTTTCTTGGGAGGGCTCATCTATGGACCTCACTTTCAGCCTCCTCACTATGTATGGTAAGAAATGTATTTATGTACTTATTTATTATTTCATAAAGTATTTGCATCTTCCCACCATATATGTACAGTGTATTGCTCCACAAGAGGGCAATATTCTCTTTGTGTTTCACGGTCATTCTAGGACCAACATTTGCGATGGAGATAACCCTTCTTTGCATGACCTTAGGCAAGTGTGGTGTTATTATTATTATGATCAACTGATATATAATGCCATTTACTACCTCATAGTAGATGAGCAAACATGCACAACTAGCAACTTGTTGGGAGACAACTTGCCACATGATGTTCTAAAATAGCAGTTGGTAAAACTACGCTGTATCCACTGGAAAACCCATTGGTACCAAGCAAAATTTCACATAAACTTCAATATTTCTATGATTTGGGTATCATGTGGTGATGATGTACCATTCACTTTGTTTGGGATGGTTTGGGGCAGCATGATTCATGGCTCTGTGGAGAGGATTTTTGAAGATCTGGTCTTCTTCTTGCCTCTTCAGGGCAACATTATTGTAGCCCAAAATCAGAAGCTACTCTACACTTATCATAAGTGGAGAGAGAGACATCATGAGATGACAATTTGGTCTATCAATTTCAGAAATGTATCCCACCTTCTTTGCAGGATCCTAAGGTGGAGGATATCTTTCATGAGTTACCATTTTGGAGGGTGGCTCATTTTATATGGATGATATCTTGGGGATGGGAGATTCACATGGGAATGATAGTTCCCAAGATATTTCAGACTCCATGCCTCAAGAATGCCTCTAGAAAACACATTGTTTCCTCCATGGGTGTTTTACTTCTACATGATGATAGCTATTGGGGATGGTTACCAAAAGCTAACTTGCATACTTGGGAGGGGGAAATTGGAGATTTATTGATAAGACAACATCTTGTTCCTTGGAGGAGCTTATCATATGAGTATGCTACAAGAGGAGGAAAGGAGTCTCTTTAGTTATATCCCTGCAATTTCTTGAGGACAAGCAACATTTGAGAGGGGAGGACTGTAATATTCCTAAATTATCACGTAGCTAATTGGAATATTAATTTTTCTCTTGACATATAGTTAGATGAATAAATGGGTAAGGAGACCCATAAATCTCTTTAGTAGGCATAAAATCCCTCTTAATGTGAAAAGTGATCATATTCATAGCTGGATATAGCAACCTCATGTGTGAACAGGGGCTAATGCATGTGGACTAGGTCAAGTTTGACCAAGTCAACAGAGCTAGTATGGAGGGAGTGAATCATCAATAGAGATAGCCTAGTGTGAATGTGGATCAGTTTAAATAGTCAGAATAAAGCCATCTTGGGTGTGAAAATAGAAAATGCATGGATACTAAATCAAGGTCGACCAAATCAAACATCGTTGTAAATGAGAGAGTGGAGCTAGTGGAGACAACATAGTTTTGGAGGAGGAGTCTTTGCATGGAAGTAACCTCATAAATGGGTGGGACCCATGGTGATGAATCTCATAAAGTATATAATGGAGGGAATGGCAGCCATATGGGAAATTTAGAATATTTTTTATTTTTAAGTCTTATGACTTATTACATGCTTTAGCTATTTAGCTGGGTACTGTTTCGTACAAGGGTATTCTCATGCAGGAATTTCCCACTCTTTCTTGGAGGACTTGTTGAATAAATCTGAGAGGAGGATACTGAGCTTCATTTTCACCATCCGACATTGGGCCAAGTAGTCACCTACAACCACAGTGCATTCTCCTTGAGGAACTACATTATATTTCATGGTGTTGTAGTGGAAGGGTCAAAACCCCTGATTGTGAGCTAGTTTCCTAGTGAAAGGACCAACCTTTCATCCAGAGAGCTAGTAAGGAGGAGCTACAACCATTTCTTTGTATTTTCAGTCATATTTATGTAGAGCTTCAGTTAGACAACATGATTCAGCCATAGATCTAAAGCATATACTTTTTGTATCTCATATCTATTAAGAAATCCTTGCCGAATTAGCTTGGAATTGTGTAAAAGAGACTAGATCTTAGTTTTTCAGCTCTCTTGAGTAGTATATCAATAGATCCATTTGTATCTCTATTTCTATAGTATAAACCCTCATTAAAATACGTTGTTACTTTCTTCAGAATTTCTGTGTTGTAGTAGTCATGGGGTTGCAGTGATTTTGGGTTGTTCTGGGCTTGGGAGGCTTGTTTAACTAAGCTAAAATTATTTTTCTGATATCCTTGCATTTTTTATTGCTATAATGTATAAATAAATGGATCCATGGACTGTTCTTTAATTTTATAGCATTATTTTCTGAAAATTTCATTTTTGGTGCCTATATTACTGATTTTCCTAAATAGGAATATTACATGAGGCTGTAGGTGGCAAATGTGATATGAAGGAGTAATTGTTGAGTGCCTTAGTTATTTTGGCTCTATTTACTTCATTGATTTTCTTCTGATTTGTCTTTAAGCTCTTATTAGTCTTCCTTTATCCCTGAACTCTTTGCTAATCTTTTATCTGTTGTTGTCATCTCTTTCTGTCTTCTAACTCTGTCATCTGACTATATCTTTTATCTTAACTTTTGATTAACCTTTTGAACCCTCAATTATTTCACTCTCCCTTGACTATGTATTTCAATTGTTTTTTATCTCTGTGCAACCACTATATAATTCTCTTATTTCTTTACCCAGTGTTATGGAAAAACTCTTGCTGGCCCTATAGTGTTTGAATGACCATCAATGGTCATGATCCATTGATGATTATGCTTGATCTTGCACTCCTAACTCTTAAATGAGTAAGGATTTCTAGATCGTCACCCAGAGAACCTTGATTCACCAATTTTTGTACCTTAGAGATGAAATTTATGCATTTCTATCATGTATAATCACCTGCACAATTAAAAACAATTATTGATTTAAAACCTACGGGACTTCGGCATTTGTGTATGGCCTATCGGGTCTTCAGAAGAGTTGCAGGGGTTTATATGGAGGATCAGGGCTTATCGCAATGGTATCGGGGCTTCGAAACATGTTTTAATTGGTCATTGGTTTCAGGTTATGGTGGGGAGGTGGCAAATGGTTTTGGCACGGGATGTGAGTGGTGACATAGTATAGATCGTAATGATGCGATACCATAGGGTGTGCCATACATGGCAGGGAGGACAAGCGATAATACCTCCTATTCGCAAGGTTGAAGGTTTGTTAACCTTTGGGTATGTGGGGGTGCGATAGAGGTTTGGGGCCATCAGATCGGGGAGGCAGAGATCCAACAATGGTTTGGTTTAAATAAGTCGACGGCGTGGATAAGATGCGGGGCCTGGGAGTATAATGGAGCAGAGGCGTTTTAACATATTGGGGGTGAAGGTTATTTGGGATCGTGGATCCAGGTTTTTAAAGCGAGGGACTTAAAAACATATAGGGGTCAGGTTTTATAAATAAACAGAGTTTATTTAAAGAGTGGGTCCCGAATGAAAAATTAAATTTATTCAAAAACAATGAGAAAGGATTTTTTCATTGTTTTGAAGGGAAATAAGGGGATGAGTGAAAAGGAGGGGTTAAATGGAGTTTTGGGTAGGGGAAAAAGGTGAGAATGAGGGTATTAGGGTAAAACATGGAATTTTAGTATCATGAGGGTATTTTCAAAGAGGAAAAATGAGAGATAGTGAAAATAGGTTAAATGGAAAATAATGAAGGCAGTGAGATTTCTGAAAATAAAATGATAGTCAAGGAATGTTTATTTTCAACAGACTGTAGAAAATCCATAGTCATCTAGTGATACTATGAATACATGAGGCTAACAGTGTCTCCAGCTGGGGAGGGCAACTTATTTTAAGGAGGTGTCAAGAATCTCAAATCTCAGATCTCTGGATTTTGTAGATCAATGCCTTATTTGGGTTTGGCTGATTTTTCATTCTGCAATTGCTGATCTACTGCAATTCTTTGTAACTATGAATTTTTAAAATTGAAAGCCATGCTTCCTGTAAATCAATTATACCTACCCAACATTCTATTCTAACATTTTTTTCTTCATTTGGGTGCATTTAGACTGGAAAACCCTTGACAAAGTTTTTCTTTTGAAAGAAAAAACTATCTATTTTCATCCTTATAACTTCCAAAGGCTCAGATTAGACTGATGAGATATTTTATTCTCTGCCTGATCTACTTATATGTCAAAATTTAAATATTTTGACATATTTTTATTCACTAATTATAAACATGAAATTTAAAGCATGACTAAATCGAGATTAAGAAATTTGGTTTGTCACGAATTGTGGCATTTTGGAAAAGTTGCACACAAATTTTATTTTGCAAAAAGTAAAACTAGAACTAAGTGATTTGATATGGAATTTTTCATTTATCCCTTTCTTCTCTTTTTTGGTTCAGATTTAGACTTTGGAACCAATTTATTTTCTTATCTAACCCACTGATAAGCCAAGTTTAAACTATTTGGTAAATCTTCATTTTCTATCCTATCAGCAAAATTTCAAAATTTGTTCAATAATGATTAGGCTGTATGATTGAAAAAGACTTCCTTTTCAATAGTAGTGGCATTTGGACTTGTAGACTTTTAGAATTTTTTCATTTTTTATTATGGGGCTTTACCTTTTCTTTTTTATCTGCCCTCTTTTCCTCTTTTCTTTCTTTCCTTTTTGTAACAATTTTTTCTTTTTTTCTGAAATTTTTGTTTAGGCAATGCTATATAGAATGAAAATCTTTAAAATTGAGATTCTTAGCTGAAATAATACTTGAGCATCCTGCCATTGACAAGACCTCCAAACAATTATTTTCCATTCATTTATTGTAATAAAAATGCATTGTTACCTCTTGTAGAATGGATGATGTATGGACCTTTCCATAAGTTGTCAAATTTTCCATGCTCACCTTTGTCCTCTCTTCTTGAATCCCACTTTAACACTTTGTCTCCAATGCTGAAATCATTTTCCTTGGTCCTTTTTTCAAATAGCTTCTTGATATTTTCTTGTACTAGTTGTGTCCTGTTGTACACTCCTTTGATTTGCTATAGCTAAACAGACTGGTTCATTCTTCTTTGCATATCATTTTCTTCAGACTACACTTCTTGTATGAGCTTCATTACTGGCACTCCCAAGATTTTTGGGAAGACTGCATCTGTTCCATAGACTAGATGATAGGGATACATATCAATTGATTTCTTACTTGTTAGTCTATCTGCCCATAGTGCATGAACTAGTTTTCTGTGCCATGATTTCTTGTTCTCTTCCAGCAACTTTTTGATGATGTTCACCAAGCTTTTGTTTGAGGATTCAACCAACCCATTACCTTGAGGGTAATAAGATATAGAATGTCTAAATGTAATCTGATATTTGTGGAAAAATTCCACCATTTTCTTGGATCTAAAGGAAACAACATTGTCAGTAATGATTTTTCTAGGACAGCCAAATCTAGATAAAATGTGGTTTTCAAGGATTTTGATAATTATTGAGTCTATGATAGTTCTGGAAGGAATGGCTTATATCCACTTTGTAAAATAGTCAGTTGTAGTGAGGATCCATTTGTGCTAGGCATAGGAATAAGGATGTATTTCTCCAATGAAATCAAGACCCCACTGTTGAAAAGGAGCTTCAACAGAGATAGGTTGTAATGGAAAAGGCAACAACTTTATTTTACCCTAAAAAAATTTGCATTTATGACATGAAACTACCATTTTATGGATGTCTTGAAAGAGGGTGGGCCAATAGTAACTATATCTAAGGATTTTATTGACAATGGTTTTCCAATAGAGGTGGCCTCCACATTCTCCTTCATGAAACTCATGCATAATCCTATCTCATCTTCTTCAGGAAAACATTTGAGAAATATACCACCAGAATTTTTCCAATACAAAACTTTATCTAAAATGAAAAAATTCACATCTTTTAACTTCAAGAATATGGCCTTTGTTTTGGAAAAACCAAGAGGAAAATTTTCATTAAAAATCACATATGATATATCAATATACTAGGGTGAGTTAAGAAATGCTTCCTCAATAGCTGGAATTGCTAACTCCTCTTGTTCATCCAATGCATTAACCATATTGATGTCCATTGCTTGAAAATTTTCTTCAGCCATCAATTTTTCCAGTCCTTGTCCTTTGATTAACCTGGTGGGTTTGATTTCTAGATCATATTCTAAGATAGCAACAATCCACTTACCTCTTTTTCCATCAGGATCTTGTGTCAATATGTCTTTGACCACTATGTGAGGCACAAATGCAATGATGTGTGAGTGCAGAATGTATACTCTGAAATCCTTCTATGCCTTGATTAAGGAAAAAACTTGTTTTTCCATTATATTATATTTCAGAGGTGCATCTCTGAGTGCCTTGCTGAAAAATGCTATGGGATGCTCCTGTCCTTTGTATTTTTCTGCAGTAAGACAACAACAACTATGTGTTTCATGCAAAGGAGAATATGAAGAATCCTTGGTAAAATTAGGGATGATTAGAACTGGTGTTTGGGTAAGAGATTCCTTTACCAAGTAAAAATATTCCTTTGCCTCTATGGTCCATTTGACTCTTGTTTCTCTTTTCAGCATATTAGTGATGTTTCTTAGGAGTTCTACAAGGTTTGGAATGAACCTTCTTAAGAAATTTATCATTCCAATGAAAGATTGCAGCTCTTTGATGTTTCTTGGATGACTAATTTGCAATATTCCCTCAATCCTCTTTGGGTCAATCTTGATCCCTTCTTCAGATATGATGTGGCCTAAAATTTTCCCTTCTTGAAGGCCAAAATTTTTTTTCTTGGGATTTAAAGACAGGCCATACTTTTTTCATTTCTCAAAGACCTTTCTTAAGTGAGCTAGGTGTTCTTCATCAGATTTTGATTAGACTGTTATGTCATCAATATATATTACAATGGAGTAGCTTATTTCTTCAGAAAAATCAATATCCATTGCTCTTTAGAAAGTAGCTCCAGCATTCATTAACCAAAACAGAATTTTAACATACATGAAGGTGCCCCAAGGTGTGGTGAAAGCTATATTGTGTTGATCATCCGGATGTACCAGCATCTGATTGTACCCTGAAAAGACATCAAACAGAGATATTCTTTTGGATCCTACTACCCTTTGTAATATGTGATCCATTTTTGGTAACAGGTAGTTGTCCTTTAGGGAGGCTTTGTTTAAATTTCTGAAGTCTATGCATAGCCTAATTTCTCCTATCTTCCTCCTTACTGATACAAGATTTGAAACCCATTCTGGATATCTCAGAGGGACTGTTATTCCAGCATCATACATTTCCTTTATTTCTTTCTCAACCAGTGGCAGTTGGATAGGGTTTATTCTACACAACTTCTGTTTAAAGGGCTTCTGGTTTTCTTTGAGAGGAATCTTGTGCTGAATGATATCTAATTTCAACTTATATGAGTGGCCCTCTGCATGGTTATTCTTAGTGTTGTGCACCCAAACACCTGCTCGAGATCTAGTTTTACCACAACAACCATCAAAACTCATGCTCCAAAGAGGTCCAATTTCAGATTTACCATTATGTTGGTCATTTTGTTTGCCACCATGTTTTCTATTATATTATTCATTTTCTATTTCGGCTAACTGTTTTGACTATTCCTCCTCTTTTTTTTTCTTTTTCAGCTGTTTGTTCATTTTCTGCTACCTGTGTATTAATGTTTTCTTCATTGTAAAGGGTAAATGAATCATGGTCTGTGTGGATAGAATAGAGAGGGAATTAATCGGGCTTTTCTTTACTGCTGACCATGTATTTCACATGACTAAAGACAGGTATGGTAGCATAGGTCATGTCCATTTGGAGGGTGCCTTGAATTTTATCTCCCCATGAGCGTGATAGGAGCATGCCATATTTAGGAGGAATGTCAGCTACTACTATCCATTACTAGCCTCTTGGCTGGTATTTGTGCTAGATTAACACATAGATCTTTGATTAGGCGTAGAGATTTAACTCTACTGGAATCAAAAGAGCATAAATATTTGTATGGCCTAGTTATCTCATGGCCTTGTATTTCCATTACTACCTTTCACATGAGGTTATGTGAAGCTCCTGATTCTAACATGGCATTGTGAAGGATTTTGTCATGGATGTTAAAACTAACATAAAATGGAGGGACACCTCCCTCTTGAATTTTACCTTCTATGTATGGTCCAAACAAAAGCTCAGGTTTGTCATCATTTAAATTCACATAATAAACATTTTATCCTATGTTTAAAGCTTTCAAAACTTGGGATATATATACATATTGGACAAGTAATTCAGTAAGAGGTATAAAAAATTTTATCCTGGCAATTTCATTCTAAATACTGAAAGGTATCTGTGTTTTTGGAAGGTTCAAATCAGTTTTATCAGACACTATTTTTACAACAATTTTAGCTTGCTAATTTTCATTTGGGACCTTAGCTAAAATATTTTTGTCAGGGCTACTGGCTGGATTACTAGTTCTGATTTGGTTGCCATTATGTTGGTTGTTTTTGTTTTTATTTTTAACAAAACTTTTAACCACTGTGTTTGAATTTTCTATTGTCCTTTTAGGAATATTTTCAGGGGCCTTCCTAATAGAAATTTTTGGGTTGTTTCTCTTGGGAGTGTCTTGGGTTTTCTTGCTTCTAAGGTCATAGTTTCTATGCACTTCCATGATGGCATTTTCGAAGCCTTGTTTATAGTCTTCAGACTCTAGGCATTCTTCTTCATTTGGGGCAAATATGCCTTGTTCTTCCTCAGTGAGGAAAAAATTATCCTCATTCTTACTCCCATTACATTGATATGACTTTCCTATAGTTCTTCAATCACCCCCTCATCCTCATAAACATATTTTTCTGGGAAAGGAAGCCTGATTTGTTGGTCGGGACCTCTCTGTCTTATTTGAGGGGGATTTCTTCTAAAGTTTTGGTTTTGGTTTTGGTTTTAATTTCTGTTTTGAGGAGCTTCTTAGTTTTCTCTGGGGTAAGCTCTCTCATTCATGTTTATTCTCTCAATAATCCTTTCCATAGTCCTAACAAAGTTATCAAATTTAGTATTAGATGATGAGGGTGTAGTTTCTTCCCTATATGTGACTCTTTTTTCATTTTTCATCCTAGCCCTTTTGGCAATCATATTTGCCTCTACACTTACTGAACCCCTCTGCATGTCTTCTAATATAAGAGGGTCTCTTTCCCTTAGTTGGTAGGCCATTTTTGGGTCAAAACCATCTGTAAATTTCATTAAGGCTAGACCTTGTGGAGGTTTCATGTGGGTAGGGAGAGCATTATATACACTATTTAACCTAGTATAGTATTCTTGGACACCCTCTCCAACGTTTCTTTTGATGTTTTTATATTCTGATAATATTTGGAGAGGGTTCTCCTTGACTTCTCATTTGTTTAAGAATAATTGATGAAAAGCAAGGAGGTCATGTATACGATTAGGGGTTAGGCCTTTAAACCATTTTCTTGCTTCTCCCCCTAAGCTTTGAGCAAACATTATTAGTTTAATAGTTTCATCATCTATTTCTTTCCTGTCAAAATAGTCATTCATTCTATCTACATGTTGTTGAGTAGTATTAGAACTACTTGCATCATATAAGGGAATGTTGGACTGGTAGTCCTGTGGTAGAAATACTAAAGGAAATGGTAGAACTAATGGAGCATACCAAGTTGCCATGGCTGGTGGGAGAGGAAACAAAGGAGGGTTAAAAGGTGGAGGATTTACAAAAGGAGGTAAAGGGTTAAATGGAGGAAGGTGAATAGTGGTTGTATGAATGGGGGTTGAAGTTATTGCAACAGGATTCTGCTATAGGATGGATGGGTCTAAAACTATCTGATTTATCGAACTCTGGGATATATTCCTAGACAAGCTTTGTTCTAGAGGTGAGCTAGATAGATATATTGCAAGTATTTAAGGTTTTTAAGTAAGAAAATTTCCCTGTGAATAGGTCTGCTAACAGTTTAATTTTTAGATATAGGAGATTTCCTTAGGATGTGATCTGGATTGTCAACTATTGCATGAGGATTTGGGTCTCAATGGGATCTGGTACAGATTATTCTAGAAGCTAGAATTTGGACCCAAGGTTTAGAGAGGTTGAAAGTTTTATAATAATTTGGAAAAAAAACCTGTATGGAAAAGAAATACTTTATTCATAAAATATTTTGACTGGGTTCTATTTTAGTTTTGATAATACTGGGTTTTCTCAATAATTTTCCCAATGGAGTCTGTAGAGAACTAGTGGAGTCAGCATGCCTACTGAAAACCAGTGGAGTCACCAAGTGGATGATTTTTAAGTGTCTTTAGGCTGACTGTTTTCCACCATTAGCAACCAGATACCACTCTTCATTAACACTTGATTCATATGATTTTGAATGGGGTTTATGAGTCCTTGAGGGAATATTAAGCTATTTTTATAACTCAGTCCCCAATATGGTCACCACTATGTTGGCTCCCTCTGATTTGCAAGATTGGCAAGAGAAACTCTATAGGGAACCACATCAGACCGCTTTGAAATCCAAGGACCTAGCCTTCCTAGACTCAGAGAGGGCTCTCTCTATGTTTATGATTTAATTGATGTTTTATCTTTATGCTTATGTTTTCTGATTTTAGGCTAGTTATGAAGTTCTATGACTTGTTTGTTTTGATTTGATTGATTGATCATTTGATTAATTGAATGAGTTTTTCAGATGAATAGATAGACGGTGAGAAGCATTAATCCATTGGGCTATGGAGTCATAAAAGGTTTTAATTTTGCATCAACTCTGCAAGGGTTTTCATAGGGCAAGCTAACTATATCAAGTGGATCTTTTAGATTAGATGAAATATGAAATGGCAACAAGTTTTGAATTTAGTAAAACTAAAGGGCAATTAAGAATCCTTTAACTATTATTCATCAAGCAAAGCCTTTGAGATAACTGTTTAAGATGAACTAAAGAGCAGGGAAAACCATAAATTCCTGTTGCTAAACTCTACTAAGTAAACCTTAAGACAATGATCCATCAATCCTAGAGAGCATGACACATTTGAATTCTCTAGCTATTACTTTCATACAAAGAAAAAATTCAAGATAACAGTCATTGAAATTAAAGAGAAGGACACCCCTAAGTTCTTTAATCAAAATTCAAAAAGGTCCTTTAAAGCAACAATTTAAGAAAAACCAAAGGACATGGCAAACCATAAACTTCTTTGGCTAGAATCCACTAAGTAAACATCAAGGCAACAAGCTAGGTGGAACTAAAGAGTAGGACACCCCTGAATTCTCTAATTAGACCTTGCAGAAGAAAACATTAAGATGAAAGAAGTAGAAAGAATTAAGGCACCAAGACAACATATCTTAATCTAACATTTCTTTTCTTTTATCAAAGAAATGAGGGACAATATGGAAAATAGAAGAGAAACAATGACAAAGAAGGATAACATAACCATTAACATAGCTCAAGAATCCTATGAATGTGCTTTTATTACCGATGTCCAAAATAGTTACAATACTCTAGTACAATGATCTCTGCAACTAAAAGTCTTATCAAAATCTAGCTTTAGCAATAAGCCTACTAACCAACCTGCCTACCAACAATAATAATGAATAATACAGGTAGTATTTAAGTGGAGATGAGGAGGTGATCTTGTCCTAGGGTTGTAGATTGTAGTTATTACAAAGTAAATGTAATCTTGACCTTTAAGACAATGAAAGGCTCAAGGAAAAATATTTGTGACTAACTTACTGTAATAATAACTCCCTAATTTACTGTTGAGCTAACCTTTACGATATTTTTGAATTTTATGGCCTTTCATTAACTTTTTACAATAACTGTTGAGCTACTTAAAATATCTTTAACTGCTTTATTAGCTGTAGTTGCTTTTATTGAAGTGAAATGCGGTTGTAGGTGGAAAATGTGATCTGAAGGAGTAATTTCTGAGTGCCTTAGTTATTTTGGCTCTGTTTCCTTCAGTGATTTTCTTGTGATTTTTCTTTAAGCTTTGATTAGTCTTCCTTTATCCTTGAACTCTTTACTAATATTTTATCTGTTGTTGTCATCTCTTTCTGCCGTCTAACCCTGTCTTATGACTATATCTTTTATCTTAACCTTTGATTAACCTTTTGATCCCTCTATTCTTTCACTGTCCCTTGACTGTGTCTTTCATTTTTTTTTTATCTTTGCGCAACCACTGTATAATTCTCTTATTTCTTTACCCAGTGCTATGGAAAAACTCTTGCTGCCCCTGTAGTATTTTAATGACCATAAATGGTCATGATCCATTGATGATTCTTCTTGATCTTGCACTTCTGAATCTTAAATGAGTAAAGCTTTCTAGATTGTCACCCAAATAACCTTGATTCACCAATTTTTGTACCTTAGAGATGAAATTTATGCACTTCTGTCGTGTATAATCACCTTCACAATTAAAAACAATTATTAATTTAAAACCTGCGGGACTTCTGCATTTTTTTATGGCCTATCGGGACTTTGGAAGAGTTGCAGGGGTTTATATGGAGGATCAGGGCTTATCGTAGTAGTCTCGGGGCTTTGAAACATGTTTGAACGGGTCAATGGTTTTGGGTTATGGTGGGGAGGTGGTAAACAGTTTTCGCACGGGATGTGAGTGGTGAGGCGGTATAGATCGCAGGGATGCGATACCATAGGGTGTGCGATGCGTGGTAGGAAGTATAGGAGGTAATACCGCCTATTTCTCAAGGTTGAAGGCTTGTTAACTTTTGGGTATGTGGGGGTGCGATAGAGGTTTGGGGCCATCAGATCAGAAAGGCGGAGATCCGACGATGGTTAGGTTTAAATAAGTCGGCGGCTTGGATAAGATGTGGAGCCCGGGAGTATAATGGAGCATAGTATTTTTAAAGTATTGGGGGCAAAGGTTATATGGGAGCAGGGATCCAGATTTTTAAGGTGGGGGTCCTGTGAACATATAAGGGTTGGGTTTCATAAATAAATAGAGTTTATTTAAAGAGTGGGTCCCTAATGAAAAATAAAATTTATTCAAAAACAATGAGAAAAGGGGTTTTTCATTGTTTTGAAGGGAAAGAAGGGGATGAGTGAAAAGGAGGGATTAAATGGAGTTTTGGGTAAGGGGAAAAAGGTGAGAATGGGGGTCTTAGGGTAAAACATGAAATTTTAGTGTCATGAGGGTATTTTGAAAGAGGCAACATGAGAGATAGTGAAAATAGGTTAAATGGAAAATAATGAAGGTAGTGAGATTTCTGAAAATAAAATGATAGTCAAGGAATGTTTATTTTCAGCAGATTGTAGAAAATCCATAGTCATCTAGTGATATTGTGAATACAGGAGTCTAACATAGGTGTTAGGTCCCCGTAATTTGTTAGGTTGGCAAGACCAAATGTACAGGGGTAACATCAAACCAGTCTTTGGAGTCCTAGCCTTCCTCGACTTGGAGATGGCTCTCTCTATGTTTGTGTAAAGGATGTGAAATTGATAGTTTTCAGGGTTTTGATTTTAGGCTAGTTATTAGGTTTAGGGTTTGTTTGTTTCTTTGGTTGGTTGGGTAGGTTGTCAAGTAGAATAGATAGAGTGAAAGAGGTTTAATCCATTGGGCTATGGAGTCTACAAAAAGGTCTTGAAAATTTTAACACTGGGTCAGGGGTGTATCACAGGGAAAGTCTAACAAGGTTGATGGATCTAAAGGCTTTTTGAGTGGAGTGAACATCAAATTTTGAACACGGTAGGTTCAAAAGGGAAGTTAAGAATCCTTTAGCAAATACCTTAACAAGAATTGCCTTTAACATTACTAAGCATGAAGAAATAGCCAAAGATAGGGCATACCAATAACTTCTTTGATTAAACCCTAGCAAGTAAGCATGAAGACAACGATTCAATGAACTATAGAAGGCAAGAAACTTGTATATATTCTAGTGATTTCACCTTCAGGCTAAGAAAACATTTAAGATAAACATATAGAAGATATCAAAGAAGAGGGAACTCCTAACTTCATTAATCAAACTATAAGGACCTCCAAAGAAACTATTTAAGATGAGAAAAAGGGCATGGAAAATCATAAACCTCTTTAGCTAAACCTAATCAACAATACTTCAAAGTAAAATACCTTAAAAACAATGTTTAACCGATAGCAAAGAGCAGGGATAGCCATATAACTACTTTGACATTTTCCTTATTCAATCATCTTTAAGATAAAAAATCATAAGTGTGTTTATAGAGAAACTAAGAATTCTCTAAACTGACACAGCAGAGGAAAACATAGAAGCAATAAAGAATAAACAGTGCTAAGGTGCCTCTAAACAACATTTCTTAGCCTAAAATTTTTGTCCTACTGCAATGGAAAGATGGAAAAAAATGATAACATAAGGAAACAAGAACTAAATAAAGAAAAAATCACCATTAACTATGCTCATGAATCATGTAAGTGAGTCTTCTCCATAGTCAAGCAATTCAAGCCATCCACAAAAACCAAAGCCAATTTCTCTCCAATCCCAAAGTCTATGTATTACTCTCAATAATCATCCAACATGTACAATGCGGCCTCAATGCTATATTTAACAAGAAAAGAGGACCAAAACCCTAACTAGGGTTTCCAAAATGTCATAAATACATCATTGTAATATCCCAAAATAGGGAGTTTATACACTATTGGGAATATCTTAAGATATTCCAAATGTGGAGCTTCAACAATATATGAACATAAACATGGAGTAGCAGTGATAAGATCATACCAAGATGTATGAAAACCATAAAGAAATTTTATTGTATATATCAGCAGCAAATAAGTACAATACACATCAGATGATCAAGGAAAACAAGCCTCCCATGAATACACATGTGAATAGTGAAATGTTGCTGCATAGCAGAATGTCTATGGATCAAAACTGCGCAGTCAAAGAGAGAGCACAGCTACAGGAAATAAAAAAACATCATAGATATGTATATATATGGCTGATACAATTATGGGAGAGAAAATCTAAGCTCCCAAAGACTATTTCAAGTCAATCCTCGAAGGATTGGCTGAAATATGCAAAATTGCAGAAATGCCGGAGTTGCAGGGTAGCAGCTGCAACTCAAGAACTGGAACTAGATGGAGATGACTGAAGATGCTGCATCATATGAATAAAAATCCTCTAGTGGATCTATCAAGTGAAATTCTGATCCTATCACTAAATATCTCACCCTCCAAACAATCTGCAAAACCCCCACTGCAAATTCTCACTGGAAACTACGCAGTCTCTGAGGGATACTGCGTTGTAGGTGTAAGGGAATGAGTTGGCCCAATGCCAAGATCTACAATAAGCTCTAAAACCTTCCTCACTAACCTTCCAAACGAATGGAAGCTACCTCCTCTGAAAAATAGCTTCGGAAATGTTGTTTTGGGACCTCCACTGCAAATCCCTGCAACACAACATTATATTTGAGCAGAAATAATGTTGTAGCTGAAGGAGGTGACTTGGCCTTGAGCCTGAATGTGGAGAATGAAGTACAGGATCCTTCAAGAGGCCTCTCTTGGAAGGATAAGGATTTCTAAATAGGATATCCTTGTGCTACATAGCACTGCAACTTTGCTAAACAGCAGGAGACTGCACAAGAGTCTAAACAGACCATAAAATCAATAATTCACAACATGCGTAACAATGGCGGCCTTGCCCTAGTTTTAAACAAGTGAGAAATATCTCCCCATGGGTCCCACTCCTTAGGGATTCCTCCACCAATGAAACTTCCTCGCATTAACACTGTGTTGTCTCTCTAAGTGGTATCCACCTCTTATCCCAGTGTTGTTGACTTGGTCAAACTTGACCTTGTCCTCATGCAAATGTCCTCTTTCATACTTGAGGGTATGAAATCCAGCTCTTCTGAATATCCCTTTTCATATTATGAGGGATTTTATTCATTATTCTGCAATGTATGGGCCTCATTACCCATTTATTTACCTCCTATGTGTAAACAACAAAATTTAATATTCCATCTAGTTGTGTGCTAAAGTGGGAATATTACAGTCCTTCCCTCCCAAATGTTGCTTATCTTCAAGCAACTGCAAAGATAAAATTGAGGGGCCTTCTCGAGACATGAGGTATGATATGATTTGGGATCTACCATCCCCATATGAAGCTCCCATCCCCAAGAAATCATCCAAACAAAATTAGTTACCTCCAATCATGGAAACTCCTGAAAATGCTCCTCCACCTTGAGCTCTGGCAATGTAGGTGGGCTGAAAATCTGATCTTGGTAGAAAAAATAGTCTACCCCATGCTGTCCTCCTCTCCACTTAAGATAAGTGTAGAGTGTCTACTAATCTTGGGCTGCAATAATGTTTCCCTCAAGTGGCAATAAGAAGATGGGATCCTCAAAGATCTCCTCTCCAACATTATGAATCATGCTGGCCCAAATATCCCCATATATGATGAGTTGGAAATCATCATCATATGGCATCATATCCATCATATGGCTCACCTCATAAGAAATTTTTTTTTTTCTATGGTGGTCATACCATCTCCCATGCTCCCCTTAGAACATGTAGTGCAAAAAGTGTGGGGAGTTTCTCCCTCAAAGGACACATCCACCCAATGTGTCTTTCCCCTAATCATGCTCCCAAGAAAAGCAATAACAATATCAACAAAGGGGACCATAATGAGAATCATGTTAGCTGCCATGTGAAGTAAGGGAGAAGGAAAATGGTCCCTCAAATGTATCCAATGCAGTTTGACTCTCAACTGTAATAAAAAATGAAATGATGGGTGGTCTCCCCACAATTTGCTTACTTCCCCAATCTCCTCACAAGTCTAGAGAAAGTGTATGGTGTATGGTGCAAAGTGAGCATGCTTTGCAAAAGATAGAGCCTCCCCAAGTCCTCCTAGGGAGTGACCATCACTAATGTTGCTTATGGCCTCAAGTAGACCATGAGATCTAGAAGGAGGATTTATCCTCCTTTGAGCAAAGACCTGCACATATATAGTTAAGGGATGCATATATTCATTACATAAGTAATCATGCAAACAAATAATACCCTTACCATATGTCTTGCTCATATAAATGGAGTGGCTCATATATGAGTCTCCTCTCATCCTCAAAGATAAAAGAGGTGGTTGTGCTAACTCTTCCAAAGAGTCATGTATCTCCTCCATATCCATATGATCCATGCATATCCTCATATGTTGATCATCCCATATCATACAAGTAAAAAGATCCTTAGAACACTCCACCAACAGCTGGGAGTCCCAATATGGACCTATCCTCCATAGTGACAGTGCTGATGATCTCCCATGAAGTGCATCGGTCACATGGCTATCCTCTCCTTTGACATATCCCATGTCAAAGATGTAAGTTGGAAGGTTGTTATCCTTCTCTTACTGCTTTTGCCACAGCGCAGAATCTGAAATGAGAGTGGGTAAAGATGATGTTGAGAGAATGCCTCTCTCCTTCTTAGGTCTACCCAAGACTCTCAGTGCTGTATATTGACCTCCCAAGGTCTCCACTCCTTTGAAATCAATGAATGGTGCTTCAAAATGTGAAGCATCTCTTATCATCTACTGATTTGGTGGTATCCTTGGTGAAATGTCTCCATGCAATGAGACATCCTCATCAAGAGTAGACTGTATATATGTATGGACAGACTTGTCCCTGCTCTCACTGTGCAATCCAGTATTCCTCTTAGGCGCATCAACCTCATGAAATAGACAGGGGTGTGTGCCCCTCATCACATGATGCTGGTCATCCTCCCTATCTCCTCCTTGTATCTCCATAGGTTCACACCCTATCAACAATGGCACATGTGAATCATGAGTTGTGCCTTGATCTCCACATGTGAGATCCTGGGGAATTTCTTGCAATGATACAAGAATCCCTCTAGTTGAAGCAAGAGCTCCTCCTCTCTCTGCATGAGGTGCTAGATGAACTCCAGATCTGACAATGTTGTTGCCCTTAGCCTCCTCAACATGAATGGGCAACCCTCCAATGATTGGATCCTCTTTTAGAAAAGGGACCTCCTTGCCCTCTTGTGCCAAAATACAAGATGAAGGTATTGCCTCCAACAAAGTATAATGCAAGATATCAACCTCCTCCATGGTTTTTTGAAGAGGGTTTGAGTCTATGGTTTCCTCCATCACATGCAAGGTTTTTGTTTGTTTAAATTTGTTGGTCTCCTCCACATGTGTTTCATAATTCTTCCTACCAAATATTTCCACAAAATTTTTAATGAACGTTACATAGGAAGAAGTATTTGCATTCTTTAAAGTAAAATACTCAAATATCTACCATGCATAGGCCTTACCTCCAAAATGTACCACTGCTACTCTGATGGCTTCATCTTCAGAAATTTGATGCTACTGCAAGAAGGTGTCTAGCTCTTCCACCCAAGCCCTGGCTGAACATGCAGGTGAACCATAAAAGGTAGAAAAAAGAAATATTTCCATATTATGCTACTTGATCCTCCTCACCTTGATCTTTCAAAACTCTGGGAAAGTGATATGATCTCTAAACTTCTGATTTTGAGATTCATATTCATGTAAGAAACCACTAAGAGATCCCCTCTTAGGCATTCCTTCTTTCTCCTTCTCTCTCATGAAAAAATTGGGCATGTGACTGTGTTGTGCATCATAGGGTGTGGCTACATGCTCACACTCCCTATAAGAAAATCTAGAGTTTGACTCAGTTCCAAACCCTCTTCGAGATTTTGTACACATCTCCTTCCTTACCTTCTTGAAATCTTCATGAATGCTCTGTACAGATCTTGGAAGAAGCATTGTAAGCCTATCTTCCTTTCTTTCTCCACACAATGGAGTTTTCATCATCTCTTTTTTTGATAGCATCATGGCTAAGATCCATAGGCTAAGCCAAGATTATGCTCTAATACCACTGTAATATCCCAAAATAGGGAATTTCTACACTATTGGGAATATCTTAAGATATTCCAAATGTGGAGCTTCAACAATATATGAACATAAACATGGAGTAGAAATGATAGGATCATACCAAGATGTATAAAAACCATAAAGCCATTTTATTGTATATATCAGCAGAAAATAAGTACAATACACATCAAATGATCAAGGAAAACAAGCCTCCCATGAATACACATGTGAATAGTGAAATGTTGTTGCATAGCAGAATGTCTATGGATCAAAACTGCACAGTCAAAGAGAGAGCACTGCTACAGGAAATACAAAACATCATAGATCTGCATATATATGGCTGATACAATGATGGGAGAGAAAATATAAGCTCCCAAAGACTATTTCAAGTCAATCCTGGAAGGACTGACTAAAATATGCAAAATTGCAGAAATGCCGAAGTTGCAGGGTAGCAGCTGCAACTCAAGAATTGGAACTGGATGGAGATGACTGAAGATGCTACATCAGATGAATAAACCTACTCTAGTGGATCTCTCAAGTGAAAGGCTGATCCTATCACTGAAGATCTCACCCTCCAAACAATCTGCAAAACCCCCACTCCAAATTCTCACTGGAAATAATGCACTCTCTGAGGGATACTGCGTTGTAGGTGCAGGGGAATGAGTTGGCCCAATGCCAAGATCTGCAATAAGCTCTGAAACCTTCCTCACTAACCTTCCAAATGAATGGAAGCTCCCTCCTCTAAAAAATAGCTCCAGAAATGGTGTTGTGGGACCTCCACTGCAACACAACATTATACTTGAGTAGAAATAATGTTGTAGCCGAAGGATGTGGCTTGGCCTTGAGCCTGAATGTGGAGAATGAAGTATAGGATCCTTCAATAGGCCTCTCTTGGAAGGAGAAGGATTCCTAAATAGGACATCCTTGTGCTAAACAACACTACAACTCTGCTAAATAGTAGGAGATTGCACAAGAGTCTAAACAGACCATAAAATCAATAATTCACAACATGCGTAACAATGGCTGCCTTGCCCTCCTTTTAAACAAGTGAGAACTATCTCCCCATGGGTCCCACTCCTTAGGGTTTCCTCCACCAAGGAAAATTCCTCCCATTCACACTGCATTGTCTCTCTAAGTGGTCTCCACCTCTTATCCTAGCGCCGTTGACTTGGTCAAACTTGACCTTGTCCTCATGCAAATGTCCTCTTTCATACTTGAGGGTATGAAATCCAGCTCTTATGAATATCCCTTTTCATATTATGAGGGATTTTATTCATTCTTCTGCAATGTATGGGCCTCCTTACCCATTTATTTACCTCCTATGTGTAAACAGAAAAATTTAATATTCCATTTAGCTGTGTGCTAAAGTGGGAATATTACAATCATAAATGCTAAATTTGTCCATTAATACCATGCAAGGCCCAAGGCACAAAATATCTAGTGCAATAAATGAAAAATAACTTCTAACACCTAACTTTGGATTGATTTTCCCAAAAAACTTAAAAATATCTATTTTCCATAAATTTGTGTCTTTTGTTGACTTTGTAGGCAAGGGCGTAGCAGTGAGCTCCAAGGGCGCAGCGCTTGCACTGGAAAAATGGGTCACCTTACAGCTAAGTAATGAAGGTCTTCCCGAAGTCGGAATGAGCTCCGTGATAGCTCGTTGAAAATATTGTTGAGTATAATTTCCAAAACTTCCCTTGGTTTTCTTATTTGACTTTAGTTACCTATTCAAAAATCAAATCATCCAAGGCTGCTAAGGGCGCAGCACCAGCCCTAAAAATTGGGAAGAAAGGTGGTTTTTCGCATCATTTTGACCCTTTTGTAGGACCAAACATGCTCCAAATGATTTGAAATTTGGTGTGTGTGATGTAATTGGCAAGAGGAAACCAAAAATTCAAACCACTCCTCAATAAAGTGACACAAACAATAGCGCAGCGCCAAGGGCGCTGCGCCCTTGGCCCTTAAAAATAATGAAAAACCAAAATTATCAAAAGTTGCAAAAATTTTGAAATTAGCTTTCTTATGGTGTTTGGGATGCCTCTAGAGAAGCATCAGAAAGGATTTCAAGGTTTTTCTTTCCTTTTTCCTCCTTGAGAGCTTGAATTTTGGTAAGGGCTCTTTTGAGCTTGGCCCTTGCAATTTGATTTCTTAAGGCATAGTGCTTGGCCATATTCTTCTGAAGGCCAAGGTCTCTTTGTGTCTTTTCTAGCTGATCCTCCAAGTGTACAATAGCCCTCTATAACCAAGGTTCCCGATAATACTCTATATCCCTGACAAGAAGCTCACTTGGAGTGAGCTACTCTGCCAATGTTGTTTCTTTCTCCTTCCCCTTGGCTAAGGCCTTCCTCAAACCCATTGTTCCTGGCCTTCTCCTAGAAAATTGTCCCTCTTCATCTTCACTTTCATCAAAAACACCCAAGACCTCATCTAGCCCAACCTTGGTCCTTTCAGCCTCTTTCCGGGCTTTGATTTCCCTAACCTCATAAATGGTCTTTTGTGCCTCCAACTTCTTGTTTTCAGTCTCATAATAGTGGATGACATTCCTAGCCCTAGCTAGGTTGGCTTGCAAATCTTTGATTTGGGCACATTTACCTTCGAGTAGCATTCTTCAGATCCTTGACTCATTTTCATCATCACTGTCAACATGAATGAGTTCAAATTCTTGCTCAGTCTCATGCTGATCTTCTTATTTTTCCTCTATGACCTTCTCTTTTCCTTTGTCTAGCTACTTGGTTGAAGTGGAAGGCATGGCTCCTTGCCTTTTAGAGGCAGAAAACACATGCCTACTTCCCCTTTGGTAAATTAAAGGTATTGATCATTTTAGTGCCTTCACTATGGTTTCCATCATGACTATCATCATCATTGATATCATTGTTGTCTGTATGCCTTTCATGGCTGCTCTCATGGCTGTTGTCATCTATCTCCATGCTCTCTGCTTCATCACTGATATTCGTGATGTCATTATCAGTGTCAACATCATCATCATAATTATCATCATCTCCACTCATATCATGGCCATCATGATTTATGCTCTCTTCCTCATTTCCCTTATCTAATCCACTGAATTGTGTTTCATTACTGTCATCATGTCTTATTTCCTTGCTGCTTTCTGCATCTTTTCCTTTGTATGATTTACATATCCCATGCTAAAATTAATGCCTTTTTATTTGTTTCTTGATTCTTCCTCACTTATTTCTGCACTGTTGTTTACCTCATTGACATCGGCCTCATCATTTTGTTCATCATTTTCATTGATATATGCCTCTTCATTTCCTTCCTCCTTAATGCTTTTTGCATTGCCTTCATCTTCTTTAATAGCTTGTGTGTTGTTATTATCACTGATATTGGCATCATTTACATTAGTCTCATTTTAATTATCTTGAATGTTAGGTGCTTCATCACTCGTTTCTGCACTAGCTTCATCACCACTGATATTTGCCTCTTGATTTTCTCCCTCTTCACTGTTGTTTGCCTCATTTCTATGAGCCTGACTGTGCTCTTCACTTCTATCATCAGCCTAAATTCCCTCATTGTTTTATTCTTCATTATCATTTCCTTCATCGGATTCTTCTTCACTGACCTCCTCTTCTTTGTTTTCTTCTTCATTTTTTCTTGATTCATCATTATCTTCTCCATCATTTTCAGCTGACTTCTCATTGTCACTTCCTTCATTGTCTGATGCATTGTGAGAGAGTGATGAAGGATGGTTGTCCTGAGGTGAAGGGATATGTGTAGATGATGAAACATGCTCAGCAAGATATGATGGAGGAATAAGGACAAGAGGATGAGATGATGAAGGCATGTTTTGTTGAGGATGGGCTTGTGGATTTGTGAACACTTCATGGGCAATGAAAACCTCCCATGGAATACCCTTTTGCTGCAATTGATGCATCACAACCATTTTGATCAAAGAGTGATGAAATAAGCTTTGCATCTGGTGAGGGAAATATCTCTTTTGTACAATATAAGACATTTTTTCAATACTCCTGTCGAGGTAGTAGGGTAGATGCAGCATCTTAACCCTAGTAAAGTGCATGAGCAACCTGATGTGATAGGAATAAAGCTAGGAGAATCTTCCTTCACATGTGAAATATTTCATAATGACCCTCATCATGGGTGCATACCTCTCAAGAAAATGTGAGAAAGGAAATATGGATTTATTGTAGTCTTTGTATATGGGTTTAAGGAATGGCTCATAGTAGCTCATGTCTAAATTGGCATGTTTGAACCATTTTCACCCACACTAGGTATCCCAGTGGCAATAGCAATGGCATATAAAGACAACTCAAAGTTTACCCCTGCAAGGTTGACTTGTTTCTCTTGTAGGTGAAGTATGAAGAGCCTGGTCAGCGCGGGGTGATTCTGCACCTACTGTACTTTCTCACGAAATTCATAACAGCCTACATTTTGGAAGCAGGAGACAGTTAAGTGAGATGCATTTAACTCCATTGTGTTTAGTGGTTCAAACCTGTTGATCCTTCCACCTTTGTGTCAATTCCTCCTTGGCACTTGGCCTTCCTCACCACTACCACTGACACCTTCCCTTGACATTTTTATCACTACTTCTTTTGAAACCCTAGCTCTTCTTATGAAAATGATATGGAAGAGGGTAATGGAGGGGTGATGAAAAAGATAGTTTTGTAAGTGGAGGGATGAATGAGTGAGGGTAAAGTTATATGACTATGAGTGAGAGGTAAAACTCAATAATGACCCTTGCTAATTGTTCAAATTCTATGTTGAAACTCCTGGCACTAATATAAAACTGATAGGCAGAAGGGTCTGAAATGTCAATCTGTTTGTAGTGTAGGGGACAGTGTTTATGAGTGAATAGAGTGAGTGTAGGCACAACTTTTAGATGAATCAAAAATCTTTCAACAAGGCAACCCTCTGTGTGTTCTTAGTATGCAGATGGAGGAGTGTCTTAAATAGTGGTGTTTTTAAGAAGAAAATTAGGGTTTCCCCCCTAGGTCTTCAAATTCCCTTAATCATAAATCACCACACATGCTAGAAGAAGGGCTTGATGAAGTGTACTTACCTCTTAACATTGCTTTGGAGGTCCTTGAAGGAAGCTGTAGAGTGATTTGAGTTGAATGTAGGGTCTGCAAGGTGTAGGAGGCCCTTCTGGCCATGCATGCAACACCCAGGTGAACAAGGTGTCGAGTCGGGAAAACGTACAATGCATTGTGTCAAGAGCGTAGCGCCAAAGGCTTTCTGTCGGGCGTCTCGGGTGATTCAGGCAAACGCACAACGCATTAATAGACACGTAGCACCTACCTCTGGGCATGCAACATCGAACAAATTTGCATAGGAAAAATTTCTAGGGGCACAGTGCCTGACTCCAGGCGCGCAGCGCCGACCTGAACGCGCAGCGCCGGGTAAACTTACCCGAATTTGACTTAGAAAATTCAAAGTTTTCTCACCTAGACTTTTCCAACTATTTGCAAGTGAACAATGAGTTAGGTGAATTGTTAGATGTGTTTTTATAGCCTTTGAACTTTGATTTAATCATGAGACCCACTTTTCTAATGTTTTTTCAAGATCGCTTCTCTTTTCTCCTTTCTCACTAATATTCCTTTGACTTTTTCTTGCAGGTGACATGAAAAACTTTAAGTGACTTTTCCTTTTTCTCCTTGAGATTTTACATGCTCATTTGATGTCTTATTTGGAGGGCTGTACACAGTAGTATTCTTCAAGGTTTCCTGTGTTTTTTCATCACAATATTCCACTTGTCTTTCTAACCTTGTCTTACTGACCCTTTTACATTCTTTGCTCTGTAGGTGTCTGTAGTGATGAAGTTTGACCCTCTTGTTTATCCTTGAAGCATAACAAGATTATTAACATGCCTCTGGGATTTTAAACACAAGGAAAAACATTCAAATCCCTCTCTTGCTTACATTATGAATTTTTTATCATGTGTTTACCCTTTTTCCACTTTTGATTTGCAGGTGCCATAAAATACTGACATAGATTTTTACTGATACCCTTTACATCCTTGTTTCTTTGAGGCAGTGAGACGTTTTACCTTGGAAAAATTTGGGATGTTTAAATAGATTGGAAGCTCCTAAATATTACTTTACCTCCACCATGGAGTTTGTCTTATCATTTTACCTTTTCTGATCATCTTTGGCATGACAAAATCCTTTTTGAAAATTCTGGGATCTGATCATAGTGGCATCTTTAGAATCTTTCTTTACTGTCATCATGGAGTCCAAACCATGGTTTCACCTTCTTTGAACACTTTCCCAAAACCCTAGCTGTCTCGAACGCTTGAAGACAATTATTAGTGTTTTTTTCTAAGTTCTCTATAGCCCTTTTAAGTTCATTTATTTATGTCCAGTTCTCCTCACCTTTTTCCCTATTTCATCTATAATTTCTGAAAAACTTCTTTTCATGTTTGGTTTTTGGTGTGCATCCTCCATGAAATTTCCGCATTTGATTCATTGTTTGACACTTTGTCGGGCCATCAAGCTCAAAACCTTAGTTCTCCTTGAAACCAAAACTGCTTCCCCTCTCCTTGCCATGAATGTCTTTATTGAGGAGCGGGCCTCTTACCTTACCAACTTTTTGCTGATAGTTATTTTAACACTCTTGCAAAAGTGTCAAAGTTCACATTTACCTTTTGCAGAACTTGAACTTGATAAAGTAGTCTTCTTTGGAGATTTTCTAATCTTTCTTGGATAACCATGCGCTCTTCTTCTAATACATCTAATCCAACTTCTAACACATGAACAATAGTGCTTAAAACATCAATAATGACCTTACAACTTGCGAAACCCCAATGAACTAATGGGAGGGTCCTTTGACCATGATCTTGACTGAAAATTGGCATGGAGCCTTCAAGTGTAAAAACAGAGTATTGAAAAAGTGGTGTATTGAACATCCAAAATCAAATGTACTTGCTTTATCTAAAGAGACTATAGAAATAATTTTGAGACCATCTATGCTTGAGGAACCTGGTGAACATGGGAAGGGAAAGGCTATAAGTAACCCTAGTTATAAAGTGATATTATGGGCAAGGGAAAAATAGAGTGATGAGGTCATAGGTAGGAAACAGGGATGGAGATGAGTCTTACATGCCTATAAGGAGTCTTTTAGGAGTGGTAGGGTAAGCATGAAAAGGCTAAATGGTAGAATAGTGAAAAAATTTCCATAAGGATAATGAAGGCAGTGAGATTTTTAAAACTCACAATATTCAGGGAATCTTGTTTTAAGAAATCTAGAACCAATATTTAGTCATCCACAAATAATACAAATTACTGATGACTAATAGTGGCTCCACTTGGGGAGGGCAACTCCTTTTCAAGAGGTGTCCAGGACCTCAGAGTTCAATTCTCTGATTTTTGAAGACCAATGCCTTACTTGCACTTTGCATATCCTTCGTCCTTCATTTGTTGATGTTATCTTGAAGCTATGATCTCAAAATCAGAAAGACATGTTTTCTTCAACCTCATTTCTACCTACCCATATTACTTTGCCTAACATTTTTTCTTCTTTTGGGTGCACTTGGACTGGCAAACCCTTGAAATTATTTTCTTCAAAAAGCATAAAAAAAACTATCTACTTGTACCCTTATCACTTCCAAGAGTTCATATTAGGCTAATGAACTCTCTTATTCTCTACTTAGTCTACTCATTTTTCAAGAATAAGTTGTTTGAAAAACTTTATTCTCTAACCTACCGATATGAAATTGAACCATGATCAAACCAGGATTGAGCAATCTTATTTTCCATGGGCTGTGGCATTTGGACAAGATGCACACAGACATCATTTTTGTACAATCAAAATCTAGAAAACATGAGGACTATGATTTAGAATTTGTTAGGCATCCCTCTTTTCTCTTGGTTCAGATTTATGCTTTAGGAACCAACAATCTTTCCTAATCTAATCTACTGACAATTCAAACTTAAATGATTTGACAAGTCTTCTTTCACTAACCTATTAGTAGAAATTTAATACATGTTCAGTCATGATTAGGCTATATGACTTGAACAAGATTCTTCCTTTTCAACTAGTAGTGGCATTTAGGCTTGCACACCTTCAACAATACTCTTTTTTGGATGTGGGGTTGTATCTATTCTTTTTCCTGCCCTCTTTTTCTCATTTTCTCTATTTTTTTATGTTTTGTTTTTCTGATTTTTCACCAATCAATGTTATGTACAATTAATGAAAGCTTCAAACTAGGAATTTTAACAAAAATGGTGCTTAAGCATCCTGCCATTGACAGGACCTCCAAAAAACTCTACTCCATCCAGCTCTTGTAAAAAGAAAGCATTGTTACCCCTAACTGAATGAATGATGTAAGGACCTTTCCAAAAATTTTCAAATTTTCCATGCTTGCCTTGGTCCTCTCCCCTTGACTCCCACTTCAACACTTTGTCTCTTTCAAAGACCTTTCTTCGGTGAACTTGGTATTCCTCATCAGTTTTAAAATATACAATGATGTCATCAAGTTATATCATAATGAAATAACTTCAGTCCTCAGAAAAATTAGTGTCCATGGGTCTTTGAAAAGTAGCCCTCGCATTCATCAACCCAAATGGCATCTTTTCATACATGTAGGTGCCCCAAGGTGTTGTGAAAGCGGTTTTGTGTTGATAAGTTGGAAGAACTATCACCTGATTGTAACCTGAAAAACTATCAAGCAATGACATCTTTTTAGAACCTACCACCCTTTGCAATATATGATCCATCTTAGGTAAAGGGTAGTTGTCTTTCAGATAGGCTTTGTTTGAGTTTATAAAGTACATGAATAGCCTAATATTCCCTGTTTTCTTTCTTATTGACACAAGGTTTGAGAACCATTCTGATTACCTGAGTGAGACTATGATACTAGCATCATACATCTTCTCTATTTCTTTTTCAACTAGAGGTACTAGGATGGGGGTTATTCTTCTCAATTTTTGCTTGAATGGTTTCTGGTTTTCCTTGAGAGGAATATTATTTTGAATAATGATTGTGTCATAGGGAATCAAATCCTCATATCCCCCAACAAAAACATCTTTAAACTATTTGCACAACTCTATGTATTTCTGTTTTATTTGAGGTGGCAGAGTTTTGGACAACTTCATCATTTTAGGTTTTTCTATGCTGCCTATGTTGCATTCTTCTACATTAGTCTTGGTGGATTCCATTTTTGGCTTCCTAGCAACATCATTGAAGTCAAAATACTCTTCTAAGGGGGAAAGACCTCTTGGTAATGAGTTATATTTTCATTGAAACACCTCAAGGTCTTTTTGATCTAGGTCCCTAGAAAATTCTGCATCATGAAAGTGTTCTAGCAGATTTACATCAGCATTATGAAATGGCTCTTTTTTGGGTGTTTTTTCTTCACCATCTTTGCCAAAAGAGCCATCAAATCTCATTTCCAAAGTGTTTCAAGTTTAGCTTCGCCATTATGTTTTTGTTCAAGGCTGCTAGATTTTTGGCTGTCAAGTTCTTCATTTTGCATTTGGTTTCACTGTTCTGGTAAGCCTAGCTCTTTCTTATTTTCATTTACTTGTTCATCAATGTCATATTCATTATACAAGATAAATGAGTCAAGGTACGAATGGATGGAATAAAGAGGGGTTTTGTTTGGCCTATCTTGGTTGCTAGCCATATATTTCATGTGAGATTCCCGATACAATCTCCATGTTTGGTTAAAGACCGGGATGGTAGCATAGGACATGTCCATTTGGAGGTTTCCTTGGAGTTTGGCTCCCCATGATCTAGATAAAAGCATGCCATACTTGGGGGGAATGCCAGCTACTACAATGTCCATAATTAGACTCTTAGTAGGTATTCGTGCCAGATTGACACACAGATCCTTGATTAGACCCAAACATTTGACTCTGCTTGAATCGAAAGAATACAAGTCTTTGTAAGGTTTGGTTATTTCAAGGCCTAATATCTCAATTACCACCTTGGGCATGAGATTGTGTGAGGCACCGTCGTCTAGCATAACATTGTGCAAGATTTTTTCATGAATGTTTAAGCTAACATAGAATGGAGGGAAAACTCCTTCTTGATATTTTCCCTCTACCTCATGTCCAAACAACAACTCTAGTTTGTCATCAGTTAGGTTCAGAGTGTCGGTCTCATTTCCTATGTTCAAAGCTTTCAACATTTGGGACCTATATACATCTTGAGTTACTAGTTCAGCAAGAGGTATGCTAATTTTGATCTTGGTAATATCTCCCTCAAAACTGAAAGGTGCTAGTGTTTTTGGTATATTTACATTAGTTTTGCCACACATAGTATTTTTAGCGATTTTGGTTTGTTGAGTTTTATTAAGACTATCATTTAGAGTAGATTTTCGAGGGCCACTAGTTGATGTACTAAGGCAGCTTGGGTCACCATTATGCTGGCTATTTTTTTCTTTGTTTTGATTAGATTCCTTAGCCATTGTGGTGGTGTTTTCTATTGTTTTCTTAAGGATGTTTTCAGGGGTCTTTCTAATAGCATTTTCTAATTTGTTCTTTTTGGAGGCATCTTGAGTTTTCTTACTCCTAAGGTCATATTACCTATGGACCTCCATTATGGAATTTTCAAACCCCAATGTGTACTCTTCAGAATCCTCATATGTTCTATCATTTTGGTTTGAGGAGAAGAACCCTTGTTCGTCTTCTATGAGAAAAACATCACCCTCATTTTCGGAACCTATCATATTCACATGGTTTTCTTCTAGTTGTTCAGTCTCTCTTTCCTCTTCATCTACATAGTTGTCTTGGAAAGGAGGCCTGATTTTTTGGTCGTTGTCTCTTTGTCTGTTTTGGGGAGGGTCTTTCTAAAGTTTTGATTTCTATTCCTATTTTGGGGATTTTCTTAGTTTTCACTAGGAGGTGTTCTTTCATTCAAGTTGATCCTCTCCATCATTCATTCCATTACCCTCACTAGATTTTCAATTTTGGCATCCGAGGTGGAGGCCATGGTTTCATCTTTGTATGCGACCTTCTTTTCTGACCTCATCCTAGCCCTCTTTTCAATTAGATTGGCCTCTACACTCACAAATCCCCTTTGCATGTCTTCTAAAGTTAGGGGATCTCTTTCTCTCAATTGGTAGGCCATGTTTGGATCAAATTCCTTTGGAAATTTTACTAAGGCTAGGCCTTGTGGAGGTTTCATGTGAGGTGGGAGTGCATTGTATACACTATTGAACCTAGTGCAGTAGTCGTGGACACTTTCCATGACATTTCTCTTAAGGTTTTTATACTCTGAGAGGATTTGGAGAGGGTTTTTCTCAATCTCCTAATTGTTTATAAATGTATGATAGAGGGAAGGGAGATCATGTATGCTGTTAGGAGTTAAGTTTTTGAACCATTTTTAGCTTCTCCTCCTAAGCTTTGGGCAAACATTCTCACTTTTATGGTATCCTCTTCTATCTCTTGGTAGTCAAAGGCATCATTCATCTTATCTACATGCTGTTGGGTAGTGGTAGAGTCAGCTCTAATAAAGTGGGGGATATTTGATTGGTAGTCTTGGGGCATGGGCAGTAAAGGTTGGGGTAGAATCAATGGGGCAAACCATGCTGCCATGATTGGAGGTAAAGGAACCAAAGGAGGGTTTGTGAGAGGGGTGTTTGTAAGAGGAGGTGGAGGATGAAGTGGAGTGGTTTGCATAGTGGATGTGTGAATGGGGGTGGCAGATGTACTTGGACCAAAAAACCGAGATTAAGCAGATTTGGAATGGAAGGAGCCAAATTTTTGGAAAAGTTGAAAATCAGGAGGAGTGGAAGGAGAGGCTTCTCTATTAGGGCTTTGCTACAAATTTATGGGCTCAAGGTATGTCTGGTCTATACCACTCTAAGACTTAGTTCTAAAAATGTTTTTTCTATGGTATAAGTCAAATTGGGGATCTTGCAAGGCTATGAGGTTTTCAGGGACAACTTGCTTTGCGAATGGTCCTAATAGTAGTTGAATCTTGGGTCCTAGAATTTTTCCACAAAATATTTTCTGGGTCATCAACTATGGTAGGAGGGTTTGGGTCACCGTGAGATCTGGTACTAATCCTTTATGAAGCCAGATTTCAAACTCAATAATGCAGAGAGGCTGAAATTTTAGGATTGTCTTGAACGCATTCCTATATGCAAGAATACTAAGCTCACACAATGAGTCACTGGGTTTTAGACTGTTATGACTGATTAGTGCATTCCCAGGAGAGTCTACGGGAACTAGTGAAGTTAGTAGGCCTACTGGAGGCTAGTGGAGTCGTTAGGTGGATGTAGTTTTCTACTTTGTGGGTTGGGCTTGTTGTCCACCATCAACAATTCAAAAACCAATGTAGAGATGTTTTGGGTTTTCTGAGTTTCTTGTGTAACACTAAGGTTTTAATGAGTTTTCTCCAGTTGAGTCATCATATTGCTAGTATGGTGAAAAAATTAGATACTACTCTTGGCTAACACTTGATTTTCTAAGTTTGACAGGAATTTGAGAGTTCTTAAGGTATACTTAGGATGTTACTGACTCAAGGTCCCATCGTGATCGCCATTATGTTAGGTCCCTGTAATTTTTTAGATTGGCAAGACCAAATGTATAGGGGTAACATCAAACCAGTATTTGGAGTCCTAAGACCTAGCCTTTTTGGACTCAGAGAGGGCTCTCTCTATGTTTGTGTAAAGGATGTGAACTTGATATTTTTTAGGCTTTTGATTTTAGGCTAGTTGTTAGGTTTAGGGTTTGTTTGTTTGTTTGGTTGGTTGGGTAGGTTTTCAAGCAGAATAGATAGAGTGAAAGAGGTTTAAACCATTGGGATATGGATTCTACAAAAAGGTCTTGAAAATTTTAGCAATAGGCCAGGGGTGTATCATAGGGCAAGTCTAACAAGGTCGATGGATCTAAAGGCTTTGTGAGTGGAGTGAACATCAAATTCTGAACATGGTAGGTGCAAAAGGGCAGTTAAGAATCCTTAAAAAAATACCTTAACAAGAATGGCCTTTAAGATTACTAAGAATGAAGAAATAACCAAAGACAGGGCATACCAATAACTTCTTTGATTAAACCCTAGCAAGTAAGCATGAAGATAATGATTCAGTGAACTATAGAAGGCAAGAAACTTGTAAATCTTCTAGTGATTTCACCTTCAAGCTAGGAAAACATTTAAGATAAACATATAACAGAGATCAAAGAAGAGGGAAATCCTAAATTCATCAATCAAACTATAAGGACCTCCAAAGCAACTATTTAAGATTAGAAAAAGGGCATGGAAAATCATAAACCTCTTTAGCTAAACCTAATCAGCAATACTTCAAAGTAAATGACCTTAAAAACAATGTTTAAGCAATAGAAAAGAGCAGGGATAACCATATAACTACTTTGAAATTTTCCTTATTCAATAATCTTTAAGATAAACAAGAATAAGTGGGTTTAGAGAGAAACTAAGAATTCTCTAAACTGACCTAGCAGAGGAAAACATAGAAGCAGTAGAGAACAAACAGAGCTAAGGTGCCTCTAAAAAACATTTCTTAGCCTAAATTTTTTGTCCTACTGCAATAGAAATATTGAACAAAATGATAACATAAGGAGACAAGAACTAAATAAAGAACACATCACCATTAACTATTCTCGTGAATCCTGCAAGTGAGTCTTCTCCATAGTCAAGCAAGTCAAGCCATCCACAAAAGCCAAAGCCAATTTCTCTCCAATCTCAAAGTCTATGTATTATTCTCAATAATCATCCAACATGTAAAATGAGGCCTCAATGCAGTATTTAACAAGAAAAGAGGACCAAAACCCTAACTAGGGATTCCAAAATGTCATAAATACATCATAAATGATAAATTTGTCCATTGAAACCATGCAAGGCCCAAGGCACAAAACATCTAATGCAATAAATGAAAAATAACTTTTAACACCTAAATTTGGATTGATTTGCCCAAAAAACCTCAAAATATCGATTTTCCATAAATTTTTGTCTTTTGTTGACTTTGCAGGCAAGGGCACAATAGTGAGGTCCAACAGTGCAGCATCTGCACTGGAAAAATGGGTCACCTTGCAGCAAAGTTTTGAAGGCCTTCCCGATGTCAGAATGAGCTCCGTGATAGCTCGCTGGAAAGATTGTCGAGTCTACTTTCCAAAAATTCCCTTTTATTGGACTTTAGTTACCTGTTAAAAAACCAAATCGTCCAAGTCTGCTAAGGGCGCAGCGCCAACCTTGAAAATTGGGCAGAAAGGTGGTTTTGTGCATGTTTGTGACCCTTTTGGAGGACCAAACTTGCTCCAAATGATCTGAAATTTTGTGTGTGTGATGTAATTGGCAAGAGGAAACCAAAAATTCAAACCAATCCTCAAGAAAATTCCCCAAAAAAGAGTGCAATTCCAAGGGCTCTGCGCCCTTGGCCCTCAAAAACAGTGAAAAACCAAAATTATCAAAAGTTGCCAAAATTTTGAAATTGCCTTCCTTATGGTGTTTGGGATGTCTGTAGAGAAGAATCAACAAGGATTTCAAGTTTTTTCTTGCCTTTGGCCTCCTTGAGAGCTTGATTTTTTGTAAGGGTTATTTTGAGCTTTGCCCTTGCAATTTGATTTCTTAAGGCATAGTGCTTGGCCATCTTCTTCTAAAGGCCAAGGTCTCTTTGTGTCTTTTCTAGCTGATCCTCCAAGTATATATTAGCCCTCTCTAACGAAGATTCCCGATCATATTCTATCTCCCTAGAAAGTAGCTCACTTGAAGTAAGATGCACTTCCAATGTTGTTTCTTGCTCCTTCTCCTTGGCTAAGGCCTTCCTCAAACCCGTTGTTCTTGGGATTCTCCTAGATAATTGTCTTTCTTCATATTAAATTTCATCAAAAACACCCAAGACCTCATCTAGCCTAACCTTGGTCCTTTAAGCCTCTTTCCGGGCTCTGATTGTCCTAGCCTCACAAATGGCCTTTTGTGCCTCCAACTGCTTGTTTTCAGTCTCATAATAGTGGATGACATTCCTAGCCCTAGCTAGGTTGGCTTGCAAATCTTTGATTTGGGCATCTTTACCTTTGAGAAGCATTCTTGAGATCCTTGCCTAATTTTCATCATCACTGTCAACATGAATGAGTTCAAATTCTTGCTCAGACTCATGTTGATCTTCTTCTTTTTCCTCTATGACCTTCTCTTTTCCTTTGTCCATCCGCTTGGTTGAAGTGGAAGGGATGGCCCCTTGCCTTTTAGAGGTAGCAAACACATGCCTAATTACCCTTTGGTAAATTAAAAGAAAAGGTTCAATGTTGATAATTTGAGTGCCTTCACTATGGTTTCCATCATAGCTGTCATCATCATTGATATCCTTACTTTCCTTATGGATTTCATGGTTTCTCTCATGGATGTTGTCATCTGTCTCCATTCTATATGCTTCATCGCTGATATTATTGCTGTCATTATCAGTGTCAACATCATCATCATCATTATCATCATCTCCTCTAGTATCATGGCTATCATTATAGATGCTCTGTTCCTCATTTCCCTTATATGATCCACTGATTTTTGTTTCATCACTGTGATCATGGCTTATTTCCTTGCTTCTTTCTGCATCTTTTCTGTTTGTATCATTTACATCTTCCATGCTGACATTGTTGCCTTTTTCTTTGCTGCTTGATTCTTCCTCACTGATTTCTGCACTATTGTTTACCTCATTAACATCAGCCTCATCATTTTGTTCCTCATTTTCACTGGTATCTATGTCTTCATTTCCTTCCTCCTTACTGCTTTTTTCATTTCCTTCACCTTCTTCACTGGCTTTTGTGCTGGCATTATCACTGATATTGGCGTCATTTATATTAGTCTTGTTAGGGTCCTATAATAATAGGATTCATAATTTTTTAATTGACTTTGATAGTCTTGTAAATATGTACATACCTTGCTTTCTGTAAGTTTTTTTCCCATATTTGAAAATAATAAAGAAAATGAAAAGAGGGTATAAGTCCTAAAAGAAATATCAAAGGACTTACAAAAAATATACCCAAAAATAAAAAAGAGATAAAAATAGGACCTAAAAGTGAGCAAGTCAAAATGCCACTACTATTTACTTTTACTGCAAGAATAATGATTATGTGCAGATTTTCAATAAATGCCATAATCCATGATCAGTTAAACAGTTTAATCTTAACTTTTCATGCTTTTAATTTCAGGTTGTTAGATAGAGAATAAAGATCTAGCCAAATAGTCTAAACTTGGCAAATCAATAGTTAAAATAGAGAATAAATGAGGAGCTCAATAGTTTAATTTGAGCCCTCAGATGAAATAAGGTTAGACTTAGATAGATTTATGCTTTGAAAGAAAAATAGATTTAGGGTTGCAAGCTTAAATGAACCCACGCAAATCAAGTAAAAAATGTTAGAATAATGATGGGTAGGTAGAAAGAAGTTGTGAAAGGCATGTAATAAAGCATCAACGGGAAAAATTACTAATTTCCCTTCCCCCACAATGATCTAGTATTCAAAACCTTCAATTAAAGAGGCTCAAAGCATTTTTATGACTTCTGTTGGGACTGGGCCCAAGGCTTAGTAACTGATTGGTTAAAAATATCGGATTTCCTACATGAAAACCCATTTCATCAGAATTTTCACCCTTTTCCAAGAAATAAAATCCCTTTTCCTAAGTAAAACACCTTTTTTTACTTAGAAAAGTAAACCCCCCCCCCCCTCCCCCCCTCCCCTTGATTAATTTCATTTTCATTCAAAAAACACTCACAAACCCATAAAATGCATTTTATCCTAAGTCTATGTGTAAAAAATTAAAATGGGACAAATTATGCTTAAATGACATATTTACACTTTAATTGGTTTAAAATTATGTATTTTAAATTATTTCATTACATTCTCCATTTCATATGAATTTCTAACCTCGGTATTAAACCCCTATATTACATCCTTCCTGTATATATTATTAAATTCTTTATATAAATAACCCCCAAAACCCATTATTTAAAGTTTAAACCTATGTTAAATTATCCCATGTGATGAAAATAAAACACGTCCTTTCTCCCCATAGGTTTAAACATATCAAATATACAAATATCCCACCCCCTATGGTATTAAAACATTTATTAATGTTTTATTTTCCATCTAATAAACATACCCACGCCAAAATCATCGAAACATTTGTTAAATGTTTTAAGTTGAAAACATAAAAATATTTAACCCCCGCCCAATCATATAACGTAAAGTTTTGACTTTATAACTCTATATTTATAAAGTTAAAAAACTATCTCGACGTATTACAAAAATCCCAGACCCCACCTTTGAACACCGAGCATCTTCACATTCAATCGCGACTGTTCGCATTGTTCCTTCAAGATCTAACGATCAACTGACCATATTGCATTTGTAGTTGCGTGATGATAATACATTTCCTTTCCATGTGAAATGGGTTGTTTTGGTCCTTCCTCTCTCCTCCACGTGGCCCAGTTCCATTGAATCGCATCTGATCCAACCAAAACCACTTACCACTCAAAACGAACGCAATAACCACTCGCGGTTTTTCTCCTTTGAAGCTTGAAAACCACCCATTGCCCGATGTGACCGCCATTAATTGAAGGTAATTTAAAACCTAAAATGCCTAATAAACCTTGAAATCACTCCATTGATCCCTTTTTCTGCGCTATCTCGCTGTATTTATCCTCCCGATTAAAGAAAACGAAGTTGATATATTGTTTTGCGCCAAGAGAACCTACAAAAGCCACCATAGTTGTTGTCCAACACTGTTGGAAGCTACAGTTCAACTTCCAGAAACCTTCAACGCCATCAGAATCATATTTTACGCCTAATAAACCATTTAAACACTAATTACCTACACAAACAAGTATTCTTCGAAGAAAAATAACCTTCCCTTCATTTGAAAGAACGAATTTTCTGAGAAATTGAGCCTTGTAAAGCCTATTTTTCCCACAGAAAGACCTGTATCTGCCCCCAAAAGAACATATTCACTGCTAAAATGTGAAAAATTTACAATTTTGATACTGCAATCTGTATTTGAATCAAATTTGAAATAATTTTAACCTTTTATAGACTTTAAATATCCTTTGATTGACTAGAGAAACCCTTGCAAATATTCAGGATCCTTATGTGTCTGAATTAAACCATTTTAGTCCAGTTTATTCAAGAAGAGTAGATAACCCTGATTCTAACTTTTCCTGAATCTTTGAAGAATTTGTAGATCAATTCTAGAGCTAAATTTGAAGGTTTAAACGAAAAAGAAAGCCAGTTTGTGCCTATTACTTTTCAATAGACCTCTGTCATACTAGAAATACCTTCTGTAAATAGTCTAAGCTTACAAAAGTGTACAAAAAAACTAAAAACAAAGAGTTCTGAAATCGTTTGATTGTTACAGATTATTATCAGAATATGAAATTGGGCCAACAGTTTCAATACGAGTTGACAAAATTGTTTGCTCCAAATTATCATATTTTAATTCAAAAAAAAAAACTTCATTCAAAAAATAGTTTGTATACAAAGAAAGAATTAAATCAAAGTCAGAGAGAGATCAGAAAGATGAAATTTCATAGTGAATGATAAAAGTGAAATAAGAATTCATAGTGATAGTGAAAATAGAACAGTAAAAAAGCATCAGAGTTAAAGTGTATCAGATGAAAGTCAAAGTGAAAGTCAAATCAGAAAAAATGACAGAGAAGTCAAGGTAAAACAGTAAAAGTAAATACAAAGGCAGTAATGGTTAAATAGAGATGAAAAAAATTTCACCATAAACAATGAATTTTATCCAAAGTGAAAGTAAAAACAGTTAAAATAACAGTAAGGTTAAAAGATAAAAACAGAGCAAGAAGGGACATTTTTGCAGAAATTTCCTGTTTAAGTCATTGTTTTTCAGAAACTATTTTGGCCAATCCAAGATGAATTTTGAAAACATGGAGGAGGTTTATGTTCCTAAGATGCTAACATACAAAAACCTATCTCACTTTATGCAGAGGTATTACATAATGAGAGATACATGCACATATTAAAAGCCTATTTTTCAGACTGCGCAATGTTTTGTTTTACACATATTTGGCAGAGCCTATTGCGAACAGATGGAATTTAATTTTGGGCAACTGAGAGAGGTTTATCTTAGTAACATATTTATATATAGAAATATCTTTCAAATATGACATATCTGTTTTGGATTGACATATACAAAGGTATCATTGGACCCCAATTTTGCAAAATTTCTAGAACAAAACACACAAAGGAAGGAGACAGTTAGTGACTTGGATGCCTCATCATCAACTTAGAGTTTATATCGAATTAGAATTCTCTTATTTGTCACCATAAATCCATAAGTATAGTTCCAAATAGATTCATTAGTTTTTAATGTCCTTTTATTGAGTTCTATTAATGTAAAATAGTTTGAGATATTTGTAAACCAATCTTGATATTTTTTCAAGATATTTTAGTTTAGAATTTGTATAAATACTTCACTCTTTAAAGTATTATTGTGGAATAAATTGTTGAAGATTTATATAGTCATTTTTGTTGAACTTGAAGGCTTTTGTGTTACAAATTTTGAGTAGCAGACTGGATCAGATCAACTAGCATCATATTTCACGATTCATGTGATGAGCTATTGAAGTGAAGTATTTTCTACTTGTCATTGTTTATATTCTTTATTTCATGCATCCATATATGTGTTACAAATTTGAATGATAATTCAGGAGTATTGTTTTAGGAGTTTTGAAAAGCACCCTGTCTTTACTGTTTATCATTTCTATGTTTTCAGCTGATTTCCAGAGTAGGGAACCCTTAATTGCTTCCTCTTTCGTTAGACCTTTGCCTACTACTTCCTTTTTCCAGATCAAAGAACCCATCATTTCTCTTTATCCCGATCATACCACTTCACCAAACAGCCTTCCAAGATCTTCAAAGTCTTATCTATCTTTCCCTAAAAACATTTCACTTTTTGACCTTGATCCTAGTTCTATGTGCTTGACTTTTGACTCCTTAGCCCAATGGACAATTAGATTTCCCAATATCCATCTCGTTAAGTGATTTTTCCCACCAAACCAAACAAAATCAAAAACAAATTGCACAATCATAACTAGCCTAATATCTTATAGTTAAAACAAAGTTAAACCTTACAGAGAGAGCCCTCTCGGAACCCTAGGTAGGCTAGATCCTAGAGTTTAAAAGTTGGTCTGTGGTTACCTCAGTGAGTTCTTTCTTTAACCTTGAGAAATTACTGAGTGATAACATAATGACGACTCCACTGGGGAGAACATATTCTTCATAAAGATTATACAAGGATCAGATCTGATCTATGATGGTGTACATTGATCAGACACACAAAGGTTAAAATCATCCACCTGGCGACTCCAAATAAATTTTAAAAATCAAATCTAAGACTCCACTGGTAGAAGGATATAGCTTGGTTGTATAGATATAGTGGCCCTTCATTATGACTGATTTACAAGATGAACCCAAGAATACAATGCAGGTATGCTCCCATGAGAAGAGATCACATACTTGGATTTCCACACAAACTACCAAAGGTAAATTGGGATAAAATATTCCTATCTTTCAAGATGAGAATATCGATGATCCTTTGTTACATCTCATTAAATTTCATATACACTCATGGAGATTAAAGGGTTATTAGCATGGGATTGCCTCATGAAGCTATTCATGTAAACCTTAGAAGGACAAGCAAGGGAATGGTATGAAGCTCTCAAACCTGCTAGTTTATTTTCTTTAAAGGATTTTCACAAAGTATTTTATGAGCATTTCAAAGAAGATTTTCCATCTTTTGTCATTAGCTGAAAATTGTTGTGATCAAGCTGAAGATCTCATACATTACCTTAAAAATATTAATGAAGATTTAGGAAGTTGGCATCCTGAAGATTTATTAGTAGTAGTCCATAACTTTCATTCTCAAGTTAAGTGTCATGATAATCAAGAGGAGTTAATCAAAGATGAAATAAATCAGGATATGAATCAAGATCCACAAAGCCCCTATGTAGTAACAAATGTTGTTTCATATAATGTTTTGAATGAAGTTAAAGAAAATATTCAGCCTCATGATCATTTTTTACATAAGAGAAAAAACAATTGTTATTCAAATCTAAGAATTCAAAGATTCCCACCCCCCCTCACCGAAGAAGAAATCAATTTGCTTCTAAACATGCAACCATCCTCAAAATATTTACATAATCAAGAAATTGTTTCTACTTATTCTAATGTTGATATATGTACTAAATTTTTTATCCATGAAGAGATAGAAGAACAGGTTGATGCTCATGTTATTCTACCTTCCCAAAAAGGCCCATTTCCTAATAGTACTCCTATTGAGCAAAATGATGACCTTAAAATAGAATGCAACCAATCTAATCAAGATATATCAGGATTGCTGGAAAATAAATATGCTGATCTAATGTCTATGATTGATGACATTCCTTCTTTTGAATATATTCCTAAGTATGATTAGTATGATGATAATTATGTTCTCCAAATTCAAGCTAACTTTATAGAGAAATCACTAGCTAGTATGTGGGATGAGGAAGTTCAGTTTTAGCAGCTCAAATACAGTGATAAGACAGTACACATCAAATATGGGAGTGAAGAAGAAAGTTCAGAAATTTTGAAAGAAATTTATATGCCATTATGCTCTAAAGAATTTCAATTTTTAAAGGATGAAAAACCCCTAGAAATCTATGAAGTTCTATTAAAACCCATATATAAATTGCAGTAATCTTTCAAATTTTTTCATGATCAAATAGCTGATGTGATGAATGATAAATGCAATCAAAATCTTTCTCCATTAACTAACTATAAGCTTCATTATAAAGATGATAAAAGTTTCAGCAGACATGCATGTCCATCAGTAGAAATATCATCACAAAGCTTATCTGAAAATCTAAAATTATCTTAGAACAATCATAGGTTGATTTTGCAAGGAAATAAAGTTAAAAATGACAATTTAGTCTCATGGTATGGAGGCCATTCAAAACAAAGGTAAAGTTCCTTGGATCAGTTGAACATTTTTACATATACCTCAGAAGATCATGTTGTACTATTCCTAGAGTCAACAAAGGAAATCAAGTATTTCCTTATTCTCTCATTTGTTGAAAAATTTCTAATAGGTTGCAGAATTACAGTTTTGATAATCAACGAGAAAATGCAGCAAAATCTATCAAAGTACATAATTCTTGAATGGTTTCATTGGCTATTTCATTTTACCTAACCAGCAGTTGGACAGATGATTAGAGTAAGTAGGTAGGATTTCAGCTTATTTCAGTTTTCATTTTTAAGCTAGTTTGAAATAATTCATTAAGATTTGAAATCCAAGGAAAAGGCCCTAAAATATTGATGATGTAGTAGCTTGGTTTGAAATTTGCACCACTTTTTAGTCTCAGATCAGATTTTAGTTTGCAGAAAAAGGTGTAAATTCAATTCAAGAGTTTTCAGTCACAACATATGCATGTTCGGGATTGGCCCAATGGATCAATCTACTAGTCGATGGTGTTCTTGACATCTCACAAGAAGATGCCATACACATGTGGAGCCACTGTTAGGGTCCTATAATAATAGGATTCATAATTTTTTAATTGACTTTGATAGTCTTGTAAATATGTACATACCTTGCTTTCTGCAAGTTGTTTTCCCATATTTGAAAATAATAATAAAAAATGAAAAGACGGTAAAAGTCCTAAAAGAAAGATCAAAGGACTTATAAAAAATAGACCCCAAAAGAAAAAAGATATAAAAATAAGACCTGAAAGTGAGCAAGTCAAAATTCCACTACTATTTACTTTTACTGCAAGAATAATGATTATGTGCAGATTGTGTAATATCCCAAAATGGGAAGGCATCAATGCATAAACAAAATATTGGAATAGCAGGGAGAATTTAAATCATAAATGTGTTGAGAAACACATTTCCATCAAACAAAAGAAACAAAAGCAAAAGGAAGCTCTTCTACATCCTCCCAAGTGGGGAAAATGTAGCAATTTGACCCTAAAAACATTATTTATGGAGATTTAAATCTTAACAGGAAGAAATAATGGTTGGATCCCTTAGAATATTTATTAATTCCCTTAAATAAAAAAGAGGAATAGAAAAAATTCTCTTTTGATAAGTTAAACAGATCTCATGGCCTTAAAATGACTTAAAAACAACCAAACCCCATGACTTAAGCTATGCAGAATTTATGAAGCACATGATAGCTTTATTATATGAGGGTTTATACAAAATTATAATAGGGAATCATATATATATATTTTTATTGGACAATATGCTAAGAAAACAGAGATCTGGCCTCTTTAATGTATTATAGAAATAACCCGGCAAGGGTTACTTGAGAGCATAAGTACAAAAGAGCAGATCTGAATATTCAACTATGAAATAATGTAGTATCAATATAACATTAGATAAATGAATCTGAATAATACAACAGAATGATGAGAATCCTTTCTACTAGCTTTCCGGTAGAAGGGATGGCCCTTTCCCTAAAAAACTAGCTCAAAAACAAGGGCTTAAACCATGATGCAACAACTCTATGAAAAAGGATGTAGTTCATGTAAGGGACTGCCCTGTAGGTGATTAGAGATTCTTTGGCCAAGTTACAAGATGTGAAATGAGCTCAAGAATCTTCCTAGCTGATCTCTCAAGAGAAGGAAAGCTCCCTCTACTGAGAAACATATCTGGAAGTGGTGTTATCAAACCTCCACTGCAACACCCTGCAACAAAACACTATTCTGCTACAGAAATAATGTTGAAGCTGGAGAATGATGCTTGGCCTCAAGCCTAGATGTGGAGCAATACAGTACCAAAATCTCCCAAGAGGCCTCTCAAGGGAAGAGGTGGGGTTCCCGCTCGAGAACACTTGGTGCTAAATAGCACTACAACCCTGCTAAACAGCAAGAGGAAGCCAAGTCTAAACAGACCAATATCAAATGATAATATCAAAACATGAATAAAAAAGGCTCCCATCCTCTCCATATATAGCAAGTGAACCTCTTCACATTGGGTCCCATCCATATGTGCCACCAAGCTCATGCAAGTTATTATCCACCCAAATTGTGTTGTTCATCAAGGAGATTCAATGTATCTAGACAGATTTGTTGACTTGGTCAAAGTTGACTGAATCAACATGATCCCATCCCTGTTCACACCCAAGGGTGCTCAAATTAGCTTCTTATTCTTCCTCCTTTCACATTAGGAGTGTTATTGATCCTTCTAAAGAGGTTAATGGGCCTCCCTACCCATTTATTCACCTACCTAGTGATAAAACCAACTATAATATTCCATTTGGATGAAAGATAAATTTTTGGAATATTACAGTCCTCCCCTCAAAAATGTTGCTTGTCCTCAAGCAACTATATAAGCAGAGAAAAATTCCTCCCCTCCTTCTCTTGTGGCCTCCTCATCAATAGTTCCCACCACTGCTCAAAACAATCTGCAATAAATTTGTCCTCCAATACTCCCTCCCAAGCATGCAAAACCAAATGGCTCACATCATGAAAAGGTGGAAGGTGTAAGTGGAAACCTTGTTGTTTTCCAATGGCCTCCTCAAGGTAGGAGTGATGAAGAACATGGGGAACCTTATTCCTAATGAGTCACTCCCACACCCATGCTATCATCCAAATGAAATGAGCCAATCTAGGTAGCTCATCATCAAAAATATCCTCAACTCCGGGTTCATACAATGTGTTGGGGCTGCATGGAGAGATTGGATCCTCCCATCCAAGTGGTTTCTCTCTCCATTTATGGTAAATATGGGTCTGCTGCTGATTTTGGGATGAAATTTCATGACCTCCAAGAGTGGCCCAAGCTACCCCACCAAACAAATAAGCCATGAAGTGCCTCCTCCAAAAAATCAAGTTCTTCAAATGGCTCCTCCCACATGAAGAAAACAGATGTAGTTTGGAAATCATGGGTTGCCCATTGTTTCTCCTGAAAAATGCATCATGTAAAGTAGGGAGAATCATACTCCCAATGGGCATCTCCAACTCACATCCCACTCTCCAAACAAATCTCCCCATGAACATAAAAATATCATCAATACATGGAATCAAAAACCAATAGAAACAAGTTGTCATATGACAACAGGAAAGTGGATCAAGGTCCCACATAGGGAACCAACGTAGTGCATCCTTTGCCTACATCAAACCAAACAATAACAAGTGCCTTCCCAGCCACTCATTTTCTGCCACAATAATTCTATAAGATAGAAACATGAAAGTACATAGTGGTGTCAATGGTGCACACCAAAAATCATGTGGCTTCCCCCACAAACCATCAATAAGATAGCCAATCTCAATGCTACAAATGGCTTCAAGTACATCATCATACATATGCAAGAAGGGATAATCCTTCTTGGTACAAAATGTTGCTCATATAAAGTAAAGAAGTATAAAACATAATGTGGAATTATACATTCTCCACCATGTACTTGGGACCTTAGGCTGAAATGGCTCAACTGAAAATTCTCCCTCACCTCCAAAGAGTAGGGAAGTGGCTGTGACATCCTCTCTATCACCATACAAGCTATGCATATCTCCATATGCTGAAATATATCATGTTGTATGCCCGCCCAAATGAACTTCTCTGCCAAGGAAATATATGCATCAAAGTGCATGGAAAAGAAGTCCTCATGTGCTGCATGTAGCAGCTTCTCCTTGAGCTTAGAAGCTCTAGTCAAGAAGACTCTGCCATGAGAATAGATGACCACATCATCCACCATATATCTATCATCTCCATCCGGGTCATCAAGAATCATGCAAGCACCAAGATCCTTGGAGTACTCTACCAAGAGTTTAGACCTCCAATATGGATCAATCCTCTTAAGAGACAACACTGGTGATCTACAATGTGAAGCTCTCCACATGTTGTTGTCTTTTCCTTTGACATCCCTCATGCCAAAGTCATCCTCAAATTTTTTTCCATGCCCATCATGCAGCTTCTCATGCTAAAAAAGAAGTAGAGATCTTTGGAAGTTGGTCTCCCATGAGAAGCCCTCATCCAAAAATAATCTCTCAATCTTGGCCAATGTAAGCATGAGTGGCCTCAATCTACTCCAATGTATGGAGGATTCCTTCCTCAAATGAAGTACCCTCTGTTTCTCCAAATCCATGGATCAACTCCCTTGCACCATGAAGGTGCTATCCTCCATCAGTGCAGCAACTTCTATCAACGCAGTATGTGTAGTGAGAGTGGGTGATGCTGAAAATGGAAGGATGTCCCCGTCCTCCTTGAGTTTACCCCAAAATCTCTGCACTGTACTAGACTCCTCCAATGTTTTCACCTCTCTATAATCTAAGAGGGTTGAATCAAATGGCAATATGCCTCTTACCAACTCCAGATCTGGTGGTCTCCCAGGTGGAATGCCTCCATGTAGGGAGACATCAATGTCAAGAGTAGATTGTACATATGGTTGGGAAACCTTTCCCTTGCCCTCACAGCACAAGCCAGACTACCTCTTCCTTGCACCATATCTCTGAAATAGATAGGGGTGTGTGCTCCTCATCAAATGATGTTGAACTTCCTCCCTACCTTCTCCTTCCATCAGTAATATCTCACAATCATGTTGCTCATTGATTGTGCTTTGTCTCCCATATGTGAGATCCTAGGGAATATCTTGCAATGACACAATAATTCCTCCTATTGGAGCGTGTGCTCATCCTTATTTTTCATGAGGGACTAGATATTCTCTAGATGTGATATCGCTGTAGCCCCCATCCTTCTCTTCCTCTTCAATATGAATGGGAGTCACCTTCTCAATAAGAGGATCCTCTTTTGAAAAAGGAACCTGCATGCCCTCTTGTCCAAAGATATGAGATAGAGACCTTGCCTCTATCAAGGTGTTATGCAAGATGTGAGCTTCTCCAACAGTTATCTGAAGTGGATGTGAATTTATAGGTTCTTCCAACCTATGAAAAAGTTTTGTTCGTCTTGGTTTTTTTGGCTCTACCAAGAATGTTTTAGAATGTCTTCCATCAAACCTCTCCACTAATCTCTTAGTGAAATTTGCATAAGAATAAATATTGGCATTTTTCAATGAAAATGACTCAAAAATCCACCAAGCATAGGCCTTACCTTCAAAGTGCAGCGCTGCAACTCTGAGGGCTTCATCTTCAGAAACTTGGTGCTACTGCAAATAGGTGTGTAGCTCCTCCACCCAAGCTCTGGCTGAACATGTTGGTGACCCATCAAAAGTAGATAGGGTAAATCTATCCATGTCATGCTACCTACTCCTCTCCACCTTGATCTTGCAAAACTCCTGAAAAGTGATATGATCTCTAAACTTTTTAGTTTGAGATTCATACTCCTAAAGAAAATCACTAAGAGTTTCCCTCTTAGGCATTCCTTCTTCTTCCATCTCTCTTATGATAGATCTAGACATTTGACTGCACTGTGTATAATAGGGTGTAGCTACATGCTCACACCTATCATGTGCCAATCTAGATCTGGCTCTTGATTCAAACTCCTCTGGAGATTCCATCTCCCCTCTCATCTTCTTAAGATCTTCTTTTATGCTCTTCATAGATTTTGGAAGAAGCTTTGAGAGCCTCTCCTCCTTCTTTCCTCCACATAATGGAGTCTTCTCCTTTCTTTACATTTTCTCTTCTCCTTCTTCTCTTGATAGCATAATGGCTTAGATTCCATAGGATGAGCCAAGATTATGCTCTGATACAACTGTAATATCCCAAAATGGGAAAGCAGCAGTGCATAAGAAAAATAATGGAATAGAAGGGAGAATTTAAATCATAAAATTTTTTGAGAAACAAATTTCCATCAAATGAAAGAAACAACATCAAAAGGAAGCTCTTCTACATCCTCCCAAGTGGGGAAAATGCAGAAATTTGACCCTAAAAACATTATTTCTAGATATTTACGTTTTAATAGGAAGAAATAAAGGTTTTATCCCTTATAATATGTATTAAGGCCATTACATACAAAAGAGGAAAAAAAATAAATCTCTTTTGATAAGTTAAATAGATCTCCTGGCCTTGAAATGACTTAAAAACAACCAAACCCCATGACTTAAGCTATGCAGAATTTCTGAAGAACATGATAGCGTTATTATATGAGGGTTTATAAAAAATTATAATAGGTAATCATATATCTATAGTTTTATTGGACAATATGCTAAGAAAACAGAGATCTAGCCTCTTTAATGTATTATAGAAATAACCCGGCAAGGGTTTCTTGAGAGCATAAGTACAAAAAAGCATATCAGAATATTGAGCTCTGAAATAAAATAGTCTCACTGAAACATTAGATACATGAATCCAAATAATACAACAGAGGGATGAGAATCTCTTCTAATATCTTTCCGGGAGAAGGGATGGCCCTTTCCCTAAGAAACTAGCTCAAAAACAAGGGCTTAAACCCTGCTGCAACAACTCTATGAAAAAGGATGCAGTTCCTACAAGGGACTGCGCTATAGGTGATGAGAGATGCTTTGGCCAAGTGCCAAGATGTGAAATGATCTTTGGAATCTTCCTAGCTGATATCTCAAGAGAAGGAATGCTCCCTCTACTGAGAAACAGATCTGGAAGTGGTGTTATCAAACCTCCACTGCAACACCCTGGAACACGACACTATTATGCTACAGAAATAACATTGAAGTTGGAGATTGATGCTTGGCCTCAAGCCTAGATGTGGAGAAATATAGTACCAAGCTCTCCTAAGAGGCTTCTCAAGGGAGGAGGTGGGATTCGTGCTTGCGAACACCCGGTGCTAAACAACACTGCAACCCTGCTAAATAGCAAGAGGAAGCCAAGTATAAATAGACCAATATCAAATGATAATATCAAAACATGAATAACAAAGGCTCCCATCCTCTCCATATATAGCAAGTGAACCTCTTCACATTGGTTCCCATCCATATATTCCACCAAGCTCATGCAAGTTTTCCTCCACCAAAACTGCGTTGTTTATCAAGGAGATTCAATGTATCTAGACAGCTTTGTTGACTTGGTCAAATTTGACTGAATCAACATGATCCCATCCCTGTTCACACCCAAGGGTGCTCAAATTAGCTTCTTATTCTTCCTCCTTTCACATTAGGAGTGTTATTGATCCTTCTAAAGAGGTTAATGGGCCTCCCTACCCATTTATTCACATACTTAGTGATAAAACCAACTATAATATTCCATTTAGATGAAAGCTAAAATTTTGGAATATTACAGATTGTCAATAAAGGCCATAATACATGATTAGTTAAACAGTTTAATCTTAAATTTTCATGTTTTGAATTTCATGTTGTTAGATAGAGAATAAATATCTAGCCAAACAGTCTAAACTTGGCAGATCAATAGTTAAAATAGAGAATAAATGAGGATCTCAATAGTTTAATCTGAGCACTTGGATGAAATAAGGTTAGACTTAGATAGATTTATGCTTTGAAATAAAAATGGATTTAGGGTTGCAAGATTAAATGCACCCATGCAAATGAAGTAAAATATGTTAGAATAATGATGGGTAGGTAGAAAGTAGTTGTGAAAGACGTGTAATAAAGCATCATCGGGAAAAATTACTAATTTCCCCTCCCCCACAATGATCCACTATTCAAAACCTTAAGTTAAAGAGGCTCAGAGAATTTCTCTAACTTCTGTTGGGACCGGACCTAAGGCTTAGTAACTGATTGGTTAAAAATATCGGATTTCCTACAGGAAAACCCATTTCATCAGCATATTCACCCTTTTCCAAGAAATACAATCCATTTTCCTAAGTAAAACCCCCCCTTGACTAATTTCATTTTCATTCAAAAAAGACTCAAAAACCCATAAAATGCATTTTCACCTAACTCTATGTGTAAAAAATCAAAATGGGACAAATTATGCTTAAATGACATATTTACACTTTACTTAGTTTAAAATTATGTATTTTAAATCATTTCATTACATTCTCCATTTCATATTAATTTCTAACCTAAGTATTAAAACCCTATATTACATCCTTCACGTATATATTATTAAATCCTTTATATAAATAACCCCCAAAACCCATTATTTAAAGTTTAAACCTATGTTAAATTATCCCATGTGACGAAAATAAAACCCACCCTTTCTTCCCATAGGTTTAAACATATCAAATATACAAATATCCCGCCCCCCTATGGTATTAAAACATTTATTAATGTTTTATTTTGCATCCAATAAACATACATGCACCAATATCATCGAAACATTTGTTAAATGTTTTAAGTTGAAAACATAAAAAGGTTTAACCCTTGCCAATCATATAACATAAAGTTTTGAATTTATAATTGTATATTTATAAAGTTAAAAACCTATCCCGCCGTATTACCAAAACCCCAGACCCCACCTCTGAATGCCGAGCATGTTCAAATTCAATCGCGACCGTTTGCATTGTCCCTTCAAGATCTAACGATCAACTGACCATATCGCATTTTTAGTTGTGTGATGATAATGCATTTCCTTTCCATGCGAAATGGGTTGTTTTGGTCCTTCCTCTCTCCTCCACATGGCCCAGTTCCATTGGGTCACATCCGATCCAACTGAAACCACTTACCACTCAAAACGAACGCGATAACCACTCGTGCTTTTTCTCCTTTGAAGCTCAAAAACCGCCGATCGCCTGATGTGACCGCCATTAATTGAAGGTACTTTTAAACCTAAAATTCTTAATAAACCCCAAAATCACTCCATTGATCCCTTTTTCTGTGCTATCTCATTGTATTTATCCTCCCGATTAAAGAGAATGAAGCCGATATATTGTTTTGCACCCAGAGAACCTGCAAAAGCCACCATAGTTGTTGTCAAATATTGCTGGAAGCTACAGTTAGACTTCTAGAAACCTTCAATGCCATCAGAAGCCTGTTTTATGCCTAATAAACCATTAAAAGACCAAATACCCCTACAAACAGGTATTCTTCGAAGAAAAATACCTTCCCTTCATTTGAAAGAACCAATTTTCTGAGAAATTGAGCCTTGTAAAGCCTATTTTTCCCACAGAAAGACCTTTATTTGCCCCCAAAAGAACATATTCGCTGCTAAAATGTGACAAAATTACAATTTTGATACTGCAATTTGTATTTGAATCAAAATTGAAATAATTTTAACCTTTTATAGACTTTAAAGAGCCTTTGATTGACTAGAGAAACCCTTGCAAATATTCAGGATCCTTATGTGTCTGAATTGAACCATTTTATTCCAATTTATTCAAGAAGAGTAGAAAACCCTGATTCTACCTTTTCCTAAATCTGTGAAGAATTTGAAGATCAGTTCTAGAGCTAAACTTGAAGGTTTAAATGAAAAAGAAAGCCAGTTTGTGCCTATTAATTTTCAATAGACCTCTGTCATACTAGAAATACCTTCTGTAAACAGTCTAAGCTTACAAAAGTGTACAAAAAACCTAAAAACAAAGAGTTCTGAAATTGTTTGATTGTTACAGATTATTATCAGAATATAAAATTGGGCCAATAGTTTCAATACTAGTTGACAAAATTGTTTGCTCCAAATTCTCAGATTTTAATTCAAAAAAAAAAATCAACAAATAGTTTGTATACAAAGAAAGAATTAAATCAGAGTCAGAGAGAGATCATAAAGATGAAATTTCACAGTGAATGATAAAATTTAAATAATAATTCACAGTGACAGTGAAAACAGAACAATCAAAAAGCATCAGAGTTAAAGTGTATCAGATGAAAGCCAGAGTGAAATTCAAATCAGAAAAAATGATAGAGAAGTCAAGGTAAAATAGTAAAAGTAAATACAGAGGCAGTAATGGTTAAATAAAGATGAAAAAATTTTCACCAGCAACAATGAATTTTATCCAAAGTGAAAGTAAAAACAGTTAAAATAACAGTAAGGTTAAAAGATGAAAACTGAGCAAGAAGGGACATTTTTGCAGAAATTTCCTGTTTAATTCATTGTTTTTCAGAAACTATTTTGGCCAATCCAAGATGAATTTTGAAAAAATGGAGGAGGTTTATGTTCCTAAGATTCTAAAATACAAAAACCTATCTCACTTTTTTCACAGGTATTACAGAATGAGAGATACCTGCACATTTTCAAAGCCTGTTTTTTGGACTGTGCAATGTTCTATTTTACACATATGTTTGCAGAGCCTATTGTGAACGACTGGAATTGCATTTTGGGACACGGAGAGAGTTTTATATTAGTAACATATTTATCTACAAAAAACTTTTTCATTTTGGACATATATAGTTTGGATAGAGATTTACAAAGGTATCATTGGACCCCAATTTTGCAGAATTTCTAGAACAAAACATAAAAAGGAAGGAGACAGTTAGCAACTTGGGTGCCTCATCATCAACTTAGAGTTGATATAAAATTTTAATTATCTTCTTTTTCACCATAAATCCATAAGTATAGTTCCAAATAGATTCATTAGTTTTGAATTTCCTTTTATTGAGTTCTATTTATGTAGAACAATTTGAGATATTTGTAAACCAATTTTTGATATTTTTTCAAGATATTTTAGTTTAGAATTTGTATAAATACTTCACTCTTTGAAGTATTATTGTGGAATAAATTTATGAAGATCTATATTGTCATTTTTGTTGGACTTGAAGGATTTTGTGTTGCAAATTCAAATAGCAGACTCGATTAGATCAACTAACATCATATTTCAGGATTCATGTGATGAGCTATTGAAGTGAAGTATTTTCTACTTGTTATTGTTTATCTTCTTTGTTTCATGCATCCATATATGTGTTCCAAATTTGAATGATAATTCCGAAATATTATTTCAAGATTTTTTAAAAGCACCCTGTCTTTATTGTTTATCATTTCTATGTTTTCAACTGATTTCCACAGCAGGGAACCCTTAATTGCTCCCTCTTTCGTTTAACCTTTGCCTACTACTTCCTTTTTCCGGATCAAAGAACCCTTCATTGCTGTTTATCTTGATCATACCACTTCACCAAAAAACCTTCCAAGATCTTCAAACGCTTATCTATCTTGCCTTGAAAACATTTGAATTTTTTACGTTGATCCTAATTCTGTCTGCTTGACTTTTGACTCCTTAGCCCAATGGACAATCAGATTTCTGACTATCCATCTCATTAAGTGATTTTTCCCACCAAAACAAAACAAATCAAAACTAAATTGCACAATCATAACTAGCCCAATATCTTATAATTAAAACAAAGTTAAATCTTACAGAGAGAGCCCTCTCTCAACCCAAGAAGGCTAGATCCTAGAGTTTAAAACTTGGTTTGTGGTTGCCTCGGTGAGTTCTTATTTAACCTTGAGAAATTACTGAGTGATAACAAATATCATTTTCATTATCTTGACTATTAGGTGCTTCATTACTGGTTTCTGCACTGCCTTCATCACTAGTGATATCTGCCTCTTGATTTTCCCCCTCTTCACTATTATTTTCCTCATTGTTGTGAGCCTCACTATGCTCTTCACTGCTATCTTCAGCCTCACTACCCTCACTGTTTTATTCTTCATTATCATCTCCTTCATTGGCTTCTTATTCACTGGCCTCCTCTTCTTTGCTTTCTTCTTCATTTTTTCTTGATTCATCATTATCTTCTCCCTCATTTTTAACTGACTTCTCATTGTCACTTCCTTCATTGTCTGATGCATTCTGAGAGAGTGATGAAGAAGGGTTGTCCTGAGGTGAAGGAATATGTGTAGATGATGAAACATGCTCAACAAGAGATGATGGAGGAATAAGGACAGGAGGATGAGATGATGAAGGCATGTTTTGTTGAGGATGGGCTTGTGGATTGTGAACACTTCATGGGTAATGAAAACCTCCCATGGAATACCCTTTTGCTGCAATTGATGCATCACAACCATTTTGATCAAAGAGTGATGAAATAAGCTTTGCATCTGGTGAGGGAAATCTCTCTTCTCTACAATATAAGACATTTTTTCAATACTCTTGTAGAGGTAGTAGGGTAGATGCAACATATTAACCCTAGTAAAGTGCAGGAGCAACCTGATGTGATACGAATAAAGCCGGGAGAATCTTCCTTCACATGTGAAATATTTCAGAATGACCCTCATCATGGGTGCATACCTCTCAAGAAAATTTTATAAAGGAAATATGGATTTATTGTAGTCTTTGTATCTAGGTTTAAGGAATGGCTCATAGTAGCTCATGTCTAAATTGGCCTGTTTGAACCATTTTTCACCCACACTAGGTATCCCGGTGGCAATAGCAATAGAATCTGAAGACAACTCAAATTTTACCCCTGCAAGGTTGACTTGTTTCTCATGTAGGTGAAGTATGAAGAGCCTAGTCAGCTCGAGGTGATTCTACACCTGCTGTACTTTCTCACAAAATTCATAGCATCCTACATTTTGGAAGCAGGAGGTAGTTAAGGGAGATTCATTTAACTCCATTGTGTTTTGTGGTTCAAACCTGTTGATCCTCCCACCTTTGTGTCGAGGCCTCCTTGGCACTTGGCCTTCCTCACCACTACCACTGCCACCTTCCCTTGACATTTTGATCACTGTTGCTTTTGAAACCTTAGCTCTGCTTATGAAACTGATATGGAAGAGGGTAATGGAGGGGTAATGAAAAAGGAAGTTTTGTAAGTGGAGGGATGAATGAGTGAGGGTAAAGGTATATGAATATGAGTGAGGGGAAAAAATAAATAACCACCCTTGCTGATTGTTCAAAATCTATGTTGAAACTTCTAGCACTAATATAAAACTAATAGGTAGAAGGGAATGAAATGCCAAACTATTTTTAGTGTAGGGGACAAAGCTTATGAGTGAATGGAGTGAGCGTAGGCATAAATTTTAGATGAATGATAAATATTTCAACAAGGAAACCCTCTGTGCATTCTTAGTATGCAGATGGAGGAGTGTATTAAACAGTGGTGTTTTTAACATGAAAATTAGGTTTCCCCCCATAGGTCTTCAAATTCCCTTAATCATAAATCACCACACATGCTAGAAGAAGGGCTTGATGAAGTGTACTTACCCCTCAACATTGCTTTGGAGTTTCTTGGAGGAAGCTGAAGAGTGATTTGAGTTGAATTTAGGGCCTGCAGGGTGTAGGAGGCCCACCTGGCCAAGTATGCAGCACCCAGGTGAACAGGGTGTCAGGCTGAGCAAACGCGTAGTGCGTTGTACCAGACACATAGCACCAAAGCCTTTCTGTCGGGCCTGTCGGTTGATTCAAGCAAACGCGCAGTGCGTTGATAGGCACACAGTGCCTACGTCCAGATGTGCAATTCCAAATGAATTTTCACAGGGAAAAATTCCACTCCAAGCGTGCAATGCCGACCTAAACTTGTAGCGTTGAGTAAATTTTCCCAAATTTGACTTAGAAAATTCAAAGTTTTCTCACATGGACTTTTCCAACTTTTTTCAAGTGAACAATGAGTTAGGTGAAGTGTTATATGTTTTTTTATAGCCTTTGAACTTTGATTTAATCATGAGACCCACTTTTCTAATGTTTTTTCAAGATCACATCTCTTTTCTCCTTTCTCAATAATATTCCTTTGACTTTTGCTTGCAGGTGACATGAAAAACTTTAAGTTACTTTTCCTTTTGCTCCTTGAGAGTTTACATGCTCATTTGATGTCTTCTTTGGAGGGTTGCACATAGTAGTATTCTTCAAGGTTTCCTGTTTTTTTTCATCACAATATTCCACTTGTCTTTCTTACCTTGTCTTACTGACCCTTTTACACTGTTTGCTCTGTAGGTGTCTGCAGTGATGAATTTTGACCCTCTTGTTTATCCTTGAAGAATAACAAGATTCTTAACACACCTTTGGGATTTTAAACACAAGGAAACACTTTCAAAGCCCTCTCTTGCTTGCATTATGAAGTTTTGATAATGTTTTTACTCTTTGGCCACTTCTGATTTGCAGGTGCCATAAAACACTGACTTACCTTTTTACTGATACCCTTTACATCCTTGTTTCTTTGAGGTAGTGAGACATTTTACCTTGGAAAAATTTGGGATGTTTACATACATTGGAAACTTATGAATCTTCCTTTACCTACAACATGGATTTTGGCTTATCATTTTACCTTTTCTAATCATCTTTGGCATGAAAAAATCCTTTTTGACAATTCTGGGATCTGATCATAGTGGCATCTTCAGAATCTTTCTTTGATGTCATCATGCTTTCACCTTCTTTGAACACTTTCCCAAAACCCTAGGTGTCTGGAATGCTTGAATACAATTATCAGTGTTGTTCTCTAAGTTCTCTATATCCGTTTTAAGTTCATTCACTTTTGTCCAGTTCACCTCACCTTTTTCCCTATTTCATCTATAATTTCTGAAAAGCTTCTTTTCATGTTTGGTTTTTGGTGTGCCTCCTCCATGAAATTTCTGCATTTGATTCATTTCTTGACACTTTTTTGGGCCATGAAGCTCAAAACCTTAGTTCTCCTTGAAACCAAAACTGCTTCCCCTCTCCTTTCCATGAATGTCTTTATTGAGGATTAGGCCTCTTACCTTACAAAATTTATATTGATAGTTATTTTAACACTCCTGCAGAAGTGTCAAAGTTCACGTTTACCTTTTGCAGAACTTGAACTTGACAAAGTAGTCTTCTTTGGAGATTTTCTGATCTTTCTTGGATAACCATGTGCTGATCTTCTATTAAATCTGAGCCATCTTATAACACAGGAATAAAAATGCTTAAAACATCAATGATGACCTTACAACTTGTGAAACCCCAATGACCTAGTGGGAGGGTCCTTTGACCATGATCTTGACTGAAAATTGGCTTGGAGCCTTCAAGTGTAAAAATAGAGTATTGGCAAAGTGGCGTATTGAAGATCCAAAATCCAATGTACTTGATTTATCTAAAGATCCTATACAGATAGTTTTGAGACCATCTATGCTTGAGGAACCTGATGAACATGGGAAGGGAAAGGCTATAGGTAACCCTAGTTGTAAAATGGTATTATGGGCAAGGGAAAAATAGAGTGATGAGGTCATAGGTAGGAAATAGGGATGGAGATGAGTGGTACAAGCCCATAAGGAGTCTTTTAGGAGTGGTAGGATAAGCATGAAAAGGATAAATGGTAGAATAGTGAAAAATTTTCCATAAGGATAATGAAGGCAGTGAGATTTCTAAAACTCACAATATTCAAGGAATCTTGTTTTTAGAAATATAGAACCAATATTAAGTCATCTACAGATAGTACAAATTACTGATGACTAAGAATAGGTACCACACATTATCTATCATCGATGACACCATGCATGTGATGAGGGTGAAATAAAACTCAAATTTGTGAATCAAATGGTTCACCTGCTACTCCCCTAGTGGGATTTTTGCTGGCCTTCTTATGTGAACACTTCGTGGCATAGTGTCTCAAATCTTGATGGTGAAAACATTTAATCTTCAACAAGTCCTTATTCTATCCTACTTGACTAGAATCTAATTTGGAATGGGATGAAATCCATTTCCCTTTATTCGCCTTTCCATCCAAGGCACAATTATCCTCATAATCATGGTTTGATGAGGATCCATCATTGGTGTTCTATCAAATATCCTCTTGCACCAAGTTGCACCACAACTTCTCCCACTCGGGTAGCTTCTCCCTCCCATTTACCAAATCTTGGTAGTTGTGACAACTCTTGGGAAGGCCTATAAGTGCTAGGTTTACCAAATCATCTTCATTAACTATAACACCAACACTTCCAAGCTCATCCCCACTTTGAGTGAAATAAGTCAAGTACTTTGGTATTGTGTCACCATTCTCCATCTTGATTTTTCTAAGCTTCTCCTTCAGCGCCAGCTTCCTATGGTCACTATTGTTCTGAAAAAAAATATGTTAGGTCTTTCCACATTTCATATGGATTTTCCTTTCCATGGAGGTTCAAAACAATATGATCTCAAACACCTTCGAGTAGGATCCTTCTCTCCTTTACTACATTCTCCTTTTAGGTTACCAAATCTTGAGCATTAGTTGGTGTAGGCTTAGGAATATCATTGTTTATGAAATCCTTCAACCCATTGTCTTCCAACATTGCTTCCATCATGTCCATCCAACCTGTTAGCCCCCTATGAATTTTTTGACAAGAAAACAGGGGGCTAAATTTTTTTTGAGCCTTCAAGGAATGCATTTCCCTCTGCAAACACATCATCCTTGAAGCCTCCTTATGCCCTTGTCCTTTGATAAATCCCCACTGTCGTTTCCAGTTATAAAGCCTCTCTAATGGTGAAGAAATGCCCAAAAGGCCTCCTCCTTTTCCCCCTTATATAATCCCTTCTAAACCTCTGCTTCATCCCCTTTTACCCCTCTCGATTCCCCCCATTAACCCTCTAAACCATCTCAAGTTCCCTTTTAAACCCTTCAAATACTCTTTATTTGGTTTAATAAACCCTTTTCCTCTCTATCGGTACCCTTCTCTGGCCTTAAATTGCATTAAAATGGGCCAAAAACCCACTTTCTACCTTATAATAGGCCTAAGCCCCTTTCGGCTAAGCCCTGCAAACCACTTCCCCACATGCCCAGGCGCTAGAACTAGGCGCTAAGGTCTAAAGTGCTTATCGCAATCATAACCATCGGGCGGGCGCAACTCTTTGTTACACGCAAAAACCCCGATGCGATTGAGTTTGGTCTGTAGCGCTACGGATACAATCTCCGCCGTTGATCTGAATAGATCTAACGGCCCGCGCTCTCCCGCTTTCCCCAGCTCCTATCGCATTTGCAATTTTCAATTGCTGCCACTTTCTGCCCGTTGTGATTGTGATCCCCTGACTACATCTATGCCGTTGATCCATAATTTGATCCGACGGCCCAGCGCTAATCGTTGCGTGCTCGTCGCCCTTCCCCTTCCGCCCCTCCAATTAAAGTTGAACCGTTGATCTCTATCCGGATCGGACGGCTGGTGCTCCATCGCATCGTGCCAGTCGCATCGCACCTCCCTTCTGCTCCTTTTGATCGCGATCCTCTGATCTAATCCCGACCGTTCATTCCTTTTGATCCAATGGTCCGGATTTCTTCCGCTCCACTCCTTTGGCCCTTCTCTCCCCTCCCCCCCGCCGATTTAATCTCTGTCGTCGATCCCTTTCGTGATCCAACGGTCGGCATTGAATCGCTCCAATCACAATCACAAATTCCAAAATGTGCCACCCGCTACGCTCCGCAATTGCGATCCGTCGATTCCATCAGGTCCGTCCATTGATCCAAGATCAACGGCCCACATCACATATCGCATCCATTCATATTTTCTCATTAGGTGATCGCGGGGCTCCATCGCTTAACCTCCGCCATCAATCTCCTCCTGAGATCTGATGATCCTAAATGAATCTCCCTCCACCATGACCAGGTCCCACCACCCAAGGTCCATTTCATATTTTTCTCGTTGCATTTTCCCATTTCCTTTGTGTGTCGCCCAACTTCCAAAGGTCATCTCGTCCATCAATCTCCACCATTGATCACCACCTCTGAAACTGATCGGATGGCCCACATTCATTCCCCCATCAAAACTCCATTTCATTGCATTTTCACCTATTTCCTCTACGACCGCCATTTCTACTGTTCCGCCACCATTCCTCCAGGCTTTCAAAGCATCCTTCTGCCATCATCCCTGGATTTTATAATTGACTTAATATATTGTGCAGGGGTCGAAAGAGGCCATTTTAGCATCGACCAGTGTTACAGCAGCAGAGATTTAAAGGTTGATTAAAGCCCGTGATGGAATACTTAACGCTTTAATCCTGATTCATAGGAATCAAGGCACATTTCAAAGACCAAAGAGCACACCAGCAAGTCATATCAATGCTACGTAACAGTAGAACGTGATTTCTCCAGAGGTACACCTACCTACAGCAGTCTCCATGCCTCCTCGAGCCCAGAAATAGTTAATTACACTGACAGAAGCTTCTTAAAGATTATCAGGATTGCAGTTATGGAAGCATGGAGACCTTAAGACCTTTTCAATCACCTTACTTGCTTCAGAAGACTAAAAAAAGGGCCTTACAGCCAGAAGGACATTCAAGAACACATTCGAGGTCAAATCCGACCTGACAGAGAGCTCTGAACCAGACTACATAGTACACACAGTCGACGAAGAAACATTAGGCAGCATGGGCATGAACGCTTCTGCCATTCTGTCTTAATGAAACAAATTAAATGTATATCTATTCTTATTATTCTCTTCTCCTATAAGAATTCCCGAGAACATATTGTAAAGGTTGTTGTTCGGTTGTTGCCGATTGCTGTTAGAGGGATTCATTTGGACTGTTAGAACAGTCTTGGGAGGGATTAACAAAGTAGTTGTTATGTAGTAGGTTGGGAGGAGAAGTTTGGATTGTATTCAGCCCTTGAGCTCAGTGTATGTGACTGGTTTTGCATCAATTAATCAAGCACATTTCTTTGGATCCTGGTCTATTACTACGGGTGATGTTTCTCTTGTCTTATTGTTTTATTACACTTTCATGTTTTTCATTGGTTTGTTGGCTCGCATCAGAAATATAGCATAGAATTTACCCTTTTTAGGTACCCTATGTTTCTGCTCTCCTTGCCTTTAATTTTTTCTGCTGATAGTGAATCTAAGAGTAAATTCACCTAATTTAACCAATGTAGTGTTTCCATATGCTGCTAGCTCATGTATAAATTCGTGGTTTGCTGCTTGGATGTTTCTTGCTGGTGTCAAAGCATTGAAGGTTCAAATTACTTCACTGATCTATAGACCCTATCCCTATTAAACTTATCTTTGTTTTTCCCTTGGAGTATGCTAAAGCTGACCTGGAGTTAAATGACCTCTGGTCCGATCTACAAGCTGCCGCTTTGTCCCTCCTTTGAGAGATGCCTTTGAGTATGTTCAAGCAGGTCTGGAGTTAAATGACCTCTAACCTGATCTATAGACAGAAATTGGGTGTCTTTCCTTCTTTCACTTTCAATCCTTAATGTTCCATCCCATCATCTATCTTAAAAGATCCTTTAGTGTAGATGACTTGCCCTCTGAAAGCCTTGGCTAGTTGTTGCATGTAATTACCTTTCATGACTCCATAGCCCAATGGATGGCGCTTCCTTGACCTATCCTCTTTGCTGAAACATCCTGCTTTGTTCCTTTCCTTCCATCACTTTCTCAGTCTATGATCTCATGACCAACCTAGCAACCAACCAACCAAATCATTTTAAACCCCCTCTGTGCTTCATACCTAGCCTAATATCTCAATTTGAGCTTCAAATATATACCATTCTTTGTTTTATTGGAGAGATCCCTCTCCGGGTCCAGGAGGGCTAGATCCTAGGGCCCCAAAGTGGTTATGATGTTGTCTCATCTTTTGGTCTTGCCAATCTGGCCAAAACATGGGAACCCCAACATAATGGCGACTCCACTGGGGAGGAGACCACTTTGTCTTTAGATTGGCTTTTAATTGCTGATGGTGGACAACAGCCTACTCCAAGCAGTCAAATTCATCCACCTGGTGACTCCACACTCCCAATGATCCAAAGACCTGATGACTCCATTGGTGGAGGACTCTGAACTAGTTGAGAAGAAGCAGTAGCATTCTTTGCAAAAGCATGAATCCAAACATGGACAGGGATACAAAGTATGATGCTTTGTATGAAAAATTAGATGAATTAACAAAAACATTTGGTAAAGTGCTAGAGATTTATATGGCTAATCTGAATGCAAATGAGGATTATTTAGAACAACCCATGCTTCTCCCAGAACAAGAACAAACTCAAGATCTAGAGGATGAGCAAGACATGTACGATGCTCAAGAGTCTATAGAAGACGAAGAGGAAAGTGATCAAGAACTTCCTGATTGCTTACCTATGTCTTGTGATACGTTGAATAGAGAATATCAGGACCTAATAGCAAAAACTAATAGGGAACGCTGCCTTGATGAAACAAGAGACCACATAGAAGAGGCAGAATCTGATGTGGAAGAAGAGGATCAAGAAAACATCTCGCCTCCAAATCAACTAACACAAGAGAAAGAGGACTGTTGTCCTTTTGTCCATGATGAGAGGGAAACCCCTCTTTTGACAGAAGAAGAGATTGATCAGATATTAAGTCAGCATCCCGCCTCAGAAAACTTTTATAGAACACACGATCCTTTTCATTCATCTCCTGAGTTTGATGATACAGATCCAGAAAGCTCCTTTGTGAATCAAGATGAAGAAAGACTTACTGAGAATCTGACAGGTTTGATTGGTGACATTGCTTACGATTATGAATTTCCTAGTTATGATCTATTAGATGATGATTGTTTCCAGAGAGAAGCCGAGCTTGCGGAACCATCATCAGTAGACCCATGGGAGGAAAGCCAGGGCCAGCAACTCCAGAGAAGCAGTGAACCCAATCAGCCTATCTATGACATTGATGGGGAAATTTATGAAAGCATCAATGATGAGTGTCATGAGATCGGTGGTCAGCAATATTTCCTTTCAGAAGATGAGGAGGAAAGTAAAGAAGAAGTTCTTGAGCAAGATGAAAATAACGAGCCTTCTCTTGAAAAAGAGGAAGTAATGGAACACGCCCCTGCTCAAGAATACATATACCTTTTCACGGAGCTCAGCACATCAGAGCCGAATAGATCAGAGCTCCGAGAGGACTCAGCTGCTATATACGATGAGTTCTCCAATGTAGAAGACGAAGGAGACACTCTTTCTCAAGAGAGTTTTCTTCTCAATCTAGTGGAAGAAGAAGAGATCCTGGTTGAGGCCTGCCTGCCAAATATTCATAGCCAGGTATCTTTTCATGATCCTTATGCTCATTTCCTGCAAAAATTTGAGGAAGGATCAAAGGTCTTCTTGAGCAGCATGTTGCAAACAGAAAGAAAATTTTTCAAAGCTGCTGTTATTAAACAAAAAGAGTGGGAGCTGCCCTGCCTATCCAGCCTGCTCAAGGAGCTGAGCAGAAAGTGTTAGTATGAATTCTTCGTCGAAGTGTACGAAAAAGAACCACTTTAGCTACGCATAACTAATAGCCCTAACAACAATGGAGGCTGCAAAACATCTTCAGATCTGCAATTAGTAGTTAAAATGCTGCAACAAACAGATCTATAAATGGAAAGACATTAAGCAGTAAAGTAAAGAGTTTGCTCCATGCATCCAACAGACAAGGCAAGAACAAGATTTTTGAATGAATTTTTATATTACAGGGGCACCTGGGAGGAAACAAGAAGGTGTATCCAGATCTCCTCAATGGGATGGGTTCTTTGTAGTCCTCAGCACTTCAGATCTAAGCTTTCTCTCTTTTGTAGATGTAGAAAACCCAATGTAGAAGATAGAGCTCAATGGGAGCAAAAATGGTAGGAATGAGACCAAGTGTATAGATCCAGAGTGATCTAGTAGGCAACAAAAGGTGAAGAATGATGGGGAAAACCCTCCTATTTATAACAAAATATTGGGTCATTCTAGATCTTGGTGCATGATTAAAATAATGTTAACCAAATCTAGATCCACCTTAATGAAATATTTTATTATATTTGTTGGAGGGAAAGGGTGTTTGACTTGGGTCAAATCCCTTGATTAGTGAAAAATAAATAAATAAATGATTTATTTATCTTTTTAAGGAAGTGGTTGGGATATAATCAAATAAATAATGATTTATTTGATTAATGGTGGTTGATTTGGTCATATTAACAAGGAATATTATTTAAATAATTATTCCTAGAAAATAATAAGATAACTATGGGTTTATCTCATTAATTTCTTTGTTTTTGGGTTAAACATGACTGGGAATAATAATTAAATTATGGTTTAATTAATTATTCCTTTTGGGGTTTCCTAATTAACATAGTGAAAGCAGCTTTACTTGGGGTAAAACTGGTCTTACATGGTGTACTTGGGTCCATCTAATGATGAAAAGTTAGATGACCAAAAAATGGTGTAACAGATTGCCCCCCAGCGTGCGAGTGTCAGGAGCAAATCGTATGACCGAAGTACGTTGTAAGAAGACAATCACTAGACAACAAAAGGGTATGTCAGAGAGAGAAATATGAGGTAGATAGTGTGCTGAAGGACTAGACCCCGAGGAGACGAGACTCGCAGGTGCAACAAGTCTCTGTTATGAGAGGGTACCTGTGCTGAAGGCGGCGGGGGAGGCATACCTATGCCCGCCGTGACAAAGTACAAAAGAATAGTGTGTCTAGTAAACAAGGGACCGAACCATAGAGTACAGCTGGCATAATCAAGGGCCAGATAAAAATATAATGAAGAGTCTCACATACATGCTGTGCCTGGGATAACAGCCAGGACTAGTACAATAATATCTGGGTACATGAGATAAATACAACCCACATGCCCCCTGTAAATGGGGAAGGGCTCACAAAATCTGACTGATACATGCAAATCATAGAGGTGTTGCAAGTGGCTAAGGCCAACATCATCAAAATCTGGAGCGGCATGAAAGGCTGCAGTGAAGAGGTCATCCGGGCATGTGGGGGGCTACCTGCAGGGCCACCCCCTCATGAGGGCTGAGACATCTCACACATGCCCGGGAATCATCAAGAGCTGCTGCTGGGTCACTGGACTGTCCAGTATACGCCTCTCGATCATGCTGAAAGGAGCTGGAGAAGTAATCAAGTCAAAGGGAAGTGAGAGATCCCCCTGCCTGATCCGAGGCACCTAACAAGAATGGAAGCTGGAACCAAGGTATACCGCCCTCTAGACCTTGCTTCTGGAATGAATGTGCTGATGTCGACAGAAGGAGGTCCGCCATAGGTGAGGCAATGAGAGATCCTCAACTAAGGCACGAGAGAGAACAATAGAGCGACAGACTGACTGACACTAATGACGATAGTGGAAATGGGAATGGGAAGGACTGAGGAGCGAATGGATGACTTCCCTTGTTAGAGCATAAAGAGCATGGATGACATGGCAGCCACTGACACAAGATCATGGGGGATAGGGGACAGTGAGACTGAAGGTCAAAATGTGCGACACAAGAGAGAGACCAAGCAATGATGGGTGGAGGGCTATAGTGGGGTGCCAAGGGACGTGGTATAGACTCCATGGATGCAATGATGACTCAACTTGGATGCTCTAAACAAGAGCGACTCGATGGTCCTGCCACACAGTAAGGGCCCTAATGGGGGACCATGGAAGCATGAGTACAAGATGGGAACTCATGACGAAAATCGACACGAACATGGACAAGTAAGGGAGCAATATGGTGCCCCAAGTACAAGTGGCGTAAGTGAGGAAATTCGATTTTAAGGAGGTGAGTTGGCCCCTCTTGGACAAAATGGGTCCGGGGAAGGAGAAAAAAGAAAGAACAAATGCTGGCTATCTAAAAGAAAATAAAACATGCATTTCAGAAGGGAAATTCTAAGGGTAATATTTCTTAAGATAGAGTGCGTTGCGAGGACTAGGAAGGGGATGGCCTTCGAACTCCTCTAAGAGGTATGCCCCTTTACCGAGCGCCTTACTGATGATGTAAGGGTCTAGCCATAATGAGTTGAACTTCCCATGCCCAAGGACATCCTGGGCCTGGTCATATACTAGAACAAGGTCGCCTTCGTGAAAGGTACGAGGCTGGACTTTTCGTTCATACTGAGCTTTGGTGCGTTTTTTGGCCGCTTCCATGGTTTGCAAGGCAACACGGCGGTCTTCAGAGGCGTGCTCAGGCATGATAAGTCGTTGTTCTAGCGGTGAGGTGTCAGGGAGAAGTTCAACGGCTAGTTGTAGAGAAGGAATTTCACATTCGATTGGTAAGACAACCTCCTCTCCAAAAACGAGGTGAGGAGGGTTATGGTTGGGGGGCAGAGGTGCCCCCAAGCATGGTGTGGTCATGCCAAAATGTATTTAGAAAAATGGGGATCTAAACACATGTTAATGATGTGGTGTGCCATTTGTTCTGGTTATGGTTATGCAGTTTGAGAAAGGAAATGGAGGATTACCAATCTCTTTTGGTACTGCATATAGGGATCAAATGGACTTTAAGTTTCCGAATTGGCATACTTGGTGTCACTATCCCAAAAGGAGGATTTGGAGATAATGAACTGATGCTCTCGTAGAAAAGCTATAGGTTGGTCAATAATAATGTCTAAGAGACTGGGTTGCTGATGTAAGATGAGGGAACGATAAGGGGTATCGTCCTGAGAGTGATCTGAAGTGATATGGGACTCTAGAGGTTCTTCTAAATGTAAAAGAATACTGGGTCTAGAGTCAACACGACCAGATACACTAGGAGAGTGGTGGAGAATGGCTTCTCTTGGTCTCTCAAATGTGGGTGCCCCCTTACCCAAACATTGGGTTTCGATGTAATGGCCACAAGGTGGATGTGGTGTGAACGCATGGGTTCGATGTAAGGGGGAATAGATGAAGTCAGGGGCGGGAATTTCTTCCATAATGTCGTCATCGTGATAGAAGATGGGGTGACTGGTGGAAGAAGAACCACCTGACGTGGTGAAGTGGCCCGAATCATCATCATGAGAAGAGAGGTTCACATGCGCATCGTCACAAGGGGTGACCGAAGAGTAAGTAGATAAAGGATCTACCGATGTTGAGCCCAAGATGATCGCTGAAGAAAATTCAAGCGAAACAACAGGGGAGGATTCAGATGGAATGGTCCCCGAGGGTCTCATGGATGATGATAGGTAGAAAATGTGGGACGAAGGCTCCGTCATCTCGACATCAGGAGGGGGAATGTCAATGGGAGCAGTCATATCTGGTAGTTCTGCTGAATCAGAATGCGCAAATATGGGAGAGGTGTACTCATTGCGCTTGGCCTCGAATTGGTGGACCACGGCAATAGAGGTGCGGAAGTCCTCGAGGCGGGGACAAATATGGGTGTGATGGCCATGGAGATCACACAAAGCACGGGGTTGGTTGGTGTGAATAGTCTTGGGTTTCTTGGCCGCGGTTGTAGAAGGAACAGAGGCTTCTGGGACCGCGGACTCAGGGAACGTGACATTAACCATGGGCTTTAGAGGAAGTAATTCAGGACAGGTATGGGAGGCGTGACCAACAACATCACACAAAGCACCCTGGATGGTATGCTTTGGAGGCTGAGGAGGAGCAGGGTTTGTCGGGGCAGCCTTGTCCTTTGATGCCCCCTTGCGAGCTTTGCCCTTCTTACCCGCAGCGGTCGCAACAGGAGGTGGTTCCTGTTGAAGTGACTGAGGCACTGATGCAACGGGAGAAGCCATGGGGACCGGTTGAACCGGGGTCAAAGCGATATAAGGTTTGGGTTGACCAGGCAAGGTGGGGGCTGGAGGATCAAGGTACCAAACGAGAATCCCAAGTGTCAAGTTAGGAAGAGAGAGGGTGGCCATGACTGGTACCGTGTACACTCCTGGTGGGGGAGCTAGGAACGGTATCTGACCAGAGGGGGCATGGCCAGGTGGGATGGCTCCTAAATGGCTAAGGCCTGGAGGAACCGTGCCAGGGGGATAAAGGGGGTCATGACTACCAACTGCAGGTGAAGGGTTAAGAGTAGGTTGCGGAGGGCAAGGTTGCTGACTAGCCGAAGCAGGTTGCTTGAGAGCAGCCCGAGACGATTGCATCATGCAAACATTCGATGAGCTGGGGTCAGAGATAGGAGGAGGGGGGAGACTAGGAAAAGTTCCAAGCAGGGAGGAATCCTTGTAAACGCCGGGGGAGACACTAGTCAAGGAGTCGACGGTTTGCTTGTTGGCTACAGAAGAGATGGTCGTCTCAGGTGAGGTCTGAGATTTTGGCTCATGATATGTCAACTGGTCAATGGTGACTATCTTCCCATTATGGGGGAAAGACATCTTGCGAAAGACCGCGGATGGGACAGCAGACATAGCATAGGTGTAGCTTCGCCCCAAAAGAATGTTGTAGTCTAGTGGGGCGTCAATGACTTCGACGTCAACGCAAACAGCCTTACCGGCGAGTGTGATAGGGCAATTACGGAACAAGCCAATGGGCTGGGAGGCATGACCGTCCCACGCTCTAAGGGTGATCGTGGAAGGGGCCAGCTCAGGGGATCCGAGTTGCTTCCAAACCGAAGCGGACATCACGCAGGTGGATGCCCCCTCGTCAATGATACACCGGGAAACGATGGCGTTTCGTATTTTGACTGAGATTTGGAAGGCGACTGAAGGAGGGAGGGGAGGGTGGTCCGATTGAGTGGCGTCGAAAACAATCATCTGGTCGTCAGCAGGATCTACAGCGCCCACGGCAGATAGTAGAGCCTTCTTTTGGGAAGGGCATGACTGGAGGAGTTCCAGTGTGGAAATGGCAGCAGGGGATTGCGCCAAATCATCTACTATGCTATACGACTGAGCGGCTCGACCGGAAGCAGCATTTCAGCGTAATGGTCCCTTCGGAATCTTTGGATGAACCTCAACTTTGGGTTGAGGGATGTGTAAGGGGCCATTGGATGTCGAAAGAGGCTCTGCAGAACCTGAAGAGGGGGGCTCGGGAGCAGACTGAGCAGGAGGCTTGGGGTACTGGCGAGACCGAGTTTGAAGGTTAAGGTCGACGGTTAGAGGCGGATCAGAGTTCATCATGAGGATTTGGTAATTGGAGGAACCAGAAGGGGAAGGTGGAGTGGCCACCTGTCCGTCAGGTGGTTGGGTAGCCATGAATCCCTGCTGTGCATCCACCTGCGCTTGAGGGGGCGGGGAGCGCTGTTGCAGGGGTTGAGAAGGCAAGGGAGGCGAAAGGGCATATGCTAGAGGAGTTGGCGCGCTAGGCTGTGGATAAGGGTAATGGTTAGGTTGGGCAACATTGAGGTAAGCAGGAGGTTGGGAAAAAGGATGAGGCATGCCGTATCCTGGATGCATGCTACCGGGAGGGGGAGAAGTGCAGGAAGTGGTGCCCCCTCCCCCAGGAAAACCATAGCTCATGTGAGGTTGAGCGGATGGATGAGAGATGGGTCCAATGATACTGTTGGCGGCATGAGGTGCCCCTGGTGTATGGACATCATTGGGTGTGGGAAGATCAGGTAGGACAGTAGGATCATAACCTGTCTGAGCGTAGATCAGGTCATACTTTAACGCCATTTGGAGGGCATCTTCTTCGGTTTGAGGAAAATGGGATGCGACATCTTTCCCGATAGGGGACAAAAGAGATCTAAGGAACCAGTCCATGTAGACACGATCTTCGAAGGGAGGAGATTGGCATAAGATCCGTCGTCTTCACCATTCCTGGACATGGGTAGAAAGGCGAGTCGAAGAGGTTTGCTTGAAGGAAGTCAAGAGTTCGATACCAGTGTCATAACGAAGGGGAAGCTGGAAGTAAGATAAAAAAGCCCGGGCAAGAGTTGCAAAGGTGGTATGGGAGGAAGTGGGCTGGTCAACATACCACTTAGAAGCTTCGCCGGTAAGCGTGCGTTGGAACAGTCTAAGACGAACAGAGTCATCGATAATGGAGGTAGATGAACACCACATGTGGAAAGATCGAACATGATTTGAAGGATCTTCTCCAGCACGACCTTCAAACTTTGGGATGTCGGTAGGGAGCTTTGTCGGCATAGCGGGCCAACTAGCGTCATGATGTATAGGGTCGTTTATCAACCGGTCCAAATCGGGGAGGCTGAGGCCTGCCAAGAAGGGGAGCACAGGTGAAGCCGAGGTAGTTCCTGTGGTGGTTCTGCTAGTAGTAGTCCCGGAATTAGGGCCGGGATTCCCGCTAGTGTTAGGCCCTGGACCAGACATAGTGGAGGTGACAGGGGGGAGAACCAGAAGGAAAAGGAGAACCCAAAGAATCAGAGAAGGACTGGCTCGACGATGGTGGGATGGAGCAGGTCGATCGACCGGAGACTGAGGGTGAAGGCCAAGGAGGCTCCGGGAAAGGTGCCTTGGGGGCGCAATGATGACAGGAAGAAGGAAACTGACAGGGGCAGAAAGAGACAGAATCAATTCAGGTCAAGGGCAGAAAAGGTGCAGTGACGATTGATTTTAGAGTCTTTGCCTGGCGGTGTTAACCAGGCGCTTCTTCACTTAGGGTCAGTGTGTGGCGTGTGTTAATTTTAATTTTTAAACCCTTTCCGTTTTGAGAGCAAGAGAAAAGTGTGCTGCGTAGTTGAAAATAAACCTACAGAGAACAGAATAAAATGCTGAAATAACAGAAAAATAACAGCTACTTGTGCATCTATCTAACCCAAGAAAGTGGGTCTCTCAAAACTATGCTGAAAAGAAAGGGAAAAACTATGTAAACACACAAAAAGAGCTCAACAGATCGAGGGTCGAAAGGGACAGGGATCTGGAGGATAAAGCGGCAGGAAAGAGGTGCAGATCACAGCCAAGAGGCAGAGGCAAGGTGGCTGGAAAAAGGAAGGAAATCAGCAAAAACCGGAGGGGGTAAGGCGGAGGCCTTCAAAGGGGTTCCAAACAAAACGACAAGAGGTGATTTGAAAGGAAAAGAAGCTGATATAAAAGGGATCTGAGGATGAGGTATCAGATCTGAAAAAGGGAAGGCTGAAACTTCTGAAAAATCAGACACCTGAAACAGCTAAAACTCTTCCACCAAAAGTGGAGGGTACTGAAGCCCTAGGGGGCTAGGTTCCCACTTAGATGAGCAAAAGCAGATCAGAAACAAGTCGAAACGGGCTGAGACAGAGGCTGGAAAACCCTGACAGAAGCTTCAGAAAAACCCAGAAAAATTTCAGAAAAACAGCAGAAAAAAGTCCAGGTCGCGGTTTTTGACCAGTTTTTCGCTCTGGTCGTAGTTTTGGGGCTGTTTTCTGTGACCTGAGGCTTGAGGTCGCAATTTTTGGGCCAAAAAGTGCGACCTGCACTTTCGGGACTCTCGGCGGCAGATTTCAGAAAAAAAATGTCGTCTCAGCTGCGGCTGATGTCGGTCACCTGCGCAATAGGGCCAGAAACACACGGAAGTTAGAAATTTTAATGTTTGAGGGCTTTATGAGGAAAAAGCCACATGAAAATAGGAAAAACAAAAAGATGAAAAGAAACCCTAGGGTCTGAAGTAGCTGGATATGCAGGAATATGAAAAACGACAGCGGTCGTAATTTAAAACCCGTGTGGAGTCGCCATTTGTTAGTATGAATTCTTCGTCGAAGTGTACGAAAAAGAACCACTTTAGCTACGCATAAATAATAGCCCTAACAACAATAGAGGCTGCCAAACATCTTCAGATCTGCAATTAGTAGTTAAAATGCCGCAACAAACATATCTATAAATGGAAAGACATTAAGCAGTAAAGTAAAGAGTTTGCTCCATGCATCCAACAGACAAGACAAGAACACGATTTTTGAATGAATTTTTATATTACAGGGCACCTGGGAGGAAACAAGAAGGTGTATCCAGATCTCCTCAATGGGATGGGTTCTTTGTAGTCCTCAGCACTTCAGATCTAAGCTTTCTCTCTCTTGTAGATGTAGAAAACCCAATGCAAAAAGTAGAGCTCAAAGGGAGCAAAATGGCAGAAAATGGTGACCAAGTGTATAGATCCAGAGTGATCTAATAGGCAACAAAAGGTGAGGAATGATGGGGAATAACCCTCCTATTTATAACAAAATATTGGGTCATTCTAGATCTTGGTGCATGATTAAAATAATGTTAACCAAATCTAGATCCACCTTTATGGAATATTTTATTATTATTTGTTGGAGGGAAAGGGTGTTTGACTTGGGTCAAATCCCTTGATTAGTGAAGAATACATAAATAAATGATTTATTTATCTTTTTAAGGAAGTGGTTGGGATATAATCAAATAAATAATGATTTATTTAATTAATGGTGGTTGATTTGGTCATATTTAACAAGGAATATTATCTAAATAATTATTTCTAGAAAATAATAAGATAACTATGGGTTTATCTCATTAATTTCTTTGTTTTTGGGTTAAACATGACTGGGAATAATAATTAAATTATGGTTTAATTAATTATTCCTTTTGGGGTTTCCTAATTAACATAGTGAAAGCAGTTTTACTTGGGGTAAAACTGGTCTTACATGGTGCACTTGGGTCTATCTAATGATGAAAGGTTAGATGACCAAAAAATGGTGTAACAAAAAGGACCAGTCATGGGATCACTTGATGGACTGGTTACATTGGAAGACAATGTTTGTAAGCTAGACTTATAAATATTCCAGTTAGACTAGGGTAGGTAGGAAAATCTCAATAAAGCTCAGTCTGTGAGCATGTAGTTAGTTGTTTTAATTTCTGCAAAGTCCAACAAGTCATACAGTCTAATCCTGGCTTCACTGTTTTCAATTTCTGTCTTAGAATGTAGAGAAGAAGTCTGCTAGACAGTTTAATCCTAGCAGATATTAGTTTAGGTATAGAAACGATGAGACCAACAGTATAATATGGTCTCATGGAGTAATAAAGGTAGAAGTAGAATACGTTTATTTTCCTGCTTGTAAAAAATTGATGATGTAAAGGGTCTGCAAGTCCAAATGCACCCAGAAGAAAAAATGTTAGGACTATAGTCTGGGTAGGTAGTTGTTTGGGAGAATGTTTACTACTGATATGATGTCTTCATGATTTTTGGAAACTGATCCAAGAAATAAAATGGATGAGTCGAGTACCAAGCATCTGGCCTACACCAAATATCATTTCTGAATTCTTGACTCCTTCGAGAAGAAGCAATCCCCATGTGGAGCCACTGTTAGCCCCCTATGAATTTTTTGACAAGAAAACAGGGGGCTAAAATGTTTTTGAGCCTTCAAGGAATGAATTTCCCTATGAAAACACATCATCCTTGAAGCCTCCTTATGCCCTTGTCCTTTGATAAATCCCCACTGCTGTTTCCAGTTATAAAGCCTCTCTGATGGTGAAGAAATGCCCAAAAGGCCTCCTCCTTTCTCCCCTTATAGCGTCCCTTCTAAACCTCTGCTTCATCCCCTTTTAACCCTCTCTATTTCCCCCATTAACCCTCTAAAACATCTCAAGTTCCATTTTAAACCCTTCAAATACTCTTTGTTTGGTTTAATAAACCCTTTTCCTCTCTATCGATAACCTTCTCTGGCCTTAAATTGCATTAAAATGGGCCAAAAACCCACTTTCTACCTTATAATAGGCCTAATCCCCTTTCGGCTAAGCCCCGAAAACCACTTCCCCACATGCCCAGGCACCGGAATTAGGCGCTAAGGTCTAAAGCGCTTATCGCAATCGCAACTGTCAGGCGGGCGCAGCTCTTTGTTACACGCAAAAATCCTGATGCGATTGAGTTTGGTCTGTAGCGCTGCGGATACAATCTCTGCCATTGATCTAAATAAATCTAACGGCCCGTGCTCACCCACTTTCCCCCACTCCGATCGCAATCGCAATTGTCAATCACTGCCACTTTCTGCCTGTTGCGATTACAATCCCCCGACTACATTTCCGCTGTTGATCCATAATTTGATCTGACGGCCCAGCACTAATCGCTGCGCGCTTGTCGCAATTCCCCTTCCGCCCCTCCGATTAAAGTTGAACTGTCGATCTCTATCCGGATCGGACGGCTGGCGCTCCATTGAATCACACTAGTCGCATCGCACCTCCCTTCTGCGCCTTGTGATCGCGATCCTCCAATCCAATCCCGATCGTTCATTCCTTTTGATCCAATGGTCTAGATTTCTTTCGCTCTGCTCCTTTGGCCCTTCTCTCCCCCCCCGCCGATTTAATCTCCACCGTCGATCCCTTTCGTGATCCAACGGTCGGCATTGAATCACTCCAATCGCAATTGCAAATTCCAAACTGTGCCACCCATTATGCTCCCCGATTGCGATCCGCCGATTACATCAGGTCTGTCCATTGATCCAAGATCGATGGCCCACATCACATATCGCATCCATTCATATTTTCTCATCGAGTGATCGCGGGGCTCCATCGCTTAACCTCCGCCGTTGATCTCCTCCTGAGATTCGACGATCCTAAATGAATCACCCTCTGCCATGACCAGGTCCCACCACCCATGGTCCATTTCATATGTTTCTTGTTGCATTTTCCCATTTCCTTTGTGTGTCACCCAACTTCCAAAGGTCATCTCGTCCATCAATATCCACCGTTGATCACTGCCTCCAAAACTGATCGGATGGCCCACCCCCATCAAAACTCCATTTCATTGCATTTTCACCTGTTTCCTCTATGACCGCCATTTCTACTGTTCCGCCACCATTCCTCTAGGCTTTCAAAGCATCCTTCCGCCACTATCCCTGGATTTTATAATTGACTTAATATATTGTGCAGGGGTCACAAAGAGGCCATTTTAGCATCAACCAGTGTTACAGCAGCAGAGATCTAAAGTTTTATTAAAGCCCGTGATGGAATACTTAACACTTTAATCCTGATTCATAGGAATCAAGGCATAGTTTGAAGACCAAAGAGCGCACTAGCAAGTCCTATCAGTGCTACATAACTGCAGAACGTGTTTTCTCCAGAGGTACACCTACCTACAGTAGTCTCCATGCCTACTCGAGCCCAGAAACAGTTAATTACACTAACATAAGCTTCTTAAATACTGTCAGGACTGCAGTTATGGAAGCATGGAGACCTGAAGACCTTTTTAGTCACCTTACTTGCTTCAGAAGACTAAACAGAGGGCCTTACAGCCAGAAGGACATTCAAGAACACATCCGAGGTCAAATCCGACCTGACAGAGAGCTCTGAACCAGACTACAGAGTACACACAGTAGACGAAGAAACATTAGGCAGCATGGGCATGAACACTTCCACCATTCTGTCTTAATGAAACAAATTAAATTTATATCTATTCTTGTTATTCTCTTCTCCTATAAGAATTCCCAAGAAGATACTGTAAAGGTTGGTGTTCGGTTGTTTCTGATTGTTGTTAGAGGGATTCATTTGGACTGTTAGAACAGTCTTGGGAGGGATTAGCACAGTAGTTGTTATGTAGTAGGCTAGGAGGAGAAGTTTGGATTGTATTCAGCCCTTGAGCTCAGTGTATGTGACTGGTTTTGCATCAATTAATCAATAAATTTTCTTTGGATCCTGGTCTATTACTACGGGTGATGTTTCTCTTGTCTTATTGTTTTATTACACTTTCATGATATTCATTGGTCTGCTGGCTTGCATCAGAAATATAGCATAGGATTTACCCTTGTTAGGTACCCTATGTTTCTGCTCTCCTTGCCTTTAATTTTTTCTGATGATAGTGAATATAAGAGTAAATTAAACTAATTTAACCAGTGTAGTGGTTCCATATGCTGCTAGCTGATGTATAAATTTGTGGTTTGATGCTTGGATGTTTCTTGCTGGTGTCAAAGCATTGAAGGTTCAAAGTCCTTCACTGATCTATAGACCCTGGCCCTGTTAAACTTATCTCTGTTTTTCCCTTGGAGTATGCTAAAGCTGACCTGGAGTTAAATGACCTCTGGTCCGATCTACAAGATGCCCCTTTGTCCCTCCTTTGAGAGCTGCCTTTGAGTATGTCCAAGAAGGTCTGGAGTTAAATGACCTCTAACCTGATCCATAGACAGAAATTGGGTGTCTTTCCTTCTTTCACTTTCAATCCTTAATGTTCCATCCCATCATCTATCTTAAAAGATCCTTTAGTGTAGATGACTTTCCCTCTGAAAGCCTTGGCTAGTTGTTGCATGTAATTACCTTTCATGACTCCATAGCCCAATGGATGGCACTTCCTTGACCTATCCTCTTTGCTGAAACATCTTGATTTTTTCCTTTCCTTCCATCACTTTCTCAGTTTATGATCTCATGACCAACCCAGCAACCAACCAACCAAATCATGTTAAAGCCCCTCTGTGCTTTATACCTAGCCTAATATCTCAATTTGAGCTTCAAAGATATACCATTCTTTGTTTTATTGGAGAGATCCCTCTCTGGGTCCAGGAGGGCTAGATCCTAGGGCCCCAAAGTGGTTATGATGTTGTCTCATCTTTTGGTCTTGCCAATCTGGCCAAAACATGGGAACCCCAACACAACCTATGTAATTCAAGCTACCCTTAAGGGAAAGCTCAAGTCTCAATCCATATAACAACATCCCAAACCTCTTGCTGCTCCTAAAGAATATATTTGTAAATTCAATTCACCTAGACATAAAAACTTGTATTCTTCTATTCTATAGTGATTCCTTCTTTGATACCATGTAGAAAATCCATGTATATTCAAAATGATAATTTTAATATGCTAAAACAATAGACTTCAATCTACTCTACCAATTGCAGAAACGAATAAACGATCGCAAAATTACAAATCATACAAGATAAAGAATTCAATCACACATTACACAATTATTTCTTTGGGAAAGCCACAGCTAAAAACCCAAATATCTATATATAGAACTTGTCAGAAAATATGAGAAGTTTACAATGATTTTCTGAAGCCTGAGAAACCTCTGCAATATCTTTATTTGTCTCACTATTTCTTATACAAACCTAGGCCAATAATTAACCAATTTTCTACTTTCCCAAGTCCATATTTCATTGCATTATTTCCTTGGGTAATTATCCCCTATTAATTAGGGAAATCCCCGTCCACAAATAAGCAATTCGTCTAAGTCCTTCTATGATTTCATCCACCACCTGTACTATTGGCTTCATGGGTCCTGACCCATGTTCGGAGTTAAGGTTTGCCAAAAAACCCCTATACTATTGTCCCTTTCAACAATGGCCTACTTTCACAGGCCAAGGTCTCACCCGAAGTAGTATGGGAGGGTTCTGGAACCAGGATTCCGCACCTTGGGAGAGAGTAGGTAATTAAGGCAAATCTTCGTTGAATCTATCAGGTTCACACATAAAAAAGCCTATTATCAAGATTTTAATAGTATAATAAACATATAACCATAAACAAAGCTACTATCATTAACATATCAGATCAATACATTCGCATCCATGTGCACATCAGCAATTATCACCACAAAACATTATAATTGCAGCTAATTCATAGATCGCAGATACATTCACAACTTATGTAACTAACACATATGCACTTCAGTAATAAACACGATTAGTCCATATATCAGAAAGATACTTCAAATATATTCTGCATTCATTAGTATCCAAAAACCCAATTACAAACCCAAGACTCAGCTCGCGCACAAAGATAGCGGGATCTGCACACAGCAGGACTAAGGATCTCTACGCACACAGTCAACAAGAGTCCTCACACAAAACAACCCAAGACAGATCTCAACAGTTCATTCATAGCATCAATATTACTTCTTCTTACTTACTAGACTCAACTATCTATCTATTTATATCATCATAGCCTTTGTTATCCTATGGTCCGCAAACTGTGGTTTGCAGATCCTAGGTTTACCCTTTAACCCGTTACAAAACATTGGGGGCTTTGACCTACGCCAAAAACCCCTACGCAAGACCAACTATTAGAAAATTATATAAAAAATGCAGTGTAGGGAACCTCGTTCCAATAGGACCCCAACACAATCTTGTGACTTGTCCCTAGTCACAGCGGCTGTGGTTTGCATCTTTTCCTGAAGCTACTTGATTGCATCGACTAGAGGGAGCAGCAATCCTTCGCTCTGCGTAGTAGTGTTCTGTGTAATATCCACCAAATTCTGCGAAGTTGGACCTTCAGTAGTAGTAGTGACACTTTCCAGGGTTTGGTTCAGCTGTTTGACTACAACATCCACTTCCTGAGATAGCTTGAGGGCTTCATCGGCCCATGGCTTGAGGTGGTCGCTCAAAACCTTCTTCTTGTGGTGGAGCTCTTATAGGTCATCTCTGAGTGCATGGCTGGTACGTAGTCGCGCCAGGCATTGAGTTGGGATCAGAGTGGACATAGTAGCTTCCAGCTGCTCAAACTCTTCTTCCTTCTGGTGCAGTTCTTGAGTAAATTCGCGTAAGAGAGGATCACACTGCACCTTCGACCACAGCTGCATAGTTATCTCAAGAAATTATCCACCGTGAGAAATATGAGTTGTAATGGAATTTGTGGCTTCAGTGACCAGCGCATTGCACTGGGCTTGTACCTCAGGTGGATTTTTCAGCTGCAATTTGGCCTGCAATGCAACAATCTACTGCTCCATCTCTACCTTAACATTATGAATCTCGGTCCTAGAATCCTTCAGGGCTGTAACGAGTCCCTCAATCTTGGCCTGCGGGGTAGAAGAGGCTGGAATATATTTAGTCACATCTGCACATAGCCTACTAATTAGACATTCCAACTTGGTCTGTTGTGTGGCGGCAAGGGTGCATGCAGCCTACACCTGGGACACCTTGACGATTTTTTCAACGATCATCTGCTTAGCTGTACTGAGCTGTTGATGCACCCAGTGGTCTCTGTGCTGGATCTCCTCGAAGAGGGATGTATGGAGGTCTTGCAACGGTTCATGTGGAAGTCGAGACAAATCCAATTGCACTTTTGTGTAGGCCTGGACTTGCGCACATAAGGTAGGTAGGCTCAGGGTGAATTTTGTGCTTGGTAGGGGGAAGAGGTGGCTTTTAGTCATGATGATCAGTTCACTACTGGTTTTTGGGGGCAGCCTCATCTGAATCATTCTTGTCTACATGGTGTTGGTCTTGACCTGCAAAGCTTGGAGCTCAGACTGTAATGCAGTGACTGCAGCCTTTTTCTTCTCTTCCAAAGAAAGCTATCTATATTCTGATGGGAGGGTGACTACATCTACGATTTTCTCCAGGTATTCCTCCGTCAAAGTAACTTTAGTCTCCATATCGGGTCATGTGACCCATAGTTTCTTTCACTAACCTTTGAGAGGGTCGACAGTCTATTTCATACCACATGGGGAATTAGCACCCTACACATCCGGACCCTCTATGTCCAGGTCCTACTGCGAGTCTTGTTGCGATTCCAACTCCGCACCCTTCACAGTGTCCTTTGTCCTGGCGAAATCTTTCGGGCCATGTCCTTTTGCATTCTTGGTGGTATCAGGCTGGGTGGTCTTCAGGTTGGTGCTTGTACCTACAGTGTTATTTGTACCTGATTTGAATCCCAATCTCTAGTGTGGTGACCAAGTGGCAACAAGTGGGTCGATTTCCTCATCGGCGACCATGTAAGGTAGCGATACCCATGCTAGATCCTTACACCCATGAATCTGCACATTGTGCATCGTGACCTGGAACGCCATGATGCTCTTTTACTTGTCGTAGACCGCCGGTGAAAATCGTGGCCTGGAGTGAATGTCTGCTACGAGCTCACTCTGAAAGAGGACACAAAAGACTTTATTATCTTCAATGCACTGCTCATCCTTTGAATCTGACAAGTTTGTGTATTTGCGCCCACTTGCGCATGTCTAGTTCAAGCTCAAGGAGGATCGAGTCTTTAGGGGCTTCCCATGTGACCAACGCAATCAAGAGAAGTAGCCAGGAGTAGCAGAATGCCCTTCCATGATCCTAGGCCTCGCGCACGTTCTCCAAAAATTTGTTGCAAAGGAACTAGGACTAGTTGATGCAAACACCCTTTTCGCAGTGGCCAACCAACAGAATTACATAAGCAGGGATAGTCATGGCCTGGCACTTAAACATCATCTTACAAGCTAGCATAAGGGTACCCATGTGCACTCCTAGGTCAGCAATGGTGTTGATCATGAATCTGCTAGTATTCTGCTCAAGATGGTAGTCTTCTCGCACCTTATCGGAAATCTTTTGCTCATACTTCTTGCCAACATGCTCCATGGGATTTGGCCCTTCCATGGGGAGACCAGTAATACGGTGAATGAGGTTAGAATCAATGGGAATTCAGTCCCGTATCCATAAGCTACCATCATGGATCAGGGCTTGCAGCTGCCGCACAATTCGTTCATTTATACTGTATCGGCCAAAATGAGGCATTAGTAGCAAGTTTAGCAACCCAATTTTTTCTAGCCCATGTGCCCACGGAATTGGAACGTGTTGATCAGCAGTCGTCATTGATGTCAACCCAAGAAGCACCAAGGGCTAACTCAATATTGAATGGGAAGTTTTACCTACCAAATTAATAAATTCTGGGTCAATAATGCTTTTGATGGTTTCTACTTATCGAGATGTTTCTGTTGATATATGGCACACCATGTAATTCTTCACGGTTTGAGAGATATTCATGTTTGAAGTTTGTACCCCAGTTAGTGGGCTAAAACCCCATGGGGTTAGGGCATGGGTCATTGAAAATTCATAATTAATATTTTTTATGCTCCCAAAATTCCTCCCACGTTCACTTGTTGAAGCCCCTCTCAACTTAAGCATTCATATAAATTGTGATCTTCATTTCCTCCTTATGCAAGGGATTCGGCCATCTGAAACAAGTCATCGTGGAATTTTCGCTCTAAATTTTTTTTTTACGAAGGCTCAAAAGATGAAATTTTTATGGGGCGAAGCCAAAATCCTAAGGAAGTTGTAGTAAAAATTTCAGATCAAGTTGCGCAATATTTTTGGAGATATGATCTGTGGAAGTAAGGGTTTTTGCAGGCTCCTGAAATTCATCTCAAAGAAGTGACCTTGGTAAAATTGTCATAACTCTCTCTCCGAGTATCGGATTGGAATTCTGTAAAAATTGGCAGATAGTGCACATTATTTAGTTTTCTCTCTATCAATTTCAGAGGAAAATGAGAAACAGTGACACGTGGCATGCCGTACAAGTGTGCTCTACTGAAACAGTCCATACTTAGGGCAGTGTGAGAAATTGGGTATAAATCTGTCTTGAAGAATCCAAATTGGGTCAGACCAGTGGCATTGGAAAGACGACTCAGAGGAGACCGAAAATCAGATATTGAATATCTGAAATAACAGAGATACACTAGATTCAATATCGAGCTCCTAGAAGGGAAAAAAAAAAAGCTAGATCATTTGTTGTCAAGGGTTGCAAAGAACCAGAATTTCTATGAAAGAAAAGCAAAGCAAGGTGTAGCAAAGGGTAGCATGACAAGAGCAACATCCAAGGTGCATAACAGCAGAAAGAAGTTCATCATATGAAGTCTTCAAGTGGGTAGCACTGCATACAATCATTGTAAAGGTATCATTGTACCTAGTCATTGTAAATACATTATTGTACAAATTGTACTAGTATTTATCTACCAAGGGTTGAAGAGGCAGCTTTGGGAGGTCTAGGATCATCATTAGGTGTCCATTCATTTTTATTCTTCTATAGGGTGGTAGGGTGGTGCTAGGGTGAGTTGTATCTCATTGGGTATTGAGGCATCTATTCAGTTGACTACTAAAGAATCTCATGCATTGGAGCATCCATCCAGTGGGAGATGGAGAAGAATTCTTTTCTAGATTCTGGGAACTTGGAGCTTTATTTTCAATTGGAGTTGAAAAGAATTATTAGAAAAGCATTAGGTGGTTTTTGTCCCGGAGTGGGTTTCCACCTTAAAAACTGTGTGCATTTGTGTTCCTCTTGTTTGCTGCTATCATTGTACAAACACTGATAATAATTGAAGATTAACTAATGCTCTAATTGAAAGAAATATTGATTCACCCCCCCCTCTCAGTATTCCCAACAATTGGAATCAGAGATTGGTTCCTTCAATAGCAGTTTAACAGCTAGAAGGAGGTCATGGAGCATACCAAAAATGGTGTACCTCTATTCAATGAAAATAATTATGCACTTTGGAAAGGAAGAATGGAGTTCTATCTCTTGGCGCAAGGTTACGAAGTATGGGACACTATTCAAAATGGATTTACATCAACCGTGGATGAATAAGGTAAGAAGAATTTGGTAAATGATGCAAAAGCAAAGAATATTATTATCAGTGGACTTATTGAATCTGCTTATCATAAGGTGTTGGGTTGTAAAACCGCCAAAAATGTATGAGACAAGCTTGAGAATATATATGCAGGTGACTCAAATCTCAAAGAAGCAAAGCTTCAAATCTATAGAGAAAAATTTGAGCAACTCAAAATGAAAGAAGATTTCAACATTGCTGCATACTTTCAATATGTTGATGAAATAAAAAATACTCTGGAAGGATTGGGAGAGCCAGTTGACGAGAAGACTATTATACGGAAGATTCTTAGAACGTTACCAGGGAGATTCAACCCAAAGGTATCAGTCTTAGAATACAGTGCAAATCTGGACAAACTGAGCAAAGAGGAATTACATGGAGTTCTCATAGCATATGAAATGAGACTTGATGAAGAAGAGGGTACTTCGCATCTAGAAACTGCGTTCGTTGCATCTAAGAAAACCAATAAGGATAAACAACCTTCAATTGAAAATACATTCACCTGCAAGTGTGAAGAAAAGGGAGATGATGAAGAAGGTCTTTCAGATGAAGAATATGCTTACTTCACAAGAAAACTACAAATTGGTAAGGGACAATTCAAAGGTAAACTTCCATTGATATGTTTCAGCTGTAATGAGGTTGGGAATTTTGCAGCAAAATGTCCAAAAAAAAGTAATGGCAACTCAAAAAGAAAGAAAGGCTTTAATAAATTCAACAAGCAAGGATCCAAAAGGAACTTTCTCTCTAAAGAAGATATCTCATCATTCGATGAAGACAATGATAGTGAAGAAGAAGCCAATGGGAGAGTATTTTTTATGGCCAAGCACAATAAACCCAAGCACAATAAGCAAGAGGTATCAAACAACAAAGAAGAAGGATGGACCATAGACGAATTTTATGAGGAAGCAATCAAGCTTATAAAAGATCTCAAGGAAGAGAAGATTCGTTCCAAAACTCTTGAAGAACAAGTTCAAGGTCTCAAAATTGAAGTTGAAGAACAAAATGCATTGAAGAGTCACTTCAAAAGAAGTTGGAAGAAAGCAACCAAGAAAGGGAAGAATTAGAAGCCAAAGTAGTCTCGCTACGTAAGGAAGTGAAGAAAGGAAAAACTATCCAAAACTATGCCAACAGCTCAAGGGAATTGGAAGAACTCATCCACAATAAACAATCTTACAACGAAAAAACTGGCATCGGTTACAAAGAAGAAGAAGCATGACCTTCTACAACAAAATACAATGAACCTATGAGATCTGACATGCATGTAGATTTAATTGGACAAGATTCGCAAGAAAAGCCGTGGAAGACAATTCCTCGACGAAAATTTCCATCCAGGTACCAACATATTTTTTATGGCTACTGTTATTCATGTGGAAAATTTGGTCATAAAGCTGTAGAATGTTGCACGTACCCTAGGAACGAATACAATTCAAGGAGATCTGTCAAATATGAACCTCCCAAGGCTCAGCGAAATATCAATAGATTTGAACATTTAAGAAATAATATTGAATGTTACAAATGTCGAAACTTTGGACACATAGCCAAAGACTGTAGACTTGAAAATCCTCCAGAAGAATCTTCGAAGCCACGGAGTGAACGAACATGGAAGAAGAAGAAGAATGATAATTGTGCTCTCACTCTCAAGGCTCAAAAGAAAAAATATGTGTGGTATGTTGATAGCGGTTGCTCAACGCATATGACTAGAGATAGAAATAAATTTGTATCTCTGAAAGAGAAGAAGGATGGAACCGTGTCCTTTGGAAATGATGGATCTTCAAATGTTATAGGATCAGGTAGTGTCACTCTCGGAAGCAAAGACGTTCTAGCCAAGAATTTTCTATTGGTTGAAAACATGAATCACAATCTTCTCAGTGTTGGACAAATGTGTGATCAAGGACACACAATACTATTCAACTCCACGAAATGTGAAATCAGGAAAGGCATGTATGGTGAAATTGTGGCTACAGCAAGTCGAGCTCCAAACGACATAGATGTTCTGGATGAAGCAACTAAATCATGTCTAATAGCTAAACAGGATGATACAATAATTGGTAGCAATGATGATCGACTAAGTAAGAATTTTTCTACAAAGGTGCAAAGTGATTTAGAGATGTCTTGGTTGCAAATTGAGCATTGATGACTCATCTAAGGATGTGGATCAAAGGTTGTACAGATCTATGATTAGTAGTCTTTTATACGTAACAGCCTCCTGACCAAATTTTATGCAAGCAGTTGGACAAGTAGCAAGATTCCAAGCAGCACCAAAAGAATCACATATTAAATATTCGCCAGCATTGGAATATCTTCGCCAAAAGCTTGGGATTCTCCCAAGTTCTCATTAGATTTTCCTTTTCAGAATATAAAGGGGGAGTGGAAGTGTGTACAGGTCTGCAAGATAGTTGTGTGTCAGTGTGAGTGGAAGTGTGTACAGGTCTGTAGGATGGTTGTGTTTCAGGGGGAGTTACCCTTTGCCATTGATGTCAAAGGGGGAGAGAATGTTGTAGGAAGAGGTGTCATGATCACAGGGGGAGTACTTATGTTGCCATCAATGCCAAAGGGGGAGATTGTTGATCAGCGGTTGTCATTGATGTCAACCCAAGCAACACCAGGGTATAACCCAATATTGAATGGGAATTTTGACCTACCAAATTAATATATTCTGGGTCAATAATGATTTTGATGGTTTCTACTTGTCGAGATGTTTCCGTTGATATATGGCACGCCATGTAATTCTTCACGGTTTGAGAGATATTCATGTTTGAAGTTTGTACCCCAGTCAGTGGGCTAAAACCCCATGGGGTTAGGGCATGGGTCATTGAAAATTGATAATTAATATTTTTTATGCTCCTAAAATCCCTCCCACATTCACTTGTTGAAGCCCCTCTCAACTTAAGCATTCATATAAATTGTGATCTTCATTTCCTCCTTATGCAAGGGATTCGGCCATCTGAAACAAGTCATCATGGAATTTTCGCTCTAACTTTGTTTTTACGAAGGCTCAGAAGATGAAATTTTTATGAGGCGAAGCCGAAATCTTGAAGAAGCTGCAGTAAAAAGATCAGATCAATTTTCTCAATATTTTTGGAGATATGATCTGTGGAAGTAAGGGTTTTTGCAGGCTCCTGAAATTCATCTCAAAGAAGTGACATTGGTAAAATCGTCATAACTCTCTCTCTTAGTATCAGATTGAAATTCCATCAAAAGTGGAAGATAGTGCACAGTTTGTAGTTTTCTCTCTATCAATTTTAGAGGAAAATGACGAAACAATGACACGTGGAATGTCATACAAGTGCGCTCTGCTGAAATAGTCCATAATTAGGGCAGTGTGAGAAATTGGGTATAACTCTCTCTTGAAGAATCAAAATTGGGTCAGACCATTGGCATTGGAAAGATGACTCAGAGGACTACTACAATACCAAAAATTAGATATTGAAGATCTGAAATAACAGAGATACACCAGATTCAATATCGAGCTCCTAGAAGGAAAAAAAAAATGCTAGATCATGTGTTGTCAAGGGTTGAAAAGGACCAGACTTTCTACGGAAGAAAAGAAAAGAAAGGTGCAGAAGAGGGTAGCATGACAAGAGAAACATCCAAGGTGCATAACAGCAGCAAGAAGTTCATCATATGAAGTCTTCAAGTGGGCAGCACTGCATACAATCATTGTACCTGGTCATTGTAAATATATTATTGTACAAATTGTACTAGTATCTATCTGCCAAGGGTTGAAAAGGTAGCGTTGGGAGGTCTAGGATCATCATTAGGTGTTTGTGTCAAATTTGGGGTTATGGTATAGTATATCTTCTTCTTCTACATCATTCTATATCATTTTAAAGTGGACCATTTTCCCTGGTACGGGAGTCCATTCATTTTTTATTCTTCTATAGGGTGGTAGGGTGGTACTAGGGTGAGTTGTAGCTCATTGGGTGTTGGGGCATCCGTTTAGTTGACTACAGAAGAATCTTGGGCATTAGAGCATCCATCCAGTGGGATCTGGAGAAGAATTCTTTTCTAGATTCTATGAAGTCGGAGCTTTATTTTCAATTGGAGTTGAAAAGAATTATAAGAAAAGCATTAGGTGGTTTTTGTCCCGGAGTGGGTTTCCACCTTAAAAACTGTGTGCATTTGTGTTCCTCTTGTTTGTTGCTATCATTGTACAAACACTGATAATAATTGAAGATTAACTAATTCTCTAATTGAAAGAAATATTGATTCACCCCCCCCCCCCCCTCTCAGTATTTCCAATAGAACGACCCTTAGAACATCATCTTCCAGTATTATTTCAAGGTACAACTCTAGTGCCAATTCTAGGAAGGCCTCCAGGTTGGCCAGGTCGTGGTCATCGAACTTAATCGAGGTGAGCTTGCCATGTGCTTATCCAATTATAGGGACTTCACCCAGAATCAGTGGAATTTGTAGGTAGGTGTGCATTCCTTCAAGTTTCTTAGGCATGCACACTGAGGGCCAGTGAGGTCAAACATAGGGCGATAGCCAAGTGATTGGTTTAGCAATCTGGGCCTCTTCCTGAGTGGACAAAGGTCACTTCGTTGGGTAAGGAGAGTGTGCTTGGGGCACTGTTTAAGGATAATTCACATTTCGAGGGGAGGTGCATGGATTCCCTCCAGCCCATTTCATATCCCTCCCCTTCCCTTGCTCCTGGCATTTCCCCTTACCCTTAATTTTCTCCACCTGATTCCCCTTGGTTGGCGTGGACACAACCTCTTCAACTTCAAGGGTGACCTCTAATAATTCATCAGTAGAGGCCATGGTCTGCAACAACTCAGATGGATTGGTTGCCGTCATTCTCACTCGGAAGACAAATTTGAGATTGCTACTATCAGAGGAGATAACCCACCCACATATTAACAGTACACAATAGTTACGAAATTTTGCAAAGCACAATATTTTCAGAATGCACGAAACCCACTTCTAATCTACCCTCATGCTTTTATAGCTTTGGATAGTGACCAATGGTTGGTTGCGGCTTATTTGAAACTTACCATCAAGAAAACAATAAAAATCTTCGGAAATCGCCTCATTAACTGTCAGCTCCTTTCAACGGTAAAATTTCCTTTTTACCTAGTTTTACTGTTCCAACGGTTAGTTTTCGCAACTGTGTATTACCCATGCATGCCCAATGCACCTCCCTGGGCCTCCAGACCTGCGATTGACCCCTGCGCTTCCAATGCACCTCCCCGGGCTTCTAGACATGTGAAAGACCCCTGCGCGTATAATGGGCATGCCTATGTTTTTCCTCTTGCCTGCATGTATTCCACCCAATACAGCTACACTGGCCATATATTCATTTGATCTAGTACGGTTTGAGCCGGCTACCATTAACATATCTTGGTACAATGTCACCGTGCAGTGTAGCTAACCGGACAGCTCATTCGTCAGTAATTTCCTTTACCATATAGGGGCCTAGCCAGTGCTGACGGAACTTCCTCAGATGTTTTGAAAACTGGCTATCATATAGCAAGACCTTCCAAAAATATCTTTTTACAAATATGTCTATCATGCCATGCTTTCTCTCGGGCCTTCCGAACTTGTTGATGAAAGTTAGCAATAAATCGATCTTCCTCCAAGGCAACTAGCTACGCTTAGTGCTCCTCCATGATATCAGGCTCTGCCATGTTTGTAAAGGCTGTGATGCACAGGCTAGGAAAAATATATTCCATGGGCATAATGGCCTCCTTCCCATAAACCGTCCGAAACGTTGTTTTCCCAGTCAATTTCTTCCAGGTGTTTCGATAGGCCCAAAGGACCGACAGGATGCGCATGTCCCAATCACTTCGATTGACATTGCAGATATTGGTCAGTGCCTATTCCATAATTTTATTAAAAGCTTCCATGGTGCCATTCACCTGCAGGTGATATGGGGTACTTTTTGCATGGTTGATCCAAAATTCTTCATTCAAAGCTTGTATTGTTTCATTAACAAAATGCGTACCTCTACCGCTCATCAAGATCTTCAAACTAAACCTGGTTAGAATATGTTCAAAAATAATGTGTGCAGCAGTATTTGTAGTACAATCCTTCACATCTTTCACTTCATCCCATCTGCTTACATAATCAGTTGTAGTGATGATGTAGTGGGCACTTGTCTTCTTCCCTGGTGGGTTGATGGGCCCAATGAATTCTATGGCCCATTTTTCAAACGCTTGCATGACCATTTGTGGCTGCAAGGGCATCTCGTCCCTACACGATGGTCTTCCTATCATTTGGAATGTGTTGCAAGCTTTTCAATAGTCATGAGAGTCACTATGCAGTGTGGGCCACCATAGCCTATCTCTCAAGATCTTCTGCGTCATCACTTTCCCTGCGTAGTGACCGGTAGCTTCGCCTCCATGGGCTTCTGCTAAAATGGCTTGTCTTTCATGCTCCAGAGCATATCTTTGCAGTACCTCATCAGCTCCTAGCTTATACAAGTGGCCCTCTATGATGGTAAAGTCTACTGCATGGGTGACCAACTCTTTTTTCTATTGTACCAAATATTATGCAGGTGTCATCCCCATAGTTAAGAAGTGAATGATATCGGCGAAGTGTGCATTAGCCACCTTAATAGCAAAGAGTTGTGCATCGGGCACTCCTTCTTCTAGGTTAGTTGGTTCTTCACCACTGTCGATTTGGGACAAGTGGTCTAGCCCAAAATTTAGTTTCCCCGGCTTCATGATGATTTCAAAGTCATATTATTGAAATAGCAGTAGCCATCAGCAAATATTCCCCCCCAACACAAGCTTATTCACTAGGTACTTAAAATATGAGTGATCTGTGAACATCTTGAAGTGCCCTCCCAATAGATAATGCTGGTATTTTTGCAGGGCATATACCATGGCCAACCCCTAGCGCTCAGTAGTGGAGTAGTTGTGCTCCGCACTAGAGATTTTTCTACTAGAGAATGCAACCGGGTGGTCGATGTCCCCTTCCCCGGACTACGTAAGGAAAGCTCCCAGGGAGATCCCTAAAGCATCTACAAGGACATGGAATACCTTCTGATAGTCAGGAAATATGACGGTAGGTGCAGAGCCCATCTTTTCCTTGAGTAACTCAAAGCTCTTCTGACACTCGGCATCCCAAAAAAATGAAATTTCCTTATTTAGCGACTTCTCCATGGGTGACGTGATTAGTGCGTACCCTTGAATGAACTTCCTGTAGTAGCCTGTGTGTCCGAGGATAGAGCGCAGTTGTTTCTCAGTTGTATGGGCTGCCAGAGTGATGATAACTTCTACCTTGGCGGGGTCAACCATCAGTCCCTGCCAATAGACTATTTGGCCTAACAAGATCACAAAAGGTATGCAAAATATGAACTTCTTAATGTTCAGGGAAATCTGGTGCTTTCTATAGGCATCCAAAATCATGCGCAGGTTTGAGATGTGCTTCTTTACCAACCCAAATACTGTCCAATCATCAAAATATACCTCCAAAAACTTGTGGATGAACTCCTTGAATACTGCGACCACCACCCGCGAAAAGATGGCAGGGGAATTCTTGAGCCCAAACGACATGATGGTGTAACAGAAGGATCCCCATTCAGTGGCGAACGTAGTTTTTTTGTGATCTTCATGTGCGATCCTGATATGATGGTAACCCAAGAACTCATCAGTGAATGAGTACACTTTCTGCCCTCCCACACAATCAAGGATTTCATCAGAGAATGGCGTAGGGAATGGATCATGGACTTAGGCATCATTCACTTTGCACAGGTCAACACAAATTCTTATTTCTCCTTTAGTCTTTTTCTCTTGGACCACCATAGGGCTTACCCAATCTGACTGTTCTACTGGTTTGATGATACCTGCAGCTATCATTTTGTCAATTTCTTCCTTGACTTTCTGGTTATAATTGGGGTTCAATCATTAAGGTCGCTGCTTAAGAAGGCACACATCTGGTTTTAAAGTGATGCGCATGACCCCTAGGTCCCCTGTAATCCCCTTGAGTTCTAAGACATTCGTAGGAAACAGGTCCTGGTACTCCGTGAGAAGCTTTGCGACTTTCAAAACAGTATCATCATCCCAGTAGTCCCTAATTTTAGCTAGCTTAAGTTGTTCTTTTGTTCCAATGTTGACTTCCCTTAGCTTAAGAGGCTTGGTCACATCGACGGTCTGCAGTGGGGGTCCAGAAACTACGCGTTCTCCCTCTGATTCAGGGATAGTGATATTTCACGGGTCTTCATCACATTCCTCTTGTTGGCTCGAGGGTTCCTAACCCAGGTTCGGAGGTTAAGGTTTGCCAACAAACCCCTATACTATTGGCCCTTTCAGCAGTGACCTGCTTTTGTAGGCCAAAGTCTAACCCGAAGCAGTATCGGAGGGTGCTAGAACCAGGTTTCCATACTGTGGGAGAGGGCAGGTAAGTCAGGCAGAGCTGCGTTTGACTTCACAAATATCAGATCGCATATTACAGAACCCTAATCTATCAGTCCCTTCACATCCACATGCGCAATACCATATATAATCACAATAAACACAGATACAGGACAATAAAGAAACTATCGTAACTATTCTTGCATAAAGTCTAACAAGAAGATTCAGATCAATTGTCAACGCAGCATAAGTACTTAACACAATTACTTGCGAAGCTCAATAAAGAATCATGCATAACATAAAAGATATCATAGAGTCCAATAACCTTCTGCTTTCATTAATCCTTTAGATCCTTTTACAATACCTAAAACCCAACCTGCACATACAGCGACAAGGTCTGCACACAACAAGACTGAGGATCTCCGTGCACATAGCCAACAGGAGCCCTTTTCCCAAAAGCCCAAGATAGATCTACTAATTTGCGATTCGCACCAATCTTAGTTCAATGTTTTCCTTACAACTCAAAAAAGGTTCAATTCCTTATACTACTTTAGCCTACGCATCCAATGGTTCAAAAAACGTGGTTTGCGGACTCTTGGTCTACCCTTGACCCACTTATAATGCATTAGGGGCTTTGACCCGCCCGAAAACCCCTGCGTTAGACTAAATATAATAAAATGTATACAAAAATGGACCAGATTCATAGCTTTTGTAGGAGACCTTGTTCCAACAGTCCCCTAACACAATCTTGTGACTCGTCTTGAGTCAATGTGGTGGTGGGGTCTCCACCTACGCACGCAGTGCATTTTCAGTTGTAACCAACAAGGGCATCACTTCTTGACTCTGAGAAGTAGCTCTCTACGCAATATCTACAAGCTTCTGCAATGTCGGTCCCTTTTTCGCAGCCGTGACACTCTCCAGTGTCTGGTTTAGTCATTTGACGGTACCATCAACATCTTGTGAGAGTTGGAGGGTTGCGGTAGCCCAAGGCTTCAAGCGTTCTCCGATAACATGTTTCTTATGGCAGAGTCCCTCGATCTCATCTTGGAGGGTGTAACTAGTCCTTAATTGCGCAAAACACTGTGCAGGAACCAAGGTAGGTAATGTAGCCTCGATCTGCTCGAAAGCTTCCTCCTTTTGTCGCAAGTCCTGATTTATTTTCTAGAGGACCGGATCGCGTTGGATCTTGGTCTAAAGATGCATGGCATCCTTGAGTAACTGGGCGCCCTGAGCAATCTATCCTATAATGGTGTTTTTAGCTGTGGTTAATAGCGCAGCGCGCTGGGCTCGTACCTCTGGGGGTGTTTAGGGCTGTAGTTTGGCATGTAAGTCAGAGATTTGCAGCTCCAACTGTGTCTTAATGAACTGCATTTCCATCGTGGAAGCCTTCAATGATGCGACCAATACTTCCACTTTAGCCTGGGGGGTGGTTGTGGCTGGGATTTCTTTTGTAACCTCTGTACAGTGCTGGTGGATCAAATTTTCGAGCTCTTCTTGTTGCGCGATAGCAAAGAGTACTTGTGCATTCTGTTGTGCGATGGTCTATTTGGCCATGCCAAGTTGTTGGTGTACTTGCTGGTCCCGATGGTGAATCTCCTAAAACACTGCAGTGTGGAGACCCTGTAATTCTACATGGGGTAGCTTGGCAAGATTCAACTGCACCCCTGCACATGCTTGGAGCTGGATCTCCTGGTTCGGCGAACTGATCACAAGGGAGGCGCTAGGTAAGGGACAGAGACAACTTTCGTCCATGGCTAGTGTTGAGCTCCAAAGATGTTCTTTCTTCCACCACATTCCACTCCATTTCCTTTGTCCATTATTAATCACAGGCTCAAATGATCAGTAGAATTAGTTAAAATTGCTTTAAGAATGAATATCATGACTAACTTGCTATGTTTTTATGATTTTTTCATTGTAGTACTTTTTGAACTAGAGCTAGCTACAGAATGCAGATATTTTGTAGCTAGTTGTCGATTCTGCAGCTGTCTTCATCTCTATGCAGGTTCCCGGTGTCATCTTGGAGAAAAAAACATATGGGAATATTCCACATCATTCCTTCATCATTTGTTGCTCTCCACGAAGTTTAAACGGAATTTTGTAGGCGGTTATGTACGTGGGAACTCAAACTAGGAGAGAGACTCCTAATAGGACAAGGACAGTCTAGATGTCCTTAATTCTATTACGTGACCACCATCAGAGTCCTAGTTTGGTTTTTATTTGGAAATACAATTATCCCTAGGTTATCTCAAGACAGTTATGTAATTTTGATTATAAATATGGCTCGGGAAACCGAGGGACAAGATTAGATTTTGTATTTGATTGCTAGATTTCAGAAGTACGAAAAACACTCTGTTTTGAAGTAATTTCTCTCTAATGCAAGAAGTATCACTTTATTGAAAGCACTGAGTCAATCTTGAAGTATATTTTGCGTGCTACTCCAGTGGTAGAGGGCCCCTGCCTCTTGAGCAGCCTTGTTTATACAGTTTAGATAAGTATTTTAGTCTTGTTTTTTTTCATTTCTAGCTTAAGCACGTTTCTGAAGTTTATGTTTCATGCTTGTTTACATTGATCATCACAGCTAGACTTACTCTTATAAACTCTTCCAAAATATCATCATGATGAATAAGGCATAGTTGTGGTGTTGTAGGTTTTAGTTGCATTTCCTTTCGAATTTTATGATTTATGCTTGTTTACACTAAGTGTCACAACCGGTCTTACTCCTACAAACTCTTCCAAAACATCATTAACAATGAATAAGAAACAGTTGTGGTATCTTAGATTTTAATTTTATTTGCTTTCAAATCTTATGTTTATGTTCAATTGCATTGAATAATACAGCCAGAATTTTTTTTACAAACTCTTCCAAAATATCAGTCACATTGAACAAGATGGGCTGTAGAATTCCAATAGACTAGCTGCATGTTAGTTTAGTCATAACACTCCGAAGGATGATTTCATTTATTTCAGCTCTGTCACTACATTTCAAGTTTGATAATGGCATTTTAATTTAACTCCATTCATTGTAATTCAAGTATATTAGTAGCATTCTAGTTTAGTCTTAGCTCACTGTATTAGCATTCCAGTTTAGTTGTTATCCATTGCATTTTAAATTGTATTAGTTGTTAAATTTAAATACCACGGTCTTCATTATTTAAAAAAACTTCTTTTGTTCCAACATCATATTAATACATAATCATCTGGACAGAAGCTAGTATCAGTCTAAGGCCTGGAGTATTTTGCAACCTTTTTACCATTTCACAAATAAGCCTTTTCTCAAGGACTATTCTAAAAAGAAACCTATAACTTTTGAGTGAGGCCTAGTGGTGCTAAATTGAGTTGCAGAACATAATTAGAAGTTAGTTTAGAGTAAAAATCTTATTGTGCTACAAATTTTCTTTTCCAAATATGTTTCAATGAACCTTTAATCATGGATGAGATGTTGTAACATTGTAAGTTGATTGTTTATTTAGAAGAACTTCATTCACACTTAACTTGTCCATTTCTCAAGCTCTTCTAACACATATTTAATGAATGAATTGGATAAGTTCAAGCTCATGTTGTGATTTATTTCCTTGGAATGAATTCATTATCAAGCTTTGCATTTGTTGTTTTCCAGCCATAGTTTAGGCTTTGTTCTGTTTTAGTATTTGCATTTGTTGTTTTCCATCCATAGTTTAGGCCTTGTTTTGCTTTAATATAACCAATAGCTTCTTTTCACCAGCATTTAGTTATTTCTCTTTTCAAACATAAAACCATAAAACCAAAAACATCAGAAAACACTAAACACAACGTAGTGAGAAACAAATACCTAGGCACATATAGTGCACCACACTTCAGCAGTTTACCAACCCTAGTTGACAATTAATGAACTCAATTTAGGAACACTAGGTTGAGCACAAACATTTTGGCGTCGTTGCCGGGGAAGTGTAACTAGGTAGCCTTGTTTCTTAACTCCCAAAAACAATGATATGCATAGAGAGAGAGACTCAAGGGGTAGATTCATAAGAAGCAGAAGCAGAAGCTTGATTCCTAGAACACCTCTTGTTTCACCTAGACCAAGAGCCAACACACCTCCAACTCAGACCCACATTCCATCCTTTACTGATCCTAGACTTCCAGAAGACTTAATATCAGATACTCCATTAGAAAGACCTTCCACTTCATCCACTTAACCTGTCTTAGAAGAATATTCAACGTTCCCTGCTAGAGACACAAACTTTTCCACTTCCACAGAAGAATCAACTATGGCAAAAGAAGGGGGAGGAGGAGTCTTTAATGGAGAACACACATTATTTGGAGGGGGTAGAGGTAGAGGTAGAGGATAAGGAGGTAGAGGAAGAGGTAGAAGAGAAATGGGAAGCTCTTTTGGGTTTCCTATAGTAGATGAAGAAACCAATACAGCTATGAAAAACATTTCACCCTCTGTCCTTCCAAACTTCTATGGACTTAAAAATGAAGATCCTGAAACCTTCCTATTTGAATTTGAAGTCCTATGTAGAACTTATGACTACTTACAAGATGCTCAAAAACTTAAACTATTTCCTTCAACATTGAAAGGAGCAGCATTGAAGTGGTTTATGAGTTTGATCAACAGTTCTATTAGGACATGGGAAGATATGAAACAAGCATTTCTAGAAAGGTATTTGGATTATTGTATACCAGTCAATCATAAGGAGGAAGTGTTCAAGATGATACAAAAAGAGGATGAAAACCTGGAAGATTTGTTGGAGAGATTTCATTACAACATCAAAAGAGAAAAAATGGAAAACTTAGACCAAGACACCTTAAAAGCTCTCTTGTTGAAGACAATTAGGAATGAATGGTTAGATATCCTTAACATGATGGGAAAAGGGGACATATCTCAGCCCACATTACCTGAAATATCTGAGTTATGTATCAACCTTTCAAGAGGGAAATCTAAAACTGTGAAAGGACCAAGAGACCCTGCTCTTGCAAGGGTAAGTAAGTCTACTTCTGGGACAGTAAGTAGGGCAGAGATAGGGCATATTCTTTATGAATTCAAATCTGACATCGTAGGGAATCTTAGTGAAAAAATAGACACCCTTAAGTTACAAAACAAGAAAAAAGCTAAATCTGATGCTTTAGCAATCTTTTGTCCCAAATGTAGAAAGAAGCATGCCTTGAGAGAATGTCCTTTGGATGCAAAAGTTGTAGAGACTTGTGTGATTTGTTCAGAAAAACATGAGACCAAGAGTTGTCCTTCACTTCCTGGTCTTAAATCTGTCTTTCAAGAAGATACTCCTACAAGTTCCACAGAATCTCTCAATTTTGTCTCTAGAAGGCCTTGGCAAGGACCTCAAACACAAGGATTTCATGATCAAATGTATAATCAACCCCCACCAAATTGGAATTCTTGGCAGCAAACTTGGCCCCAATTTCAAAATCAATCTCAAGCTTGGGCACAAGGATCACAAAATCCCTATGGAAGATACTCCCAGTACTATCAATATCCACCATCCTATCCACCATACCCACATTTTTCTCCTCAAAATCCTCAACAGAATCCTCAGAACCCACAACATCAAAATCAACCACTCCCATTACCATTTCCTCAGAAATCAAATCAGTTGCCTGCTCAACCCATACCAAACCCCAACAATAAAAATCCTTAGAATACATACATGATAGAAGGCCAACAGTTTCCAACTTATTTAATTACTCCTCTAGACCTTAGTGATGTTCAACTTAGGTCTGGAAGAATACTTGAAAAGAGGAAACCTTTTGTGATTATACAAGAACAATATAACTTTGAGGAAGATTCTCTATGGGAAAATAAAAGTCTTGAAGAAGACACATTTTTTCAGGACCCAAACATTGAAAAATCAAAACAAAAAGAACCAATAATTTCAACTCCTGTATTAGAGCAGCCATCAATATCCACTCCTACACGTCCCTTTCCATAAAGATTACAAATTGATAGAGGTGTAGAAAAACAAATTATGGTGCCTAATTATGATTTCCTAGATGAGTTAAGAAATGTTTGTATTAAGATTCCATTATTACAAGCTATCAAGGAAATTCCAATTTTAGCAAAGACAATAAAGGAGTTGAGCATGAAGAAAAAAGGAAAAAGAATAAGAGAGACAAAGAAAATTCAACTGGTAGGAAAAATAGCAGATATCATGATGGTTAAGATCGCTATTCCAAAGTATCTAGACCCAGGAAATCCAGTTGTTAAAATTCACATCAATGGAATTGAGATCCAAAACACACTCATTGATTTAGGAGCAGCAATCAATATCATGAGTAGACAAATCATGGATAAACTGAAACTTCCTAATATTCTCTTTACACCCACATTATTACAATTAGCAGACAGATCTGCGATCAAACCTGATGGGGTAATAGAAGAAATTCCAGTGTCCCTAGATTCTTGGGAGTACCCTGTGGATTTCATGATCCTAACTCCTAAGAATAATCTAGGAGGGCATCCAATTATATTAGGAAGACCTTGGTTAGCTACAGCTGATGCTTTCATTAGTTGTAGATCCGGTGACATGTACATCTCTGATGGTAGTTCAACTAAGAAATTCACTTTGTATCCTCCAGAAAGGACAATTACATATTTAGATGATACTCAATGGATAGAGGATGAAGAAGACTTACAAACTCTCTTCACAATTTCAGAAATTAGTGAAGATAGTCAAATTCTGAATACTTTAGAAAACTTTGAATCCTCTTCGTAACATAAACATGAAAAATTTCAAGAAGAATCCAACATTGAGTTTTTTTCATCAAGGCAGATGTCTCTCTATTCCATGGATAAATTTGGCAGCTCTACAATTGAGATATTTCCAGGCAAAACTTTAAACATAAACAAGAACCTAAAAAAATCTCAACAAGAAGAGCTAGTCAAAATTTTACAGAGACATTTTTCTGCATATGCATGGGAGTACACTGATATGAAAGGGATAAGCCCCAAGACTTGCACTCATCACATCTACATAGAGGAAAATTGTAAACCAATCAGACAACCTCAAAGGCAGATGAATCCAAATCTTAGGGAGATTGTTAAAGAAGAATTGCAGAAATTGTTGAATGTCAACTTTATCTATCCTATTTCAGATAGTCAATGGGTTTCTCCTTTGGTAATTGTGCCAAAGAAAAATGGTAAATGGAGGGTATGTATTGACTACCGAGAATTAAACAAAGCTACTCTTAAAGACCATTTTCCCTTACCTTTCATAGATCAAGTGTTAGATACTTTAGCTGGAAAAAAGTACTTCTCATTTCTAGATGGGTTTAGTGGTTATAATCAAATTCAAGTAGCACTTGAGGACCAAGAAAAAACCACATTTACCTATCCTTGGGGTACCTATGCTTACCGAGTATTTCCATTTGGATTATGCAATGCACCTGCAACATTTCAAAGGGCAGTATTAGGAATTTTTTCAGATCTAATACATGATTGTGTAGAGGTATATATGGATGATTTCACAGTTTATGGAAACACATTTGAAGAAGCCTTAGTAAACTTGGAAAAAGTATTAAAGAGATGTAAAGAAGCAAATCTTTCACTTAGTCATGAGAAGTGTTTTATGATGTTTACTGAAGGAATTGTTTTAGGACATCACATTTCAGGGGATGGGATTAGAGTTGATGATTCAAAAGTTGAAGTCATCTCTAACTTATCTATTCCAAGTTGTCAAAAAGATGTTACGAGTTTTCTTGGTTTTATAGGGTATTATCGAAGATTTATAGAAAACTTCACCAAGATAGCATCTCCACTCTTCAAATTACTTACCAAAGACTGTGATTTCAAATGGAATTCTGATTGCCAGTTAGCCTTTGAGACCCTAAAAACAAAAATTTCTGAAGCACCTATTTTAAGGGGACCTAACTGGAAGTTACCTTTTCACATTTCAACAGATGCCTCAGATACAGCTCTAGGAGCAGTATTGGGACAAAAAGACCCGATTCCTTATGCCATCTACTATACCAGTAAAAATTTGACTCCTGCAGAGTTAAACTATACTGTAACTGAAAAAGAGTTTTTAGCTGTTGTTCATGCCATAAACAAATTCAGACACTATATAACAGGCTATGAAACTTTTGTTCACACATATCATTCTGCAATTAGATACTTAATGAACAAATCAATTACTAATGGCAGAGTTATAAGATGGTTATTGCTTTTACAAGAATTCAACATTACCATTCTAGATAGGCCTGGAAAACAAAACACAGTAGCTGATTTCCTATCTAGACTCCAAAACATAAAAGATGACACTCCAGTTGAAGATCAATTTCCTGATGAATATCTTTTTGCAATTTCTACCCAAACTCCTTGGTTTGCTGACATTGCTAATTATTTAGTTTTAGGAAAATTTCCTTCAATAATGAATGCAAGAGATAAAAGAAAAATCATTTATGACAGTGCAAAATATTCATGGGTTGCTAATGAGTTGTACAAGACAGGTCCAGATTTTATCATTAGGAGATGTGTTCGGGAATATGAGATGCTTGATATTCTCAAAGCATGTAATGATGAACCTTGTGGCAGACACTTTTTTGATAAAAGGACAACCTATAAGATCCTTCATTTAGGATATTATTGGCCATCCTTGTTTAAAGATGTTAAAGAGTATGTCAAAAGGTGTGACAGTTGCCAAAGGGTAGGAAAACCTTCTCCTTCAGGTGAGATGCCATTACAACCTCAGGTACATATTGAACCTTTTAAAAAATGGGCTTTGGATTTTGTAGGACCTATTAGTCCTCCATCAAGACAAAAGAGATATGTATTAGTTTGCACTGATTATGTTACCAAATGGGTAGAGGCCAAGCCATTACTTTTTGCTACTAAAGCATCTATAGTTAGTTTTCTTTTTGAGGATATTTTTACTCGTTTTGGTGTCCCAAGGGAAACTGTTACAGATCAAGGAGCTCAATTCACATCAAGGCTAGTGGAACAAATGATGGAGAGGTACAAAATCAGACACAGAAAATCTACTCTCTATCATCCACAAGCAAATGGTCAAGTGGAATCTACTAATAAGGTTATTGAAGGGATCCTAACATAGACTGTCTATTTACATAGAAGAGACTGGGTAGATAGGCTTCCTGAAGCCTTGTGGGCCTATAGGACTACATGGAGAAGCACAATAGGTCATACTCCTTATGAACTTGTTTATGGAAAGCAGGTTTTGTTTCCCATAGAGTTCCAGATTCAAACTTTCAAAATGGAAGTTCAGCTAGGACTTGATCTATCAGAGGCACAAAAGCACAGATTGGAGTAGATTAATGAATTGGATGAGATCAGACAAGATGCAGTTCAGAAAACAAGTCTAGTCCAACATCAAAGGACTAGATGGCATGACAAGTACATCGAGGAAAAGAAGTTCAAGGAAGGTGACTGGGCTCTCTTGTTTGATTCAAAGTTCAAGGATTTTCAAGGTAAATTCCAAACGCATTGGCTTGGGCCATTTGAAATCATAAGAATTTTTGACAATGGAGCAATAAAAATCAGGAAAATAGATGAAGAGAAGGTCACTTTTCTTTTGAATGGTCATAGATTGAAGTTGTATCATAAGCCACTCTCAAGAGAAGAATTTGTCAAGAAATTCCAGGAAAGCAGTGATATGAAGTTAATGAAGAATAATTTTTCTTCTTCATCAACTTAAGTGAATTTTTTGAAGTCACTGTATTAAAAATAAAAATAAAAAAATAAAAAAATAAAAAATAAAGTATAAACATGAAAACCAATCACTGATTGGCATGTTTATACAGAAAAGGTGGAGTGAAAATCAAAATCTTTTTGACACTCTAGCTTTTCAAATCTGTTCTTTCTGCAAGTAGTTATTACAAAATCATAAGTGCAAATCCATTTCACTTATGGTCCATCTCATTTTCCATTTCATTCCTTCATCCATACTCCATTTCATTCATTCATCCACACTTCATTCACTTCACTCCATGGTCCACCTCATTTTCATTCCAGATTTTTAAAGTTTGATGTTTTTCTGCAATTGAATAATACATATCATGAATTGCAGGCCACTTCTCATACTTCACTCCATTTCATAAGATGTGATCCATTCCACTCCATTACTCACTTCATTCATATCCCATTACACCATAGTTTATTATCCATCCTCACTCATTACATACAACATTCCATTCATGCTCCAAACCATTCCATTTCATGTTTCAATTTCTCTACAGGTACATTCTTCAATCAATCAGAAATTCTGCAGCCAGTTAGACATTCTACAGCCAGTTAGAGATTCTACAGCCAGACAAACATTCTGCAGCCAGAGATCCTGAAGGCACTGTCTATTAATCACCCGATCTGCAATAAAATTATCCTGCATATCCATGACAACAAGCAAAATCAAGAAGGTTATGAAGACTCAAAAATTAATGATTTTCAGGAGAGAACAAAGCATATGAAGAACACAAAAAAATTAGAGGAAAGGCAAAGGTAAAAGTTCTGATTATAATGACATATCATGAAAAATTTTAGTATAGTTAAGTTATGAATAATTCAAAAAGTTGTTTTAATTAATTTTGTTGATCATGCCTAACCAGCCTCCCATAAAAAATTTGGGTAAAACTCCTTCTATTCCACCATTTCAAATCCCATATTCGATCATCATTTAAAAATATAAACGGTTAAAGTGCTGAAGTGATTGGATTGGTCACGTCACTAGGCCAAAGAATTTAATGATGATTTCGAATTCGTTACAAAATATCTCCGCGGTCTTTTCTACCGTGGTATCTTTCAACTCATATACATCATCCTCACCTCATTATATGCATTCCGCAATCACTCCATATCATTCTTTCCCGTAGCCAACTCTTAACCATTTCAGTTTGTAAAATAGAGGAAACATCTGTGGGGAAAAAACATCTTTGTAACAGTCATTGTCACCGAGAATAGAGGAGCAACAATTTGAAGGTTGGAAAGCGGAGTTATGGGTCTTATAGTGAGGACTGAACCGGTTGGCACTAAGTACTTGGAAGGTTATCCTCAAGTCAGAGAAATGTTACAACAAGCAGGGTGGTTGCAATTCTTTGAAAAATTAAGTGGGTTTCACAAAGAGGTGACCAAAACGTTTGCAAGATCCTTCAAAGGAACTGAGGTCAATATAGGAGATATTAAATTCACCATTACAGAAGCTTCCATTGCAGAAGCAACCAAATTTCCCAGACAAGGAGAAAGGTGGTTCAAGAATAGAGAATTTCATAATGAAGCATGGAAGCAGATACTCAAGTCACCAGGTATGGATGTTACCATTTTTAAAAAGGGTATCCATAGCTCTGCACTAAAGAACAAATGGAGGAACATGTTGCTTATCTTGCAAAAATTCATCACTTGTGAAGGAAGATATGGTACTTTCTATGTCTATCATATTCGGTTGATAATACATTTCCTAGAAGAAGAACTTAATTTTCCCTTTTTCTTGCATCAAATTTTAAAGAAAATGGCCTCAAGTGTTCAAAAGAGAATTCAATTTCTGGAAACAACCTTATACCACCATGGTTTAGTCAAAATTTTGATTGAACATCATTTGAGCAAAATGGGAGATAATTGGGAAGAGTTCTTAGTGAGAAATCACTTTGAGGAACCCAAGGAACCTCCACCTGAAGACAAACCTACAAAAAGAAGCAGAAGATGGAAAACCTCCAAAATTGAAACTGGTAAAACAATACAAGAAAGCAGTGAAGAAATGATTTCTGAGAAATTGACTCAAATTGAGAAGCAGCTTAAGAAAGAGAGGATAATAAGAAAATTTGCCAAAGAGAAAGGAGAAGGGCCATCTCAACCGAGAAGGAGCCACAGACTTAGAGGGATACTAAAGAAAAAAAGGTTAAACAAACTGGAGTCATAAACATAGAGGACGAAGAAACGCCTACTGAAGAGGATTTTGATGAAGAAGTTCGAGAAATTGATCCAGCACAACAAGAAATTTACAACTATGTTGAAACATTAGAGAGGAGAGCTTCAGAATTTAGATACAGAACCCCTAGCCCACCAAAGTCTGAAATTGATATGCTAAGAAGAGATAGGTATGAGTTAGAAGTACTCAACAGACATATCAAGAATGAGAATGAAATTCTGAGAGAGTAGGTTAAACTGAAAATTGATATGAATTCAACTCTGTCTCTACAAATGCAAAAGTTGTATAAGGCCAGTGAAAAATTGAAGAGGAGAAATAAAAAGTTAACCAGGGCACTCACAAATTTGAGATTTAAGTTAGTCATAAGAAAGCCCAGAAGGCCTTTGACTTCCAGGAAAAGCAGAAGAAGAGGGTTGGATGTCCTTGCAGAGGTCTCAGAGTTCATGGAATAGTTGCATGAGGACATGCAAGAACCTAGCAGTGGGGGTATGTTGAGCTCCAAAGATGTTCTTTCTTCCACCACATTCCACTCCATTTCCTTTGTCCATTATTAATCAAAGGCTCAAATGAACAGTAGAATTAGTTAAAATTGCTTTAAGAATGAATATCATGACTAACTTGCTATGTTTTTATGATTTTGTCATTGTAGTACTTTTTGAACTAGAGCTAGCTACAGAATGCAGACATTCTGTAGCTAGTTGTCGATTCTGCAGTTGTCTTCATGTCTACGCAGGTTCCAGGTGTCATCTTGGAGAAAAACATATATGGGCGTATTCCACATCATTCCCTCATCATTTTTTTCTCTCCACGAAGTTTAAACGGAATTCTGTAGGCGGTTATGTACATGGGAACTCAAACTAGGAGAGAGACTCCTAATAGGACAAGGACAGTCCAAATGTCCTTAATTCTATTACGTGACCACCATCAGAGTCCTAGTTTGGTTTTTATTTGGAAAGAAAATTATCCCTAGGTTATCTCAAGACAGTTATGTAATTTTGATTATAAATATGGCTCGGGAAACCGAGGGACAAGGTTAGATTTTGTATTTGACTGCTAGATTTCAGAAGTACGAAAAACACTCTGTTTTGAAGTAATTTCTCTCTAATGCAAGAAGTATCACTTTATTGAAAGCTTTGAGTCAATCTTGAAGTAGATTTTGTGTGCTACTCCGGTGGTAGAGGGCCCCTGCCTCCTGAGCAGCCTTGTTTATATGGTTTAGATAAGTATTTTAGTCTCGTTTTTTTTTTCATTTCTAGCTTAAGCACGTTTCTGAAGTTTATGTTTCATGCTTGTTTACATTGATCATCACAGCTAGACTTACTCTTATAAACTCTTCCAAAATATCATCACGATGAATAAGGCATAGCTGTGCTGTTGTAGGTTTTAGTTGCATTTCCTTTCAAATTTTATGATTTATGCTTGTTTACACTAAGTGTCACAGCCGGTCTTACTCCTACAAACTCTTCCAAAACATCATTAACAATGAATAAGAAACAGCTGTGGTATCTTAGATTTTAATTGTATTTGCTTTCAAATCTTATGTTTATGTTCAATTGCATTGAATAACACAGCCAGAATTGTTTTTACAAACTCTTCCAAAATATCATTCACATTGAACAAGATGGGCTGTAGAATTCCAATAGACTAGCTGCATGTTAGTTTAGTCATAACACTCCGGAGGATGATTTCATTTAGTTCAGCTCTGTCACTACATTTCAAGTTTGATAATGGAATTTTAATTTAACTCCATTCACTGTACTTCAAGTAGATTAGTAGCATTCTAGTTTAGTCTTAGCTCACTGTATTAGCATTCTAGTTTAGTTGTTATCCATTGCATTTTAAATTGTATTAGTTGTTAAATTTAAATACCACGGTCTTCATTATTTACAAAAAACTTCTTTTGTTCCAACATCATATTAATACATAACCATCTGGACAGAAGCTAGTATCAGTCTAAGGCCTGGAGTATTTTGCAACCTTTTTACCATTTCACAAATAAGCCTTTTATCAAGGACTATTCTAAAAAGAAACCTATAACTTTTGAGTGAGGCCTAGTGGTGCTAAATTGAGTTGCAGAACAGAATTAGAAGTTAGTTTAGAGTAAAAATCTTATTGTGCTACAAATGTTCTTTTCCAAATATGTTCCAATGAACCTTTAATCATGGATGAGATGTTGTAACATTGTAATTTGATTGTTTATTTAGAAGAACTTCATTTACACTTAACTTGTACATTTCTCAAGCTCTTCCAACACATATTTAATGAATTAATTGGATAATTTCAAGCTCATGTTGTGATTTATTTCCTTGCAATGAATTCATTATCAAGCTTTGCATTTGTTGTTTTCCAGCCATAGTTTAGGCTTTGTTTTGTTTTATTATTTGCATTTGTTGTTTTCCATCCATAGTTTAGGCCTTGTTTTGCTTTAATATAACCAATAGCTTCTTTTCACCAGCATTTAGTTCTTTCCCTTTTCAAACATAAAACCATAAAACCAAAAACATCAGAAAACACTAAACACAACGTAGTGAGAAACAAATACCTAGGAACATATAGTGCACCACACTTCAGCAGTTTACCAACCCTGGTTGACAATTAATGAACTCAATTTAGGAACACTAGGTTGAGCACAAACATCTAGCGCTGTATTGCTAGATGCCAAGGGAATTTTTCCCTGAACCATGCTGGTTTGTATCATGTCTGTCTTTAGTTACAAGGTTTGAAGCTCTTCCTGGATGGCATTGATCGTAGCCTTCTGGTGTTCCTCTAAAGCGACCCATTTTTCGTCTATGGCCAGTGTGACGGCATCTGCGATTTTTTTGAGATCTCCGTCTGTCAACGTAACCATCTCATCTCGTTCCTTCTTTTGGGTGCACTAATTCTTTCAGGGTCCCTTGATAGGCTCGCCTGTCTACTTCGTACCTCTGATGTTTACTTCCTCCGTGCCCAGCTGTGAATCAACCTGGGTTTCAGCCTCAGTGTTCTTCGTGGTGGTTTGCTTTGGCTGCGTGTCATTTTTCGGGGCTATGCCTAAGTCTTTCCCTATGCTTCAAGTCTCCTTGGTGATAACAGGTGGGAGTACCTATGCCGTGCTAGTACTGGCGGTGCCTCTTGCACTGGTTTTGAAGCCTATCTTCCAGGTGGGAGGCCATAGCGCAATCACATTGTCAATTTCCTTGTCTGCTACCATATAAGGAAGTGACGTCCAGGTTTTATCCTTGTGGCTGCGGATCTAGATGTTGTTCGTGGTAACATGGAATGATGTGATACACTTGTATTTGTCATATATTGTGGGGGACATCCGAGGTCGAGAATTGATGGCTACGGCCATGCTACCCTGGAAGAGGACCCATAATACTTACTTATCTTCTATGCATTGAATGTCCTTGGAATCCCACAAATGGGCATACTGAGCCTCTTCGCACATATCTAGAGGGGGCTCGGGGAGGACTGACTCTGCAGGGGTTTCCCAGGCGATGAGGGCTATAAGAAATAATATCCAGGCATAGAAAAAGGCTTTTCCATGCTCCTGCGATTCACGGAAATTGGCTAAGAATTCCTCGTATAAGTATTGGGCCCAATTGAGGTAGACCCCCTTCACACACTGACTGGCTAGCCGAATAACATAGGCAGGGACGGTTGCGACCTGACACTTTCTCATTAGCTTGCAAGCTAGTAATATGGTACCCATCTGCATAGCCAATTTGTTGATGGATTTTATGATGAAGCCCTACATATTCCTTTCCAGATGGTAGGTCTTACGCACATATTCAATGGTGTCCCCTTCATATTTCTTGCCCACATGCCCCAGAGGGTGTGGCCCGTTCATGGGAAGGCTCATGATTATGTGAACCAATGCAGCGTCTATGGGGACCCTATCTCGAATCCATAGGCAGCCATTGTGAATTAGGGTGAGCAGTTGTCGGGCCAACCGATCCATGATGTTGTAATGGCCAAAGTGGGGCATACGCAGTAGGTTCAAGAGCCTGGATACGACCGATCCGCTTACCCAACACTGAGGAACGACTGTGACCCTATCGTCCAAGTAAATTGTGTCAAATTATAGCATGGGGGTTAGCTCAGGGAGGTCTTTGTAATTCACCAAGTCATAATCATCAAATTTAACCTCATGGAGCTTCCCGCAGGGGTCACTCAGGATAGGGACTTCTCCCGGGGTTAGCGGCGTTTGCAGAGAGGTAACTAGACCATCAAGGTTATTTGGTGTGCGCGTCGAGGGCCTGCGTGGGAAGATGAAGGGAGGTAACCAGTTGATTGGATTGGTAGGCAGGGCTTCCTCCTGTGCATCCTAAGCCTGAGGCATTGCTTGCAAGGACTTGGCATGCCTTCGGGAGGTCCTAGGCTTCCCTAAAGCCCATTTCATAGCTTTGGGGCATAGCTTCGGGGGGCTTCCCTGAGCCTTGTGCCTGATCTTTTCCCTTCCTTGTGACAGGCGTTGAGGGCACTTCTTCATCCTCGGACCTGATCTCCATTACTTCCTCAAATTCTGGGGCAGTAGGTGCCGAGGGCTTACCTGGGTTAGTGGCTATCATCCTAGCGCGGAAAATGAATCCTGACTCTGGGTGGCTACTATCAGAAGGGGGAGGTTGATCCAACATGAGGGGGATAGTGCAGACCCAAAAAATCTTATAGCTCAAGCTCGTGCGAGATAAGGAGGATAAGTACAAGTTATGCAAGTGGGATGGAACCCTTGTTTGAGCTATCCAGCCCTTTTTATAGTGCCTACGAGCATCCAACGGTAGGGTAAACTTGACCTCGAACTTACCATTAGGTAAATGGTAAAAAATCCTCAAAATATTCCCCATTAAATGCCAGCGGCTCACTCCTTTTAACGGTAAATTTTGATTTTTACCAGATGTTATTGTGCCAACGGCTAGTTTTTGCACCTCTTGTGCGCTTGGCATACCTGCTATGCTTGGGTCAAACACCTGCGCCTCTTGCGCATCTGCCTCCAACACAAGCTTAATCCCTAAGTACTTCATACCCAAAGATATGTTCGCTCGGCATGTGTCATCCCAATAGAACCGGGCCACCTTCTTAAGCAAATCTTTCAAAGGTGCTATGACCATGGCATACCTCCGAACGAACTTTTTGTAATAACCCACGTGGCCGAGAAGTGAGTATAGTTGTCCCCTTGTTGCGAGAGCTACCAGATATATAATATTCGCATCCCCAATTTTAGCCAACATGGGGTGCATCTCAATGCTATCCGTTCGAAGCCTGATTGGTCCAGTAATCGTGCGCACCTTGTTCAATTCTGAGTCAGGACTCTCTCCTGGATCATTCTTACCTTCTTTTGGGGCTAGGTTGTAGTATTTGATCATGCTTGGTGTCTGCGGTTCCCAATTGGGCATTTCAGGTGTGACACACAGGTGTGATTCACCCCATGCTACAGTGTCAATGTCCTGTAGAGCTACGTCAAGTGCCTCTATCTCGCCTATTAATCCAAATGTTCCTAGAAATTCATCCTTCAAATTCTCCTGTGGCAGGTGTGCTGATGGAGCTCCGCATCTAAGTACCATGCAGTGGGAAGTGGTCCCAGGGCATGAATAAGCAGATGAACCCACTCCTGGGTAGTTCTGTTGCACCATTGTTCTATCCAAGCGAATAGATATTTGTGTGGATCGTCGAGTCCAAGGAACGTTTTGATTCACATGTCGGTTGGGGCCTCAAATCGTAGGATCATCATATTCCGACACTCCTCCCAATCCTAGAATTCCTCCTCATGCGTCAGCCATCGTTGCGCGGGTGATCCATGCATGGCCAACTTACAAGCCCATAGCCATAATTATTGGGGAACCTCGGCTTCAAATGCCCACAAAAATTCCCTAACAATATCAGAACCATCGAAATAAGGTAGATCTCTTACCTCTGAGGAGATGCAGCAGAATTTCTTCGTGATCCGAAGACATCATAGCACAGAGACATCATGTAACCGATTTTTCCAATTCTCTATCTCCCCATCAGAGTCATAGAAACATTCATTGTCCTTTTCCCAGCACAGTACCCCCTCTGCCATGGGGTTGATCCAATCTTCATCTCGCGTAGTCAACTTATAGATGTGATCCATCTCCTCTTCGTCATGCACTAGTTTTGTGTATCATTCGCCTTCCACAGGATCTAATGGTACTATTACCCTTGCACCGTTATTCTTGAATACCATGTTTCTCTTCTTTAGGTTAATGATGCCCCCCATATCAATGGCCCAATCCAAGCCTAGGAGCATAGGGTACGGGTATTCATCTTCGACAATTTGAATTACTTCAAATTCAGCCTGGACCTTAGCCCCTGCGATATCCACCACAATCTTCGATAGTCTTCCCAAGGGTATGATCTTCTGTTGATTGGCCATCCACAGCTACATAGTGGACCATTCCAACTTAGGTTCCCCCATTAGTTGCCAAGTCTATTTAGGTAATACATTCACATCTGACCCTAGGTCCAAAATAACCTGATCCATCTCGTAATCACCGATCCACGCAGTCAACCGCATCTCCCTACCAGTGCGTTTCTTATACCTATAGAGTTTCTGTACATCCTTGACTTATGGAAGGAGGATAGGTCGTGTTGCGCAGCTATCTATCAATGCCTAAAGATTTTCCATAACCTTTGGGTTGCGCAGTAGCTTCATACATGCCTATAAAAAGGGTTTAACCTCCTCATCTACCTTGAGGTCTTCAGGCGGCTGCAAAGTAGATGCCTCTACCTCAACAAAGTCTTTGTGAGCCGTGACAAATGTGTCTTTCTCTTTTTTAGATCCAAACCTTCCTGTTTGTTAGTTTCTGGCCAGATCAGAGGCTCGGTTGCAGTTTTCTCCCTAGGCCCCCCCAGTGGCCATCCCATTATGTGTTACGACATTCACACTTGGATCTTTGTCTCATAGTTTGGCCTCAACCCTATGCACATTCTGCATAGGTGTTGGTTGTTTTTCCTGCATCTTCGCTATCAATACTTGACAGTCTTCAATTTCATGGTCTAGCTGCCTATAATATCGATAGGACTGTCTTGTAGGGTTTGAACAGTCCCTGGAAAAGTGCCCTACCTCCCCATAGTTATAACAGATTAGTTTCCCTCGTCCCTGACCTACGCTTCCACCTCTTTTGCCTCCCCTCACCCTTGCTGGGGAGCCCCCTGCGCTCGAGAGGGATCTTGGTGAGGATGGATCCGACTACACCCTATAGAGATTCCCTCGATCGATCATCAAATCATACATCCAACAATTATGTTCATCATGTCCTACCGACCTGCAGAACCTGCACCATTGTTGTTTTACTTCTGGGACATACGCAGCAAGGCAGGGACAATTGGATGTGTCGTGCAGCCCCGAAACGCGGCAATCATCACACCATAGTGCCAGCCCACTTGGTCCTACGACTTCCCTAGGGCACAATGGACTAGGTCCCCCAGCCTGAATGTAGTCTGTTAACAGAGGGCAGTTATCCTTGTTGTGACCATTCTTCCTACATCGTATGCACCATCTTTCAGGGCTAGCCTCTGCTCCTTGCTCCTTTCACAGATTCTAGATCTCAATGTACATCGCCTCTAGTGATCCTTGGATCTGCTGAACGCCTAGCTAGGTATCATCTCTGGGTGCAACTTCTAACTTCATAGCGACCTCCAGGGCTTTTTTCGGTGATTCGAAAGTTTGGTTACCCATAGGTACGCGCAGGTGAGGTAGCATCATAGCAATGAACCATTCTGTGTGTTGTCTATTGTCGAACTGAAATCATCCATCTCTGATCACCTTCTTCAATCATTGATCGGACTCCCACACTGACTCATAAGGCCCTTGCTTGGAATCCTTTAGATTGACCACTATTTGAGAATAGGACTTAGGCTTCTTGAACTGTTGTTTCAAGGTGTTCTTGATATCTTCAATGGTTGAGTTTGCATGTTTTCCAATTTATCCCATGTACCAATCCAAAGTTATTCCTTCGAAGGCAAGGGACATCTGTGCCCTCTTCACCGCATCACTAGCTACGTTCTGCGCAGTCCATACCGATTCTGCGACAAACCAGAATTGATCCATGTCTTCATCTCCCACACCCTTAAAGGTAGGTAACTTCATGAGCACAGCCATGTCGTCTTCTGGTGGTAGAGGTGTAGGTGAATTCTTACCCCTACATTGGTTCAAAAGTGGTGTGGCTGGAGGACTCTACGTAGCTGCTTCTGTTACTGAGCTGTAGACAGATCTATCTCCTTCTTGGTTGGTCTGATAGTATTTTCCACTTCGCGTCATACTTCCATCCAAATTAGAGGTCATTCATTTAGTGTGCCTACCCAAAATACTTTTTTCACAATGTAATATCTTAATTAAAAATGGTAAATTATTTAGAAACTTATCCCTAAATCCTTTGAAGAATATTCACTCTGCTTCAGAGTAGGAGACAAACTGATCGATGGCAAATTTTGTCACGAATCCTCCTAGCATGCTGTCCACCTAGTGGTCTACTATGCGAGTGATGGTGTTATCAGCCTTCTCTAATTTCTGGATCAATTCTGGGGTCCATTGTGTGAACCGCTCGTCCTTCCAACACTTCTTTAAGTCGACCAACCTTGCGAGCCACTCTTGGAGCTCGAACGCAATGGTTACAAAGAAGATCTCGTAGATATCCATGAAAATATACTTATTTTTCCAATCTTCGGTGGTCAACCTCTTACTATGGTTTTCTTTTACTGTGAATTCCTGAACATGCTATTCGAACCATTCATCAATTTCTTTTCTTTCAGGTTTCCAGTATGGCCTTGGCATTAATCGACCCCTCTCTCAAAATGCTCCCTATCCCGGCAATGGAACCATTTGTTGGCTTAGGGGGTCCTGACCCAGGTTTGAAGTTTAAGGTTTTCCAACAAACCCCTATACTACTGGCCCTTTCGGTAGTGACCTGCTTGCGCAGGCCAAAGTCTCACCCGAAGAAGTATGGGAGGGTGCTAGAACCAGGTTTTCGCACCCTGGGAGAGGGTAGGTAATTCAGGCAGAGCTGCCTTCGACTTCACAAATATCAGATCACATATTATAAAACCCTGATCTATTAGTCCCTTCACATCTAGGTGCGTAATACCATATATAATCACAATAAATACAGATATAATACAATAAAGCAACTATCGCAGCTATTATTTCATAAAGTCTAACAGGCAGATTCAGATCAATTGTCAATGCAGCATAAGTACTTAACATAGTTACTTGCGAAGCTCAATATAGAATCATGCATAACATAACAGATATAATAGAGTCCAACAACCTTCCTCTTTCATTAATCCTTCATATCTTTTTACAATACCCAAATCCCAACCTACGCACACAACAATAGGGTCTACACACAGCAGGACTAAGGATATCCGCGCACACAGCCAGAAGGATTCCTTTTCCCAAAAACCCAAGATAGATCTACTAATTTGTGATTCTCACCAATCTTAGTTCAATGTCTACCTTACAACTCAAAAAATGTTCAATTACTTATACTACTTTAGCCTACACATAAAATGGTCCACAAACCGTGGTTTGCAGACTCTTGGTCTACCCTTGACCCACTTACAATGCATTAGGGGATTTGACCCACCCCAAAACCCCTACGTTAGACTAAATATAATAAAAAATATACAAAAATGGATCTGATTCGCAGCTTTTTTAGGAGACCCTGTTCCAACACCTCCATTGATAGATTGCGGTAGTTAACAATATCCTGCATCTGCGTATCCCAAGCTAGTGCCCCATACTCTGCACAAGGGCGTGATTCATCATATAGTAAAGCATCTATATCCTGCAGGGACTCGTCTAATGCCTCAATTCCACCTATCAAACCGAACGTCCCCACAAAATCATCCTTCATGGTTTCCAAATGGTGGGTATGTTGATGTAGTTCTGCATCTAGATACCATGCAGTCGGAATTGGCCCCAAGGCATGAATAAATAGGTGGACCCATTCGTTCATGGTCCTTTCACACCATGCCTCCATCCATGCGGTCACGTTATTGCACAAGTCTCCTTGGCCCATGAATGTCTCCATGTGTAGGTGAACTGGGGGTTCAAACCGTAGGATCATCATCTCGCGGCATTCCTCCCAATCCTGGAACGTCCCCTTATGAGTTTCCCACCACCACGCAGGGGTTGTGTGCATGGCTAGGTTAAGTGCCCACATCCTTCACTCCCTTGGGACTTGTTAAGACTCCTTAGTTGCAAGATTGGCAAGTACAAATGCTGCAGAGCCTACATCAAACCACTTTGGAATCAAAGGACCTAGCCATCCTAGATTCAGAGAGGGATCTCTCTATGTATGTGTTCAAAGATGTGATCTTTAAGGCTTTTAGTATGATATTAGGCTAGTTATGAGGAATAGGGTTTTTGTTTGTTTTGGTTGGGCAAGGATATTATGAAGATGAATTCTATATGAAGGGTGAAGGTGTGAGTAAGTGAAAGAATGGTTTAGCTAATAGGATAGGCAAGGAATGGCATCAATCCACTGGGTTATGGAGTCATAAGAGGATTTAATTGGACAACAAGGTTCAAAAGTGGTCCATGGGGCAAGTAATCTATGTCAAAGGATCTATTTAAGTTGATTTTATGGAATGAAACACTAAGAAATGGAGTGAGGGAAATCAAACAGATGAGGGAACAAAGGACAGCCTAAGATCAGGTAAGTACTTTGAAACTAGCCTGCTTTTGGCATGCACTTAAGGGAAAAATTTTAAAAATGTAGAATAGCTTAAGATCAAGTAAAGACTTTTAACTTAGCCTGCTTTCAGCATATTCTAAGGGAAAACATTCACGATAAACATGAAAAGTAGTCTAAGAACAGGTAAGTACTTTGAAACTAGCCTGCTTTCAACACACTCTTAAGGGAACTTTTCAAAGCAACTGTTGGAGAAGAAACTAGAGGACAGGGCTAACCATAGACTTCTCTAGCTCAATATTCAATTAGAAAACTTATCAAGAACATTCAAAGACAATATCTCAAGTTGTACTCAGGAAATATGGGCTTACCAACACTTCACTGGTTATACTCTATTGAATTATCTTTAAATAAACAATCAGCAGAAAACATAAAGGATAAAGATTTATCAGTGAGACTTAGGGTACTTTAGAAGTAAATCCTGATCTATATTTGCTTTTCTTTATCCCATAAATCAGCTATTTGTATTTGATGTTCAAACCAACTACAATCTTCAAGTTCAGTGGCTCTCTATAGCTTCAACTTCTCATATTAGCTTATGTGTCTTCAATTACAAAACAGAGCTACAGTAGCTTTAAAAGCTATTTACATACAACAAATATCCAGAGACCAACCTCTATACTGTCTTCTATAGAAGTATTTATAGAAGAATGAAGAGGTGGAGTGTAGGAAGGGTTCATTTGTTTAATTAATATAGAGTAATGGTGTATTGACCTTTGGGAGGCATGAGGGAGAAAATTTTGAATGATCATCTTTGTTTTAATCAATTTTACATTAAATTTCATCACCTTCAGTTGCCTTTGTTGACTTTGAGGATTTTTGGTAGGTTGGTAGTTAATGTTGAGCTGCCTTTTAAAAATATCCCTGACTGTTTAATGAATATGCACTCTTTTAATGAAAATAAGTCCCCAGGAGGCAGTTTGAGGAGCTATAGCCTTAATGATGTGGCATTTAGAGGCTCCTTCACTGATTTTGTGCTGATCTGATGGCTTTAAACATTGCTTAAACCCTGATTCTTGCTTTAGGGCCCTTAAACTCACTTCAGAGTCTTCAATCCTTATATGCTGACTATGTTTTCTATATTTGGGCTTTGTCATCTGCTTTTTACCTTTTCCTGCCTTCCTTAACTGTAGGGCTTAAGATCCTTAATCCTCAGCTTTTGATATTTAATCCTTGATACTGTGTATAAGCCCTTAAACTATGTATTTAAACCTTTTAATCCACTATGTTTGGTCTTTAAACATTGATTAAATCTTCAGAGTTCTGGGGTTTGCCTTTAATCTCTGATTTTCAAGTTTTAACTTCACTGTTCTTCTTCTTTGATGTGTGCAGGTGGTTTTCTAGTGCGGTGGAGGGTATAATGTCATGACTAGCACTCTCACGTCACCGATAAAATCATCTGACAAAGACATCTAGTGTTCTACTTCATGTTTTAGCCTTCCAACATGGAAGACTTTGGCTTTGTCCCTACGCAAGTCGAGGATAAAGTTTCTGCTCCGAAAACCATGATGAAAACCTGCAAAAATAACAAAATATTTTATAAAAACCCTGCGGGCCGGAAAAATTCTTACAGACGCTAATGTGGGGGCGGATGAGCATGGAAGGAAGCAGAGATGTAGGTGGAGGAGGGATTTATATGGCAAAGAGATGAAGAAACTATGAAAACTGATTTAAATTTGGATATAAACGCGAAAAATGGCCCGGCGGTTTTATGAAAACCGTCGGCGGTTTTCGCGCGACAGATAGACGATAAGTGGCTTAAACGCGATTGAAAGCGATTCCACACACTATGCGACACCTATATTTTAGAAAACTGCCGGTATTGCGTGATTTCAGAGTGTTAAACTCCCGGCATGAAAATTGCGCGATACGCCACCACAACCATTGGATGAAAGGGATGAGATCGAACGATGCGGACCAAGCACGATGAAAAATCTGCTCGAGCGGAGAATGTAGTGGGGGATAGGTGTCAAGACATTATAGGAAGGGCCTTTTGCATAGTGGATGGTAGGCCCCGGTGGATTTGGGTTGTTGGGATTAATGAAGACCGTCGGATCTATAAGATCGACGGAGAGGATTCATTTGCAAGGGTGAATGACTGGCAGGATTTGGGCAGAAGAAGGATAGGGGAAGAGGCATGACAGCCATTGATATTTAAAGATCAACGGTTGGGATTACTTCGTAAAGTGACAAGGCGGAGATAAGGGGAAAATAGGAAAAGGGAGGAAGGGAAAGGTGGGCCTCAAAGGGTTAGGGACTTAGCACTGGGTAATGGTCATGGGGACGGGAAAGGTGACCATGGGCTAAGGAGAAAAGGACTTATCACATCAGCGAGATGGGAAAAGGGAGCAGGGTAAGGAATCGACAATTTTGTGATGTGATGTTAAAAGGCGTGATGTGATGAGCGCTTAGCGTTCGGTCGCGGGGTTTTAGGCATATGATGGATAGTGGGCTGGAGCTAGGCCGAAAAGGGGCTAAAGCCTGAGGGTACAAAAGGCCTAAAATGAAACCTTCTTAGGTGTTTTTAATTGTTCCGATAAGCAGAATGAGGGTTTTTAATTCATTACAAAGGGTTTTTTAATGATTTACAAGGGAATTTTTATGAAATGAGAGGTAATTTTAAAGGTTTCTAAGGAAAATGGAGGGAAAATTAGAAGGAGAGAAAGCGGATTTTTAGAGTAAAATAGAGAATGAATGTGGGCTGAAAAATGAGTGAAAAATAGGTTTAGATAATGATGAAAAATATCTAAAAGAAGTAATTTTGGATATCAGCATGGCTTCTTGGTGGGTTTTATTAATGAAACAACAATGAAGATTACTTGTTGAGTTTAGGCAGCACAAGAAGGCTTCAAGAATGAGCAGTTTTGCATGAAAACAATCTCTTGAAGGCTCAAGACTTATTTTTAGCCATCATTTTCTCTGACAAAAATTTACTGATGGCTAACAGGACTTTTGCTTCAAATTTTCTCAAAAAATCACTAATACTACTAAACCCATCAAAGTAAGGCAATTCTCTTACCTCTGAGGAGATAAACCGGAAGCTCTTTGTGATCCTAAGACATCGTAATGCAGATACATTGTGTAACTAATTCTGTCGATTTTCAATCTCCCCATCAGAGTTAGAGAGGCATTCACTGTCTTTCTCCCAGAAAGTCACACCATCAGATGTAGGGTTAATCCAATCCTCTTCCTGGGCATTTAGTTTATAAATATGATCCACATCATCTTCTTCGCACACAGGTTTTGTATACCACTCTCCTTATGCTGGGTCTACAGGGACTATCAGTCTCGTAACCTCATTCTAAAAAACCATGCTCCTTTTCTTCAAGTTGATAATTCCTCCCATGTATATAGCCCAATCAATTCCTAGGAGTGCAGGATAAGGGTCTGCATCCTCCACAATCTGAATTACTTCAAAATCCACGTGTACCTTAACCACTGCGATGTCTACCATAATATTTGACAGTCTCCCCAATGGTATAAGCTTCTCTTGGTTAGACATGCACAGTTGTATAGTCGACCATTCCATCTTAGGTTCTCCCATAATTTTCCATGTTTTCTTGGGTAGGACGTTTATGTTAGACCCCAGATCCAGGATGACCTGATCCATCTCATAATTGCTAATCTGCGTCGTTAGCCCCATTTCCCGACCAGTGCATTTCATATGCTTGTATAGTATGTGGACATCCTTAACTTCTGAGGGAGGGTCAATTCTCTCTCCGTAGCTGTCTATCAGTGCTTGAAGTTTTTCTACTGCCTTCTAGTTGTGTAGTAGCTTCATACATTCCTGTAGGAAAGGTTTAACTTCATCGTCTGCTCTTAGGCTTGTTAGATCCTTGGAAGTAGACGCCTCATCCTTGGTAAAGTCTCTACGAGCTTCGATAAAGGTTTCTTTCTCCTTATGTAGATCCAAGCTTTTCTATTTGATAGTAGCTTTCTAAATGAAGGGTTCAGCCGCAACCCTTTCCTCAACTCCTCCAGTAGCCATGTCACTTCATGTTATGACATTAATACTAGGTCCCTCATCACATAGTTCTGCCTTAACCCTCTACACATTATGTGTTGCTGTCTGCAGTTTTTCCTATTTTTTTTCTATCAGTACTGGACAATATTCAATCACATGATCTAGTTGTCTAAAATATCAGTAAGATTGTCATGCAGGGTTCGGACAATATCTTTCTAAGTGTCCTACTTCTCCATAGTTATAACAGATCAATAGCCCTCTTCCTCGACCTTCGCTTCCACCTCTTCCCCCTCCTCTGCCTCTAGCTGGGAGCCTCCTCTGCACGAGGGAGATAGTGGTGAAGAAGGGTTAGCCTGTACTCTGTATAAGTTCCCTCAGTCAATCATTAATTTATATGTCTGACATTTATGTTCATCATGTCCCACATATGAGCAGAATCGGCACCATTGTTGCTTCAAATATAGAACAAAAGCACCAAGACGGGGGCAGTGATTGGTATCATGTAGTCCAGCTACATGATAGTTAGCACTCCATAACGCCGGGCTGCTGGTTCCCATAGCCTCTTTAGGGCGCAATGGGCTGGGTCCCTCAGCCTACATGTAGTCAACCAGAAAATGGAACTGATCCTTGGTGTGGTCGAGCACCCTGCATCGTATACACCATACGTCTAGGCTATTTTTTTTTCCTCGCTCTTTTCGCAAATTCTGGATTTCTAGGTGCATTGCCTTCAGCTATCCTTAGATCTTTTGTACCCCAAACTGGGCATCATCTCTTGGTGCAACCTCCAGCTTCATAGCAATCTCCAAAGCTTTCTCTTGTGTCTCAATCGCTTACTAACCCATAGGTCCACGCAGTTGAGGTAATAGCATGGCAATGAACCATTCTTTGTGTTGTCTATCATCATACTGGAAATACCCATCCCTGATAACCTTCTTCAGCTGCTGATCAGCCTCCCATACCGACTCAGTGGGTCCTTGTCTAAAGGCTTTCAAGTCAACCACCAGCTGAGAGTAGGACTTAGGCTTCTAGAACTGTTGTTTTAAACCATTCTTAAACTCTTGAATATATGGATCTGCATGCTAGCCTACGTACCCCATGTACCAATCCAGGGCCCTTCCTTCAAAGGCGAGGGATAGTTGCGCCCTCTTGACAGCATCACTAGCCACATTCTGCGCAGTCCATTTTGATTCCGCTACGAACCAAAATCGGTCCATATCTTCGTCTCCTACACCCTTGAAGGTGGGTAGCTTCATGTGTGCGGAAATATCTTCTTCCGGTGGTGGCGGAGGTGTGGGGGTGTTCTTGCCCTTATGCTGACTCGAAGGTGGTGTAGCCAAAGGACTACTTCTTGCATGTGCAACTGACTCTCTTAATGGGATGTATATGGATCTATCCCCTTCTCAGTTGGTTTGGTAGTACTTACCACTTTGTGTCATACTCTCGCTCTAATAAGAGGTCATTCATTTGGTGTGGTTGCACAGAATTCCCTTTTTGCATAGTAATATTTTAATTAGCAATGGCAATGTTCGCAGGAACTTACCCCAAAATTCTTTGAAGAACCTCCACTCCACCTCACAGTAACATACGAACTGATCGACTGCGAATTCCATTACAAACCCTCTTAGCATGCTATCCACCCAATGATCTACCATACGGGTGATTTTGTTTTAAGTCTTCTCCAACTATTAAATTAATTCTAGAGTCCACTACATAATCTGATCGTCTTCCCAACACGTCTACAATTCTATGAGCCTTGCTAACCACTCTTGGAGCTCGAGCACAAAAGTTACAAAGAAAATTTCATATACTTCAATGAAAATGTATTTGTTTTTCCACTTCTCAGCTGTTGTCTTCGTGTTGCGATTATCTTTTACAAAAAATATGAAATCTATCTTTCAAACCAGTCTTTGAGCTCCATTTTCTCAGTTCTCCAACGGCCTCATAGCATTTCCTGATCTCTCTCTCAAAATTCTCTCGGTCCCGGCAATGTAACCATTTGTTGGCTTCAGGGGTCCTGACCCAGGTTTGGAGTTAAGGTTTTCCAACAAACCCCTATACTACTGGCCCTTTCGGCGATGACCTACTTTCATAGGCCAAGGTCTCACCCAAAGTAGTATGGGAGGGTGCTGGAACCAAGTTTCCACACCCTACGAGACAGTTCGCACAGAAACAAGCCTATTATCAAGCTTTTAATAGTATAATCAACATATAACCATAAACAAAGCTACTATCATTAACACATCGGATCAATACATTCGCATCCACTTGCGCATTAGCAATTATCACCATAGAACATTAAAATCGAAGCTAATTCATAGATCACAGATACATTCATAGCTTAAGTAAATAACACAGAGGCACTTCAGTAATAAACACGATTGGTCCAAATATAAGAAATATACTTCAAATAGATTTCTCATTCATTATTATCCAAAAACCTAATTACAAACCTAAGACACAGCCCGCACACACAACCAGTGGGGTCCGCACACAACAAGACTGAGGATCTTCGTGCACACAAGTAGCAGGAGCCCTAACCCAAAACAACCGAAGACAGATCTCAACAGTTCATTCATAGCATCAATCTTACTTCTTCTTAATTACTAGACCCAACTATCTATCTATTTATATCATCGTAGCCTTCGCTATCCTATGGTTTGCAAACTGTGGTTTGCGGACCCTAGGTTTACCCTTTAACCCATTACAAAACATTGGGGGCTTTGACCCACCCCAAAAAACCCTGTGCAAGACCAAATATTACAAAATTATATAAAAAATGCAGCTTAGGGAACCTCGTTCCAACATGTACAATCTGGATTATCATTACAAGAAAAAAGGACATTGGTGAGGGGTGAAAAATGTTAGCATAAGCTCATTGGTGATGGTCAAAAGAGCCCTCGTCCCCAAAAACTGAACATCACCAAAGTTGGCGTTACAGAAAGTATAGGTGTTATGGTGACATTCAAGGTTCATCACCAATAATGATTTATAATGATAGATAGTGACTGTCACCATTTCATATGAGAAATGGTGACAGACAATAGCCTTTTTCACCAAAAAATAAACGTCACCAAAGGTGGCATCGTTGAAATTATGTGTTGTGGTGACATTCAAGATTCGTCATGAATATTGATTATAATTACGGATAGTGACTGGTGAGCCCTGGTATTGCACCAAGAGTGTTGCAATTCCCAGGGGCTTCCCTACATTACTTTATCAACCTGGGGTTTGTACAAACTTGGAGGTGACAGTGCTATATACACAGTAGATGCATTGTGTTCATGTCATCCTCTTCCGCTTTATGAAAGGGTGCTATTTCTAAGGGTTCTCATTGAAGTCTTTCACACTTCAATGAAACTAATCTAAATTGCAGAAAGGAAATGAAAGAAAGAAACTAAATTAAATTTATGAAAATAAATGACAGAAATGAAACTAATTTAATTTGCAGAAAAGGAAATGACTGAAAAGAAACTAAACTATATTACTGAAAAGAAATGGCAGAAAGGAAATTGATTCTAAACCACACTCAACTTGTCCAATCGGCTAAATGCACTCTATTTATCCTATGGTCTATCTATCATGCTTCCATTCATCCAACTAAGCTATCCATGACTTAATTCTAATTAAAAGGAGCATTGATTTGCAATTTGGAGGAAAGAAAAGGGCTAAAGAGGCTAATGGAGGGCTTAACGCATGAAATGAAGCTTAGGAGTGGAAAGCGGGGGTTTAAACTAGATTAATGCTCTATTATAGCACAAAAGGATTTGGAGTGGAATAACTTGAAATATGCGATGGCAGAGATGCGATGTGGAGGTGGGACCGATATTGCAATCGCGATATCATGAAGCTGGAGCGGTAAGCGTTAAAGGGAACAGGCTAAATAGTGCAATTTACGATTTCACAATATCACAATCGGTAAAAGAAAGCGGTAAGTCTTGGAGAAAAATGGAAAAGGTGAAAAATGCGATTTTTGATGGGTGACATGGCAGTGGGACCGTCGGCGTAGCGCGATCGCAATATCGCAATCAGAAGTTGAAGCGGTGAGTGCAAACGAGAACAAGTGAAATGATGCAAAGTGAAAAATGAAATATTGCAATTCGCAATATTGCAAATCTGTAGGAAAAGTAGAAGTGTTGTTTAGAAAAAACTGTGAAGTGAGATTGTGGAAAGGAGATGCGATTGCGGTCGAGCGAACAGGAAATGCAATGCGATTTTCCGTAAGTCTCGAAAGAAAAATGGGAAAGGTGTGATCTGCGATATGTGATATCGCAATATTGTAATCGACTACAACGAGCAGTAAGTGTTAAAGTAAAAGGGAGAAGTCGTGAAGTGCGATTTGCGAAGTACGGTAGAGGGGAACTCGAGGAGCGAAGGCGGAGGTCGACCTTGGATGGTTTTTCAAGCATTTTGTGACTAAATAGGGTAAGGAAACCGTGATCGATAAAAATAAAGGAATGAGGCGGTCTTAAGGGTTTAAGTGTTTTGGGGAATAAAATGTGGGTGCAGGAGTTGCAATATGTAGAAAAGGAGGGAATGGAGGGCATAACAATGATGGAAAATGAATTGGGGAAGCACCACGAAGCTCTAGGTTTTTTAACAATAAGTTCTGCAAACACCTTTTCTGATCTTATGCATGAGAAACCAACAAATGCGTGAAAATTACCATGCAAAGGAAGACTGGAAAAATGGTAATGCAACTCTACTTCTAATCTCATAAAAAGTGAACAAAAACCAATTTTTGGGTCTGTAGGAAGGTTCACCCTTCTCGAGCTCTATTGACAGAGATGAGAAGGCGGTCTTGATCCACATATTTTCTTGGTTTTTATCCTCTATTCTATCACTCACAAGCAAATGAAAACTACAGCAACACACTAAAATAAAAAACTAAGATGCAATGAAACCATCATAAAATAGCTAACTGTTCAAGAATAAAACTAAATAAATGGCAGAAACAAAACTAGCTAAATGATAGAAAGGAAAGAATGACAACATCAGAGAAGCTAAGGCACATGGGTTGGGACCTAGCACACGAGCCCAACACTCTGGAACTAGATCAATAGAAATTCATATGAATACTCATTGCATTAAGAATATAGTATTATTACATCTCGAAGGTCTTAACAGTAAAAGCCTAATAGCTTGCAACAAAAGTTTTGAATGGAATCGAAGAATAAAATGGAATCGACTAGAATCAACCCATTGGCTAATTGACTAACTCCTTCCTAGCTCTAGCTCTGCTCTATTTATTCTATAGGGCAGCTACCAATAGCTCCCTTGAAAATGGTGATTGATTCCACTTTGACTCCAAGTAAATATATATTGAGTTCCTTTCGTCCTCAGTTGCTTGGTTGCCTCTTGGAATTCGATTTGCTGGAGACTCCAAGTGAAGTATGGCTTGAGTGCACTTGGTATTGAGTTGCTTGGTTGCCTATGGAATTTGAATTTTTGGAGGGTGATCTCATGATGATCCTTTGGCTTCCTTTGAGAGTTAATTAGGGTGGACAATCCCCTTGAATCTCTCAAATATTTCTCCCTAATTTCCTGATGTTGTACTCATTTATTCTCCAATCATGATCTTCTAGTGGCAGGGAGCAAGTCCCTAAATCATATCCTTCTCCAAACCTATATAATCTGCCAAATATTCTCACAATATTATACAAAAAAAACCAATAGTAGGTGCTATAGGGTAAAATTCTTGGGTTGTTGGTTATCGAATATCCCTCTCAGGGCTTTCCGGTGCTCGAGGTAGATAGTAAGATTAGTTGTATAGTTCACAAAGAAGATGCATATATGTTCATGTTAACTTAGACAACTTGATAAAATGAGATGTAATATTTCCTCTTTTTAGATCCCAAAGTCTTTGGAGAGCACTAAGCAGCGAAGCAGGAATCCTCCTTCACTAGCTCCAAATTTTGACCCTGTGATCAATCAAAGCACCTGTGTAATCTCTACCACAATATATTTCCTATCAATTAAGTTAACATATGATAAATATTAAACAATGCACATCTAAGCCATTCATCTCATGCAATGTAAGTAATTGAGAAATAATTAACAATATTGACGCATTGAATGGACAAAATAGATACAGTTCTATTGATTTATAAAGAGGAGGATTACAACCGTCAGTTGTACCAAGCCCTCCTCAGTCTTCAAATCTCTCTCTCTCTTTCTCTAAATGTGGTGATGTCTTTAGTCAACAAGTTCTCAATGAACCTCTTTGACCTTTGACCTTCACACTACAACAATAAACGCTCTACTTCACATGTATTAAAAAAAAATTTGACCTTGGACCAAGAGCCTACAGCTCTATTTTATAGGATATGGAGAGGGAAAACCTTTCCTTTCTCCTTCCAGGAGCATGGGAATACAGGAGCATGGGCATACAGTGCTTAAAGGTCCTGGGAAACTCTGAGCTGGTGGTCAGACAGGTCAGAAATCAATGTCAAACCAAGCACCCTTAGTTGAGGGCTTATAGGAATGAAGTTTGGGACATGGTGGAGAATTTCTTCTCAGCATTTAATATCTAGTTCTTGCCCCGGGAGTAGAATAGAATGGAAAATTCTCTTGCTGTAGCTGCCAGTACATTTCGTCCTCCTCAGAATCCTCTCCTGAGGTATGAAATCGAGGTACGTTATAGACCATCAATCCCAGATAATATTAAACACTGGCAGGTATTTGAAGATGATGAACAGATGAAGAGATTCTTGGAAACAGTGGGAGAATTTTCTAATATGGAGATTGATGGTTGTGAAGAAGATAAGGTTGAGAATTTTTCAGAAAATAATTGGGAAGAGAAGATGGCCGGCAGTAAAGTGTTGCAACTGAAAGGAAATGTCATCCCTAGAGGGTTGGTGCCTCTAGAAAGATTATTTGATAAAAAATATGTCCCTTTCCAGCCTAGCAAAGTGGTAGAGGAAGATCAGGTGGAAGATCTAAATCTGGGTACTGAGGTTGAGCCCAAAATTGTAAAATTATCCAAGAAGGTCCCAGAGGAATATAAGGAAAAATACTTGAAATTATTTAAGTCATACAAGGATGTATTTGCATGGTCCTATCATGACCTTAAAAATTTTGATATTAGTATAATGCAGCATAAAATTCCTCTGAGGGAAGATGCAAAACCTTATAAGCAGAAGCTTAGACAGATGAATCCTCTCCTGCTTCCCTCCATTGAAAAAGAAATCAAGAAGCTGCTAAAGGCCAAAATAATTGTACCATTGAGGTACTCAGAATGGGTGGCAAACCTTGTCCCTGTTCGAAAGAAGAATGGATAAATAAGGCTGTGTGTGGATTTCAGGAATTTAAATAGAGCATCTTTAAAAGATAATTATCCACTCCCAAAAATGGACTACATTCTGCAGAAAGTAGTGGGAGCTTCTAGGATGTCAATGATGGATGGATTTTCTGGTTATAATCAGGTGGAAGTACTTCCAGAAGATCAAAAGAAGACTGCTTTCCCCACGCCATGGGGAACATTTATGTATGCCAGGATGCCTTTTGGATTGATTAATGCAGGGGATACCTTTCAGAGGGAAATGGACATTGCTTTTGTTGGGGAGCAAGATAAATTTTTAGTGGTATACCTCGATGATATCACAGTGTTTTCAAAAGATGATGCTGAGCACATTGAGCATTTACGCAGAACTTTTGAAAAATGCGAGAGAAGGTATCGAGTATTTCTCTTTCCAATCCACAAAGTCTTTATTTGCATTGGGAAAGCAAAATTTTGGGGCATATTGTAACTAAAGAGGAGTAAAGATAGACCCAAAAAGGGTAGAGGTTATAAATAGCATCCCTCTCCCCGAGAAATAAGAAGGAAGTGCAAGTATTTTTAGGCCGGATAAATTTTAAGGAAAGGTTTATTCCTAACTATGCTGAGATATTTAGGTATATAACTGATATGCGAAAAAGAATAATGGAGTAAAATGGTCTCGGGAATCTAGAGATGCATTCACCGAGATAAAACAAGCATTTGCGGAAAGCTTCGTACTTTGTTGGACCGGATTATGCAAAGCCATTTATGATATTTTCCTTTGCATCGCCACATATAGTAAGTGGAGTGTTATTACGAGAAAAAACGAAGAAGGATATAGGCAATAGCTGCCTTTTTCGGTCGGGTTCTTTGTTGTACGAAATTTGAAATATAATATATTGGAGAAGCAAGCCTATGCCCTGGTCAAATCTCTCAAAGATTTTCACATATATATCTTGCAGTCTCACATCAGTGCATTTGTCCCTACAACAACTGTTAAAGACATTCTTATTCAGGGAGACAGTGAAGGAAAAAGGGGAAGGTGGATTGCTAAAATACAGGAGTATGATCTAGATATCTGCCCTACCAAGTTGATCAAAGGACAGGGACTTGCAAAAATTCTATCTGAATCAAACTATCAAGCTCTCGGCATAAATCTGTCTATGATTTCAAATGAAGAGTCTAAGAGAGAAAAAGAGCAGCAAGGTCTGGAGATGGCTACTCAGAAAGTACACATGAAGTATCTCACCAGTCCATGGTACAAAGAAATAGTGGAATATCTTTTAACACTCAGATGTCCTTCCAGTTGCAATAAAGTAAAATACAGGACTTTGAGATTGAAATCACAAAAGTATATAGTTGCCAATGGTCAATTATATTGGAGGGACCCTTCAATCATCTTACTCTTGTGCCTTACAAAGAGTGAAGTAGAGAGTATAATGGTAGAATTTCATGAAGGAGTTTATGGAGGACATTATAGTTGGAGGGCTACAGCTCATAAGATCCTGAAGGCTGGTTTCTACTGGCCTAAATTATTTGGAGATGTCTTTACTTGGGTCAGAGCATGTGATAAGTGTCAAAAATTTGCTGAAAGGCAAAAATTAGCAGCTCTGCCCTTAATTCAAATTCATGTGAATGAGCCATTTCAAAAATGGGGAATAGATTTTATAGGTGAGATACATCCTTCCTCAAGTGGCCAACATAAATGGATATTGATAGCCACAGATTAATTTACAAAATGGGTGGAAGCCATACTTGCAAGGAATGCTACTGACGCTGTCATCATAAAGTTCATGGAAGAAAACATCATATCTAGGTTTGGCTGTCCTGCTAGAATAGTAACTGATAATACACAGGCCTTCAAATCTGCAAAATTTGTAAATTTCTGTCAACAGTATAATATTGCACTTAATCACTCCACAGCTTATTACCCACAGGGAAATGGTTTGGCAGAATCTTCTAATAAAACTTTGGTGAGGGCCCTGAAGAAAACCGTAAATGAAAATCAGAAGAATTGGGATTCCCAATTAAAGTTTTCTCTATGGGCTAATAGAATCACCAATAAAAGAGCAACGGGGAAATCTCCATATGAATTGGTGTATGGACGAGCATCAGTGTTTCCTGTGCAGCTGGCCTTACCAGTGGCTCGTTTCATGCAAGAAAGTTAGGAGGAACCTGATGATATGATCCGAAGAATCAATCAATTGGTGGAATTAGAGGAAACGCGGGGCCAAGTGAATCAGAGATTAACAGAATATCAAGAGAAAATGAAACATATATTTGATCAGCATGCTAAAGACAGGAAATTGCAGATTGGAGATCTAGTTCTCAGGTGGGATGTCCGGAGGGCTGAAAAAGGAAAACATGGCAAGTTCGATCCACTGTGGTTCGACCCATTTAAAATTGTGGAATAGGCAGGAAATAACACGTTTATATTGGAGAATTTGCAGGGTGACTTGCTGGATGCCCCTGTAAATGGCCAATTCCTAAAGCCCTACTTTCAATTCTGATTCAGGTAGGGAGTGCCCGTTGTACCATATCGGAAATAAGTTTTGTTTCAGTTTTTGTTTCGATAAGGGATGTGTGCTGATGAATTGTGAGGAGAAATGCAGCGGGGTTGAACAACATAGTTCACAGAAGATGATCATGTGGTCTGCAAATTCTCGACACGTTCAGGGATGAACGTGTCGTCCCCAGTTGGAGCCGATGTTATCCATGTCAGCCCCCCATTAATAATTTTTTTTTTGGTCATCAGCCCCACTTGAAACTTTCAAAGTTTCCTATTGTCGTCCCCAGTTGGAGCCGATGTTATCCATGTCAGCCCCCCATTAATAATTTTTTTTTTGGTCATCAGCCCCACTTGAACCTTTCATGTCTTACCGTTGCTTACCTCTGCTCTAAAACGCACTAAAATGCCGAGAAACCCACCTTTGAAAATATTTCATGCTCAGCCCCTTTAGCCCTAGCCCCCCCTGTCTTTTCCCTCATATAGCCCGAATGCTTAACCAAGATCTGCTCTAAGGGGCGCTTACCCAATATATAAATCGGGCGCATTGTAGACCGTAGATCTACGCATATCTGATGGCCCCTACTGTTCCATCACGTGCGCGGTCCCCACTCCATTTGCCTGCTCTAAACATCTGTTCGCCTTTCAATCAAAACACAAATCAATGGCACAAAATCTTATTTGTTATGGTGGTCCCCACGCTCATTGCAAAACCCACCTGGTTTCCATCGCACTACTTTTGAGCGGCAGGCGGTATTTCACAATTAGCAGCGATTCCATTCAATGTCTGCCACATGTCTCCATGTACGATTCCAATACCACCCTCCATCGTACATTATCATTCGGTCAAAGTCGCCCAGCGATATCCATGCTAGCCGTTCGATTTGAAGGTCCTCATATGACGGTTGTCACACTCGGGAGTTGCATGAAAGATAATCTAAGTGAACAGTGCTCTAGGCCCGCGGTCTATCGCCTCAAATGTTGTTTGAACCGTTGATCTCGTTTCAAGAATGAATGGCCCAGATCACCCACGTGACCAGTTGTTCACTGGGTCTACCTACACATCATCATCCCACGCGTCTACCATGTTTTTCCTCCGCCATTCACATATTTCATTCATAAATCACATTTCGACGTTTTTCATGGAGAGCTATCACCAGCCCGTCCTCCATCGTTTCTCTACATCTCTCCGCCACCCCGCATCGTTTCATCATTCCACCAAGTCTACACCACCATTTCCATCAACCCCACCACCTTCACCATCCCTGTGTCTAGTTTTCTTTAACGAGTTTGTGGTTTTGTAGGTTTGCCACGACAGAAAATTATCATGATTCACCGCCTCCATTACAGAAGCCGAGAACGCATGACAGGACCATGTTTCAGGAGAAAAATTTATGAAAAAGATCCGGGAGCTGCTATGATATGACCACCATTAAAGAAAGCAAGGATTTAAATCTATTAAACCCTCCAAGGTCATTCAAATGCACAGGTTGAGCAGATGAAGAATTAATGGCGCAAATAGATAATATCAGTGAAGAGCAGGGGATTAAAGAAATGCATTTAAGGACTTTGGGGCTTTACATAACCTTTTGGAGGCAAAGTACCGGACCGAAGACCCTGCAGATCACTAGAAAGATCTTTTCACAGAAAACAATGCCCTCAAGGTTTATTTAAGCTAGATTTTCTTCAGGAAAGGACAGAATGTTCATCTGAATTTCTCTCTATACCTTGTTCCTAAAGAGATTTTCTACCCAGTGCATTTATTTCTACCGGCAGCAGAGTACACACAGCTTAGCATGGTCATTCAGCAGTGTGGGCGCGAAGGTTTTCCGCCATTTTGTTTAAATTAAGCCAATTAAATGAGCATCACCTACCCTATTTTCTGGAGTTTTCAGTCTCTCCTATAAAACTCCAGAAGAAAGACATTGTAAAGGTTCCAGATTTTTATCAGAGAATTGCGCAGTGAAAGGCATTTTTGTATACATTTTGTATAAGCTCTTGTATGAAGGCTCAGAGCCCGTAGGGTCTCAGTGAGGAGGATTTCTATCTGTATTAGAGGATTCTGGTCTTTGGTATCCCACAGTATGTAACTTCCTTTTATGTGTTTAATACAATATTTCATTTTATCCATCTTCTGTTTTTAACTGAAATGCGAGTGGCTCACTGGTTTGGTAAGGATTCATCCTAGTTGATGCCCATACTTAAATCAGTCAAGCGCCTTAAATATGGCTCATGCATGATATACTGTTCCATATTCATCTCAACCATATTTTTGCTATATTAGTTGCTTTGGGAGAGTGCTTTTAAAATGCCATTTTCATGTATGGATTCTTAGATTGATAATCCCATATATGGTTCTGTTGTGTATCTGGGTGTCAGCCCAATGTTGACTAGTATCTTCTTAACTTTTCTTTCACCGCATTCACTTTCTGATATTTGATTTTTGTGGCATATTATTTGAATCGGCCCTCTTTACAGTAAATTGTCTCTTAACTTTCTGATGCTTTTTTGTTGGAGCTTTGCATTGTGTCTCTGCAACATTACTTTCCCTGTGGCAGTTTTTGTAAATTATGGTCCCATTTAAAATCATTTTCCTTGTTACAAGAGATAGCAGGAGAGCTTTTGGATTGACGCCCCAGTTTTATGATGCACTCCCTGTTATGATAAGATGTCCTAGGCACTGGTCTATGGCAACACTAGGCTGTCTCTAGGAGTGACAATTTTTGTCGACAACATCTTTCTGGTGCCATTGCCAGGGATCGAATTTAAGAAAATCAGAATCCCTGGGCCTTGACAAATCATATTCACTCTCTAATTAGGTGAGCACAGAGAGTTGAAGAGTTGTATATCTCTCACCTTGGTGACTCCACATTGTTGTTAGTTTATAAATCTATTTGTAGTCCTGGCTCCTCGGAAGTCGTACCTGAGGTCAGATAAGTCTAAGCCAAAGACACCTTTAGTGTCTGACCCTGAGAAGACCATACATAGAAGAAGTTGGAAAGAGAGGGGATCAGTCCATGCTAAAATCCATGAATGTTTGTAGAAGATTATTCATCCTCTTCTTCTCAAGAAATCCAAGTAGAAAATCCTGACTTCATTATAGGAGATACAAAATATTTTTCAGATAGCCCACTTAGAGGAGGTGTTAGAATTGAAGATAGTTTTCACCCTACCCCTAAGGCCGAAGAAGTCAAGGAAGTCACCAAGGTAGTTGTTGTCAACCGTGAGCTATTCTCATCCACACCTCAGGCTGTTGTTCAAAATATTCCTATTGTTGTTCATACCCCACCTCCTCCTCTTCCTCCATATGTACATCAAATTGTTGCGCAACCTCCTCCTCCAATGGCTAATGTCCCAGCCTTTTTGTTGAACAAATATTCTTGGCCAATGGCTCTAGTAGATACCCCCAAAGAAGGCTGAATGATATGCCACAGATTATTTCAAGATCTTAGCTCGCATTCACTAGGGAAAATGAAATTGATGCTCGAAACATCTTGAGACCTTCTTTTTGCGTAAAAACTTCAATGTAGAACACTTGGACGTGGTATTAAGGCTATTTGTGAAATCTTTAAGATGGTAGTTTCTAAAATGGTTCAAGACATTGGGAAACCATTCCATAGCCACCTGGGACAATATGGAAAATAATTTTCTCAAAAAATTGGGAGAAAAGAAGGATCACGGTCAGTGTCTTACTGAGTTCAATACACTCAAGAATAAACATAATGAGGGGGTGTCAGAATTTATCAAAAGATTTAATAAGTTATATCTAAACCTCCCTGCAGATATGAAGCCGCATCAGAATGCTGCCAAAGTTGTTTCATAGTAGCCTTTGACTCAGATTTCGGTTTCTCTCTCAGGGAAAGAAAACCTGCCACCCTAGATGATGCTCAGTCAGATGCTCTTGAGTTGGAGGCAAATTTTGCTTCCACTGGAAAATTAAAAGGGAGAGATGAACAGGATACTAGAAGAAGGGGGAAAGAGGAGGTATCTACTTCAAATCAGGACAGAGACCCTGACAAGATGGAGGAAATAAGAAATATGATTAAAAAGCTGGTTAAGCTTGAATTGGAGGCCAAGAATGTAGCCCCTAAGAATTTTCAGAATACTCCAAACAGAGGTTACAATCCTCAGTATAGAATATCACCATTGCAAATACTGCCAAGAGAAGCAAAGGAGCAACAGGACCAAGTACCATACCCATTGTACCTGGAAGGCCCAGTAGAAGACTCAACTGAAGATGCTACCTATGAACTGCAAGATGAAAATCTCGCTTTCTCCAACAATGATGAAGTTGAATGCCCATTGCATGAAGAAGGAGAAGAGCTCAGAGACACAGAATATGCAGAAATTGATCACTATTGCAAACAGTTTAATGATTTCATGCAAGCACATTTTAACAAAAGATATGACCTCAGATCTTCCAGGAAGAGAACTCGAACTCAAGATTAGGAAGAAGAGCCTCTCCAGAAGGAAGCATTGGCTCAAAAGGAATCAACAGTGCAGAAAGTTACAGACAAAGGTAAGAGCCCTCTAAAAAAACCTCTGCAGTCTAATGATGAAACTCCTTCTTCCTCCAAAGTAGTCACTCCTCCTAATGCTGAGTCTGCGTCAAAAGAAGTTAAACCTTCAACTGAAAATAAAGAGTCAAAATAAGTTGCAATAGAAAATCCCACTCCTGCTTTCAATTTACAAAAAGAACTTGAGAAAGTCAAAATCCCAATCCCCCTGACTGAACTGTTAAAATAACCTGTTTATCAATCTCAAGTCACTTCTTTATTGTTCCCTCGTGAAGCACCAATAATTCCAGACAGTCTTAATATTCAAGAAGAAAGACCCATGGTTGTGTTTGGCCCTCATGTCAAGGAGATAGATCCTTCTACTCCTCCCTTCTATGTGTCTCTAGTGATTCATGACCTACTGTTGCACAATTGTATGTTAGATTGTGGGGCTTCCCATAATCTTATGCCGCTATCAATCATGGAACAACTAGGACTACAGATCACATGCCCATATAAAGACCTCTATTCATTTGATTCCAAAAGAGTTAAATGTCTAGGGATGATTAAGGATCTGGTAGTCAATCTGGCCCAAATTCCAGAAAAAAGTGTGGTAATGGACATTGTGGTGGCTGATATCCCAGCCCACTTTGGCATGCTGCTGTCAAGGTCCTGGGGAACAAAGATTGGTGGGTCACTCAAGATGGATTTAACATATTCCACCATCCCTATTTTTGGTGGCCAGGAGAGGAGATTATACAGAGAAACCAGATTTGTCAAGATGGTGACTAAGGCTGACAGCTCAGAGAATTCACTAGTCTACAACAAAGAAGGATATTTCTCATGTTTAATGTTAGAAGAAGATCAAAATTTTGCTCATGAACCTTCCTTTTGCCAAATCAAGACTAAGCAGCCTCTAGAGAATCATGAAGTAGGAGTATGGACTTTACATTTTGATGGAGCAAACTCAAGAGAAGGTAATGGGGCTGGAGTATTATTAATCTCCCCTACAGGAAAATGGATCCCACTATCTTTTAAATTGGAATACGAAGCTACGAATAATGTATTTGAATATGAAGCACTACTATTGGGATTGCAAACAGCCAGGAGCATGGGAATACAGTCCTTAAAGGTCCTGGGAGACTCTGAGCTGGTGGTCAGATAGGTCAGAAATCAATGTCAAACCAAGAACCCTCGGTTGAGGGTTTATAGGAATGAAGTTTGGGACATGGTGGAGAATTTCTTCTCAGCATGTAATATCCAGTTCATGCCCCGAGAGCAGAATAGAATGGCAGATTCTCTTGCTGTAGCTGCCAGTACATTTCGTCCTCCTCAGAATCCTCTCCTGAGGTATGAAATCGAGGTACATTATAGACCATCAATCCCAGATAATATTAAACACTAGCAGGTATTTCAAGATGATGAACAGATGAAGAGATTCTTGGAAAGAGTGGGAGAATTTTCTAATATGGAGATTGATGGTTGTGAAGAAGATAAGGCTGAGAATGTTTCAGATAATAATTGGGAAGAGAAGATGGCCGGCAGTAAAGTGTTGCAGCTGAAAGGAAATGTCATCCCTAGAGGGTTGGTGCCTCTAGAAATATTATTTGATAAAAACGATGTCCCTTTCCAGCCTAGTAAAGTGGTAGAGGAAGATCAGGTGGAAGATCTAAATCTGGCTACTGAGGTTGAGCCCAAAATTTTAAAATTATCCAAGAAGGTCCCAGAGGAATATAAGGAAAAATACTTGAAATTATTTCAGTCATACAAGGATGTATTTGCATGGTCCTATCATGAACTTAAAACTTTTGATATTAGTATAATGCAGCATAAAATTCCTCTGAGGGAAGATGAAAAACCTTATAAGCAGCAGCTTAGACAGATGAATCCTCTCCTGCTTCCCTCCATTGAAAAAGAAATCAAGAAGCTGCTAAAGGCCAAAATAATTGTACCATTGAGGTACTCAGAATGGGTGGCGAACCTTGTCCCTGTTCGAAAGAAGAATGGAGAAATAAGGCTGTGTGTGGATTTCAGGAATTTAAATAGAGCATCTTTAAAAGATAATTATCCACTCCCAAAAATGGACTACATTCTGCAGAAAGTAGTGGGAGCTTCTAGGATGTCAATGATGGATGGATTTTCTGGTTATAATAAAGTGGTTGTACTTCCAGAAGATCAAAAGAAGACTGCTTTCACCACGCCATGGGGAACATTTATGTATGCCAGGATGCCTTTTGGATTGATTAATGTAGGGGCTACCTTTCAGAGGGAAATGGACATTGCTTTCGTTGGGGAGCAGGATAAATTTTTAGTGGTATACCTCGATGATATCACAGTGTTTTCAAAAGATGATGCTGAGCACATTGAGCATTTACGCAGAACTTTTGAAAAATGCAGAAGGTATGGTCTTTCTCTCAATCCACAAAAGTCTTTATTTGCATTAGAGGAAGGCAAAATTTTGGGGCATATTGTAACTAAAGATGGGGTAAGGATAGATCCCAAAAGAGTAGAGGTTATAAATAGCATCCCCCTCCCCAGAAATAAGAAAGAAGTGCAGGTATTTTTAGGCCGGATAAATTTTCTGAGAAGATTCATTCCTAACTATGCTGAGATAGTTAGGCATATAACTGATATGCTGAAAAAGAATAATGAAGTAAAATGGTCTCAGGAATCTAGAGAGGCATTCACCAGGATAAAACAGGCATTTTCTCAAGCCCCTGTACTAGCTGGGCCAGATTATACTAAACCATTTATGATCTTTTCTTTTGCATCACCTCATACAGTAGCTGGAGTGTTTTTACAGAAAAATGAAGAAGGATATGAGCAGCCCATATCCTTTTTCAGTGAGGTGCTGCATGATGCCGAATTGAAGTATAATATATTGGAGAAGCAGGCCTATGCCCTGGTGAAATCCCTCAAATATTTTCGCATATATATTTTACAGTCTCACATCACTACATTCGTACCTACTGCAGCTGTAAAGGATATCCTTGTTCAGGGAGACAGTGAAGGGAAAAGAGGGAGATGGATTGCAAAAATACAGGAGTATGATCTGGATATCCGCCCTACCAAGTTGATCAAAGGACAGGGGCTTGCAAAAATTCTATCCGAATCAAACTATCAAGCTCTGGGCATAAATATTAAAATCATCTATGATAGCAAGTTGGAGAGTGGGAGTCGAGAATTGAGAAAGAACAACGGGGGTAGGTAGCCACTCGGAAAGCACATATAAAATATCTCACTAGTCCATAGTATAAATAAATAGTGGAATATCTTTTAACACTCGGTGTCCTCCAAGTTGTGATAAAGAAAAATATCTGGGGGCTTTAATATTGAAATCACATAAATACATAGTTGCCTAATGGGTAGCTATATTGGAGGGACCCTTCAAGCATACTACTATTATGCCTCACGAGAAAATGAAGTGGAAAATATAATGATTGAATTCCATGAGGGAATTTGTAGGAGGACATTCAGGTGGAGAGCCACAGCCCATAAAATTAGAAAATTTGGTTTCTGCGGCCAGGTATTTGGAGATGCTTTTACTTGGGTCAGAGCATGTGATAAGTGTCAGAAATTCGCTGAGAGACATAAGTTGGCAGCTCTGCCCCTAATTCCAGTTCATGTAGATGAACCATTTCAACAATGGGGAATAGATTTTATTGGAGAAATACATCCCCCATCAAGTGGACAACATAAATGGATATTGACAGCCATGGATTACTTTACAAAATGGGTGGAAGCCATACCGGCTAGGAATGCTGCTGACACTGTCATCATAAAATTCATGGAAGAAAACATCATATCCAGATTTTGGCTGTCCTGCTAGAATAGTGACTGACAATGCACATGCCTTCAAATATGCAAAATTTGTGAGTTTCTGTCAACAATATAATATTGCACTAAATCATTCCACAGCCTACTATCCACAGGGAAATGGCTTGGCAGAATCTTCTAACAAAACTTTGGTGAGGGCCTTGAAGAAAACCATAAATGAAAATCAGAAAAATTGGGATTCCCAATTGAAGTTTGCTCTATGGGCGAATAGAATCACCAGCAAGAGAGCAACTGGGAAATATCCCTATGAGTTGGTATATGGACGAGCATCAGTGTTTCCTGTGCAGCTGGCCTTGCCAGTGGCACGTTTCATGCAGGAAAGTCAGGAAGAACCAGATGATATGGTCAGAAGAATTAATCAATTGGTGGAATTAGAGGAAACACGGAACCAAGTGAGTCAGAGACTAACAGAATATCAAGAGAAAATGAAACATATATTTGATCAGCATGCAAAAGATAGAAAATTGCAGATTGGAGACTTAGTGCTCAGGTGGGATGTCAGGAGGGCTGAAAAGGGAAAACATGGCAAGTTCGATCCACTGTGGTTCGGCCCATTTAAAATTGTGGAACAGGGAGGAAATAACATGTTTATATTGGAGAATTTGCAGGGTGACTTGCTGGATGGCCCTGTAAACGGCCAATTCCTAAAGTCCTACTTTCAATTCTGATTCAGGCAGGGAGTGCCTGTTGTACCATATTGTATATAAGTTTTGTTTCAGTTTTTGTTTCGACAAGGGATGTGTGCTGACGAGTTGTGAAGAGAAATGCAGCGGGGCTGAACAACATAGTTCACAGAAAGATGATCAGGCGGTCTGCAAGTCCTCGACACGTCCAAGGATGAACGTGCCGTCCCCATATGGAGCCAATGTTGACCATATCAGCCCCTCCATTCAAATTCTTGGCCAGTAGTCCCATTTGAATCCTTTTAAATCCTCTTTCGTGGCCTAAGACCTTCATATCCTACCTATCGTTACCATTCCCACCCGCGAAATACATTGGACAAAGGCTAAAATCTGCACTTAAAAATATCTCGGGCCTAGCCCCTTTAGTCTCAGCCCCCTTTATTTTATTTCCCATACGACTTGGGTGCTAGAACAAGTGCCAGAATGACAGGCGCTTAGCATGAGAGGCTATCGGGCACACCCCTAGCCGTCCGATCAAAAGTAAATCAACGGTCCGCAAACAGCTTGCCATGGCGGTCCCCGCGCCCGCGTTCATTGCTCAAAACCGGCCTGTTTATTTCGCACCACCTTTGTTGGGCAGGAGGTATTCCTCCTTCAGCCAACGATTCCATACGCTGATCGCAGTGTGTCCCTCTGTACGGTCCCAAAACCGCTCCATTTCGCGCGTTATCATTCGGTCATAGTCGCGCAGTGAAATCAACGAGAGCCATCAGATTTTGAGGCCTTCATCCGATGGTGACCACTCCTCGAAGCTGCATGTGTTTTAAACCAAGTTTATAATGCCCGTGGCCCACCACTACCTCACCACCCGACGAAGTTTAAACCGTTGATCTCGTTTAAGGATCGCGTGGCCCAGATCACTTGTGTGACCACCTGTTGACCGAGTCTCCCACCACGTCATCATCCCACGTGTCTATCGTGTTTTTCCTCCGCCATTCACATATTTCATTCATAAATCATATTTCAACATTTTACATGGAAAGCTATCACCAGCTCGTCCTCCATCGTTTCTCTGCATCTCTCCACCACCCAACATCGTTTCATCATTCCGCCAAGTCTGCACCACCATTTCCATCAACCCCGCCACATTCACTATCCCTGTGTCTGGTTTTCTTTAACGAGTTTGTGGTTTTGCAGGTTTTCCGCGGCAGAGAATTATCATGATTCACCGCCTCCATTACAGAAGCCGAGAACGCATGACAGGACCATGCTACAGGAGCAAAATTTATGAAAAATATCCAGGAGCTGCTATGATATGACCACCATTAAAGAAAACAATGATTTAAATCTATTAAACCCTCCAGGGTCATTCAAATGCACAAGTTGAACATATGAAGAATTAATGGCGCAGATAGAGAATATCAGTGAAGAGCAGGGGATTAAAGAAATGCATTTAAGGGCTTTGGGGCTTTTACATAACCTTTTGGAGGCAAAATACCAGATTGAAGGCCCTGCAGATCACTAGAAAGATCTTTTCACAGAAAACAATGCCCTCAAGGTTTATTTCAACCGAATTTTCTTCAGGAAAGGACAGAATGTTCATGTGAATTTCTTTCTATACCGTGTTCCTAAAGAGATTTTCTACCCAGTGCATTTATTTCTGCCGGCAGCAGAGTACACACAGCTCAGCATGGTCATTCAACAATATGGGCGCGAACGTTTCCGCCATTTTGTTTTAATGAAACAATTAATTGTTTTCACCTACTTCTTTTATGAGTTTTTCTTCTTCTTCCTCTATAAAAACCGGGAAGAAAGACATTGTAGAGGTTCCAGGTTTTTATCAGAAAATTGTGCAGTGGAAGGCATTTTTGTATACATTTTGTATAAGCTCTTGTATGAAGGCTCAGAGCCCGTAGGGTCTCAGTGAGGAGGAGTTCTATCTGTATTAGAGGATTCTGGTCTTTGGTATTCCACATTATGTAACTTCCTTTTATGTGTTTAATACAACATTTCATTTTACCCATCTTCTTGTATCATGTACTGGAATGCGAGTGGCTCACTGATTTTAGGTAAGGATTTATCCTAGTTGATACCCATACTTGTATCAGTCAAGCGCTTTAAATATGGCTCAGGCATGATATACTGTTTCATGCTCATTTCATCCATCTTTCTGCTATATTAGTTGCTTTGGGAGGGTGCTTTTAAAACGCCATTGTCATGTATGGATTCTTAGAATGATAAGGCCATATATGGTTCTGTTGTGTATCTGGGTATCAGACCAAAGTTAACTGATATCTTCTTATATTTATTTCACTGCATACACCTTATGATATCTAATTTCTGTGGCATATTACTTGAATCGGCCCTCTTTACAGTAAATTGTCTCTTAACTGTCTGATGCTTTTGTGTTGGAGCTTTGCATCTTGTCTCTGCAACATTACTTTCCTTGTGGCAGTTTCTGTAAGATCTGGTCCCATTAAAAGTTGATTTCCTTCTTCTACAAGAGATAGCAGGAGAGTTTTGGATTGACACCAAAATTTTATGATACACTCCCTACTATGATAAGATGTCCTAGGCACTGGTCTATGGCAACTCTAGGCTATCTCTAGGGGCGACAATTTCTGTCGACAACATCTTTTTGGCGCCATTTCCAGGGACGAATTTAAGAAAATCAGAATCCTTGGGCCTCGACAAATCCTATTCACTCTCTAATCAGGTGAGCACAGAGAGTTGAAGAGTTGCATATCTCTCACCTTGGCGACTCCACTGTTGTTTATTTGATAAATATATTTGTAGTCCTGGCTCCTCGTAAGCCATACCTGAGGTCAGATAAGCCTAAGCCAAAGACACGTTCAGTGTCTGACCCTGAGAAGATCATACATAGAAGAAGTTGGAAAGAGAGGGGATCAGTCTGTGCTGAAATCCCTGAATGTTCTGTAGAAGATTATCCGTCCTCTTCTTCTCAATAAATCCAAGTAGAAAATCCTGACCCCACTGTTGGAGATACAGAATATTTTTCAGATAGCCCACTTAGAGGAGGTGTTAGAATAGAAGATATTTTTCATGCTACCCCTGAGGCCGAAGAAGTCAAGGAAGTCACTGAGATAGCTGCTATTAACCATGAGCTATTCCCATCCACACCTCAGGCTGCTGTTCAATATATTCCTATTGTTATTCATACTCCACTTCCACCTCCACCTCTTCCTCCATTTGTACATCAAATTGCTACACAACCTCCTCCTCCAATGGCTAATGTCCCAGCCTTTTTGTTGAATAAATATTCCCCCCTGGCATTACCCAAGTGTTGAATGATATGCCACAGGATTATTTAAAGATCTTGCCCGGATTCACTAGGGAAAATGAAATTGATGCTCAGAAACATCTTGAGACTTTCTGCTCTTTTGCAGAAAACTTCAATGTAGAACACTTGGACGTGGTCTTAAGGCTATTTGTGAAATCTCTGGATGGCGAAGCCAGAAAATGCTTCAAGACATTGGGAAACTGTTCCATAGCCACCTGGGACAATATGGAAAATAATTTTCTCATAAAATTGGGAGAAAAGAAGGATCACGGTCAGTGTCTTACTGAGTTCAATACACTCAAGAAAAAACATAATGAGGGGGTGTCAGAATTTATCAAAATATTTAATAAGTTATATCTAAACCTCCCTGAAGATATGAAGCCTCATCAGAATGCTGCCAAAGTTGTTTCATAGCATCCTTTGACTCAGATTTCAGTTTCTCTCTCAGGGAAAGAAAGCCTGCCACCCTAGATGATGCTCAGTCAGATGCTCTTGAGTTGGAGGAAAATTTTGCTTCCACTGGAAAATTAAAAGGTAGAGCTGAACAGGATACTAGAAGAAGGGGGAAAGAGGAGGTATCTACTTCAAATCAAGACAGAGACCCTGACAAGATGGAGGAAATAAGCAAGATGATTAAAAAGCTGGTTAAGCTTGAATTGGAGGCCAAGAATGCAGCCCCTAAGAATTTTTAGAATACTCCAAACAGAGGTTACAATCCTCAGTATAGAAGATCACCATTGCAAATACTGCCAAGAGAAGAAAAGGTGCAACAGGACCAAGTACCATACCCATTGTACCTGGAAGGCCCAGTAGAAGACTCCACTAAAGATGCTGCCTATGAACTGCAAGATGCAAATCTCGCTTTCTCCAACAATGATGAAGTTGAATGCCCATTGCATGAATAAGGAGAAGAGATCAGAGACACAGAAGATGCAGAAATTGATCAATATTGCAAACAATTTAATGATTTCATGCAAGCACATTTTAACAGAAGATATGACCTCAGATCTTCCAAGAAGAGAACTCGAACTCAAGATCAGGAAGAAGAGCCTTTCCAGAAGGAAGCATCGGCTCAAAAGGAATCAACAGTGCAAAAAGTTATAGACAAAGGTAAGAGCCCTCTAAACAAACCTCTGCAGTCTAATGATCAAACTCCTTCTTCCTCAAAAGTAGTCACTCCTCCTAATGTTGAGTCTGTGTCAAAATAAGTTAAACCTTCAGCTGAAAATAAAGAGTCAAAAGAAGTTGCAATAGAAAAGCCCACTCCTTCTTTCAATTTACAAAAAGAACTTGAGAAAGTAAAAATCCCAATCCCCCTGACTGAACTGTTAAAATAACCTGTTTATCAATATCAAGTCACTTCTTTATTGTTCCCTCCTGAAGCACCAATAATTCCAGAAAGTCTTAATCTTCAAGAAGAAAGACCCATGGTTGTGTTTGGCCCTCATGTCGAGGAGATAGATCCTTCTACTCCTCCCTTCTATGTGTCTCTAGTGATTCATGATCTACTGTTGCACAATTGTATGTTAGATTCTGGGGCTTCCCATAATCTTATGCCTCTATCAGTCATGGAACAACTAGGACTACAGATCACACACCCATATAAAGACCTCTATTCATTTGATTCCAAAAGAGTTAAATGTCTAGGGATGATTAAGGATCTGGTAGTCAATCTGGCCCAAATTCCAGAAAAAAGTGTGGTAATGGACATTGTGGTCGCTGATATCCCAGCCCACTTTGGCATGCTGCTGTCAAGGTCCTGGGGAACAAAGATTGGTGGGTCACTCAAGATGGATTTAACTTATTCCACCATCCCTGTTTTTGGTGGCCAGGAGAGGAGATTATACAGAGAAACTAGATTTGTCAAGATGGTGACTAAGGCTGACAGCTCATAGAATTCACCAGTCTACAGCAAAGAAGGATATTTCTCATGTTTAATGTTAGAAGAAGATCAAAATTTTGCTCATGAACCTTCCTTCTGCCAAATCAAGACTGAGCAGCCTCCAGAGAATCTTGAAGCAGGAGTATGGACTTTACATTTTGATGGAGCAAACTCAAGAGAAGGTAATGGGGCTGGAGTATTATTAATCTCCCCTACAGGAAAATGGATCCCACTGTCTTTTAAATTGGAATACGAAGCTACTAATAATGTATCTGAATATGAAGCACTGCTATTGGGATTGCAAATAGCCAGGAGCATGGGCATACAATGCTTAAAGGTCCTGGGAGTCTCTGAGCTGGTGGTCAGACAGGTCAGAAATCAATGTAAAACCAAGCACCCTCGATTGAGGGTTTATAGGAATGAAGTTTGGGACATGGTGGAGAATTTATTCTCAGCATTTAATATCCAGTTCATGCCCCGGGAGCAGAATAGAATGGCAGATTCTCTTGCTGTAGCTGCGAGTACATTTCGTCCTCCTCAGAATCCTCTCCTGAGGTATGAAATCGAGGTACATTATAGACCATCAATCCCAGATAATATTAAACACTAGCAGGTATTTGAAGATGATGAACAGATGAAGAGATTATTGGAAACAGTGGGAGAATTTTCTAATATGGAGATTGATGGTTGTGAAGAAGATAAGGCTGAGAATGTTTCAGAAAATAATTGGGAAGAGAACATGGTCGGCAGTAAAGTGTTGCAGCCGAAAGGAAATGTCATCCCTAGAGGGTTGGTGCCTCTAGAAAGATTATTTGATAAAAACGATGTCCCTTTCCAGCCTAGTAAAGTGGTAGAGGAAGATCAGGTGGAAGATCTGAATCTGGGTACTGAGGTTGAGCCCAAAATTGTAAAATTATCCAAGAAGGTCCCAGAGGAATATAAGGAAAAATACTTGAAATTATTTCAGTCATACAAGGATGTCTTTGTATGGTCCTATCATGACCTTAAAACTTTTGATATTAGTATAATGCAGCATAAAATTCCTCTGAGGGAAGATGCAAAACCTTATAAGCAGAAGCTTAGACAGATGAATCCTCTCCTGCTTCCCTCCATTGAAAAAGAAATCAAGAAGCTACTAAAGGCCAAAATAATTGAAAAAGAAATCAAGAAGCAAAACTTGTCCCTGTTCGGAAGAAGAATGGATAAATAAGGATGTGTGTGGATTTCAGGAATTTAAATAGAACATCTTTAAAAGATAATTATCCACTCCCCAAAATGGACTACATTCTGCAGAAAGTAGTGGGAGCTTCTAGGATGTCAATGATGGATGGATTTTCTGGTTATAATCAGGTGGTTGTACTTCCAGAAGATCAAAGAAGACTGCCTTCACCACGCCATGGGGAACATTTATGTATGCCAGGATGCCTTTTGGATTGATTACTGCAGGGCCTAACTTTTAGAGGGAAATGGACATTGCTTTCGTTGGGGAGCAGGATAAATTTTTAGTGGTATACCTCGATGATATCACAGTGTTTTCAAAAGATGATGCTGAGCACATTGAGCATTTACGCAGAAATTTTGAAAAATGAAGAAGGTATGGTCTTTCTCTCAATTCACAAAAGTCTTTATTTGCATTAGAGGAAGGCAAACTTTTGGGGCATATTGTAACTAAAGAGGGAGTAAAGATAGACCCCAAAAGGGTAGAGGTTATAAATAGCATCCCTCTCCCCAGAAATAAGAAGGAAGTGAAAGTATTTTTAGGCCAGATAAATTTTCTGAGAAGGTTTATTCCTAACTATGCTGAGATAGTTATGCATATAACTGATATGCTGAAAAAGAACAATGGAGTAAAATGGTCTCAGGAATCTAGAGATGCATTCACCAGGATAAAACAAGCATTTGCTGAAGCTCCTGTGCTAGCTGGACCAGATTATGCAAAGTCATTTATGATCTTTTCCTTTGCATCTTCACATACAGTAGCTGGAGTGTTATTACAGAAAAACGAAGAAGGATATGAGCAGCCCATTGCCTTTTTCAGTCAGGTTCTTCATGATGCAGAACTGAAGTATAATATATTGGAGAAGCAAGCCTATGCCCTGGTGAAATCCCTCAAAGCTTTCCGCATGTATATTTTGCAGTCTCACATCACTGAATATTTGCCTACCGCGGTTGTAAAGGATATCCTTGTTCAGGGAGACAGTGAAGGAAAGAGGGGAAGGTGGATTGCAAAAATACAGGACTATGATCTAGACATCCGTCCAACCAAGCTAATCAAAGGACAGGGGCTTGCAAAAATTCTATCCGAATCAAACTATCAAGCTTTGGGCATAAATCTGTCTATGATAGCAAGTGGGAAGTCTGAGAATGAAAAAGAACAACAAGGACTGGAGGTAGCCACTCAGAAAGCACATATAAAATATCTCACTAGTCCATGGTATAAAGAAATAGTGGAATATCTTTTAACACTCAGCTGTCCTCCAAGTTGTGATAAAGAAAAATACAGGGCTTTAAGATTGAAATCACAGAAATACATAGTTGCTAATGGGCAGCTATATTGGAGGGACCCTTCAGGCATACTACTATTATGCCTCACAGAAAATGAAGTGGAAAATATAATGATTGAATTCCATGAGGGAATTTGTGGAGGCCATTACAGCTGGAGAGCCACAGCCCATAAAATTCTGAAGGCTGGTTTCTACTGGCCAAAATTATTTGGAGATGCTTTTACTTGGGTCAGAGCTTGTGATAAGTGTCAGAAATTTGCTGAGAGACATAAGTCGATAGCTCTGCCCCTGATTCCAGTTCATGTGAGTGAGCCATTTCAACAATGGGGAATAGATTTTATAGGTGAGATACATCCCCCATCAAGTGGACAACATAAATGGATATTAACTGCCACAGATTATTTTACAAAATGGGTGGAAGCCATACCTGCAAGGAATGCTACTGACAGTGTCATCATAAAGTTCATGGAAGAAAACATCATATCCAGGTTTGGCTGCCCTACTAAAATAGTAACTGATAACGCACAGGCCTTCAAATCTGCAAAATTTGTGAATTTATATCAACAGTATAATATTTCACTTAATCATTCCATAGCTTATTATCCACGGGGAAATGGTTTGGCAGAATCCTCTAATAAAACGCTGGTGAGGGCCTTGAAGAAAACAATTAATGAAAATCAGAAGAATTGGGATTCCCAATTGAAATTTGCTCTATGGGCTAATAGAATCACTAGCAAGAGAGCAACTAGGAAATCTCCATAGGAATTGGTGTATGGACGAGCAGCAGTGTTTCCTGTGCAGCTGGCCTTACCAGTGGCATGTTTCATGTAGGAAAGTCAGGAAGAACTAGATGATATGGTCAGAAGAATCAATCAATTGGTGGAGTTAGAGGAAACACGAAACCAAGTGAGTCAGATACTAACAGAATATCAAGAGAGAATGAAACATATATTTGATCAGCATGCAAAAGATAGAAAATTGCAGATTGGAGACCTAGTGCTTAGGTGGGATTTTAGGAGGGCTGAAAAAGGAAAACATGGCAAGTTCGATACACTGTGGTTCGGCCCATTTAAAATTGTGGAACAGGCAAGAACTAACGTGTTTATATTGGAGAATTTGCAGGGTGACTTTCTGGATGCCCCTGTAAACGGCCAATTCCTAAAGCCCTACCTTCAATTCTGATTCGGGTAGGGAGTGCCCGTTGTACCATATCATATATAAGTTTTGTTTCAATTTTTATTTCGATAAGGGATGTGTGCTAATGAATTGTGAGGAGAAATGCAGCGGGGCTGAACAGCATAGTTCACAGAAGATGATCACGTGGTCTGCGAATTATCGACACATTCAGGGATGAACGTGCTGTCCCTAGTTGGAGCCGATGTTATCCATGTCAGCCCCCCATTAATAATTTTTTTTTTGGTCATCAGCCCCTCTTGAACCTTTCAAAGTTTCCTATCGTGGCTTAAGAGATTCATTTTTGCTTACCGTTTCTTACCTCTACTCTAAAACGCACTAAAAGGCCGAGAAACCCACCTTTGAAAATATTTCAGGCTCGGTCCCTTTAGCCCTAGCCCCCCTGTCTTTTCCCTCATATAGCCTGAACGCTTAACTAAGAGCTGCTCTAAGGGGCGCTTACCCAATATATAAATCAGGCACATTGTAGACCATAGATCTACGCAGATCTGACGGCCCCTACTATTCCATCACACGCGCGGTCCCCACTCCATTTTCCCGCTCTAAACATCTTTTCGTCGTCGATCAAAACACAAATCAATGCCACAAAATCTTATTTTTATGGTGGTCCCCGCGCTCATTGCAAAACCCACCTGGTTTCCATCACACTGCTTTTGAGCGGCAGGCGATATTTCACAATTAGGAGCGATTCCATTCAGTGTCTGCCACGTGTCTCCATGTACGATTCCAATACCACCCTCCATCACAAATTATCATTCAGTCAAAGTCACCCAGCGATATCCATGCTAGCCATTCGATTTGAAGGTCCCCATCTCATGGTTGTCACATTTGGGAGTTGCATGAACGATAATCTAAGTGAACAGTGCTCCGGGCCCGTGGTCTATCGCCTCAAATGTTGTTTGAACCATTGATCTCGTTTCAAGAATGAATGGCCCAGATCACCCGCGTGACCAGTTGTTGACTAGGTCTACCTACACGTCATCATCCCACGCGTCTATCATGTTTTTCCTCCACCATTCACATATTTCATTCATAAATCACATTTCAACTTTTTTCATGGAGAGCTATCACCAGCCCGTCCTCCATTGTTTCTCTGCATCTCTCCGCCACCCCGCATCATTTCATCATTCCGCCAAGTCTGCACCACCATATACATCAACCCCACCACGTTCACCATCCCCGTGTCTGGTTTTCTTTAACGAGTTTGTGTTTTTGCAGGTTTTCCACGAAAGATAATTATCATGATTCACTGCCTCCATTACAGAAGCCGAGAACGCATGACAGGACCATGTTTCAAGAGAAAAATTTATGAAAAAGATCCGAGAGCTGCTATGATATGACCACCATTAAATAAAGCAAGGATTTAAATCTATTAAACCCTCCAGGGTCATTCAAATGCATAGGTTGAGCAGATGAAGAATTAATGGCGCAGATAGATAATATCAGTGAAGAGCAGGGGATTAAAGAAATTCATTTAAGGACTTTGGGGCTTTTACATAACCTTTTGGAGGCAAAGTACCGGATCAAAGACCCTGCAGATCACTAGAAATATCTTTTCACAGAAAACAATGCCCTCAAGGTTTATTTAAGCTGGATTTTCTTCAAGAAAGGACAAAATGTTCATGTGAATTTCTCTCTATACCGTGTTCCTAAAGAGATTTTCTACCCAGTGCATTTATTTCTGCCGGCAGCAGAGTACACACAGCTCAGCATGGTCATTCAGCAGTGTGGGCGTGAAGGTTTTCCGCCATTTTTTTTAAATTAAGCCAATTAAATGAGCATCACCTACCCCATTTTCTGGAGTTTTCAGTCTCTCCTATAAAACTCCAGAAGAAAGACATTGCAAAGGTTCCAGATTTTTATCAGATAATTGTGCAGTGAACTGCATTTTTGTATACATTTTGTATAAGCTCTTGTATGAAGGCTCAGAGCCCGTAAGGTCTCAGTGAGGAGGAGTTCTATCTGTATTAGAGGATTCTGGTCTTTGGTATCCCACAGTATGTAACTTCCTTTTATGTGTTTAATACAACATTTCATTTTACCCATCTTCTTGTATCATGTACTGGAATGCGAGTGGCTCACTGATTTTAGGTAAGGATTTATCCTAGTTGATCCCCATACTTGTATCAATCAAGCGCTTTAAATATGGCTCAGGCATGATATACTTTTTCATGTTCATTTCATCCATATTTCTTCTATATTGGTTGCTTTGGGAGGGTGCTTTTAAAACGCCATTGTCATGTATGGATTCTTAGAATGATAAGCCCATATATGGTTCTGTTGTGTATCTGGGTATCAGACCAAAGTTAACTAATATCTTCTTATATTTCTTTCACTGCATACACCTTCCGATATCTAATTTTTGTGGCATATTACTTGAATCGGCCCTCTTTACAGTAAATTGTCTCTTAACTGTCTGATGCTTTTGTGTTGGAGCTTTGCATCTTGTCTCTGCAACATAACTTTCTTTGTGGCAGTTTCTGTAAGTTCTGGTCCCATTAAAATCAATTTCCTTGTTCTACAAGAGATAGCAGGAGAGTTTTGGATTGACACCCCAGTTTTATGATATACCTCGCTATGATAAGTATGTCTTGAAAATCGGTCTATGGCAACTCTAGGTCATTCTAGTTGTACTGCTGACAACATCTTTCCGGCGCCATCTGCTGAGTCTCAAATCGTGATCTTTCCTATATACCTTTCTAGACCTTTTTCATTCAATTTAACCTTTCTATATCGTCAATATCATTGCATATCAATTGTAAAAGAGCATCTAAAATGGTTTTTAACTATGTTTTGTGTCTGCTGTTTGATTTAGATTTTTGCTCATTTAGCTAAGGAATCTTGCCACTTTCCGCAGCTTCTGCAACTTTTTGCAGCCATTTTGTGAAAGTATATGTTACAGGTGTCTTCAGGCAATTCGAGCCACATGGGCAAGTCAGAAATGATGTGGACATGGATCATGTCCTATTGGCTCGTGCAAATTCACCTAAGGAGGCTGCGGTCAAAGGTGGCCAAGTGGAAGTCAACCGTAGAGTCCCACGGTGACAGGACTCTGTTTCTCATCACGTGAAGATTTGTATGACCGTTTCTAATTTACGGGAGACCCATCAACAGCTGTACACGGCTCCATAAGCCGAATCCAACATCCACTCTTCATAGATTTACTCCTCACCGCGGCCATGATGCTGGATCTCTGGACGTGATGGTTCACATGTCTCTATCATCACAAACTTTAGGGAATTAGTTATATCACCTTTGTTATAAATAACGCGTTTGCATACGCATAATAGTTAGCCTCCATATAGCTCTGTAATGTAATTGCGTTGCCATTGTGCTGTAATATCATTTCTATGTTATGACTGCATTTTAATATATAAGAAGACTCTGTTTCCAAGTGTAATTCGTATTTGAAGGCTGTTGCCCGAGGTCTGTGCAGAGGGCCCCTGCACACGCTGAGGTTTTGTGCATTACTGTATAGTTTCGTTTTATTTCTTTAAGTTTCATTGTGCCATAAGTCGTTCACGTGTTTATACATTGCATCTTTCATGGTATTTATGCTTCATCTCTCGTTCATAATCTTTCATGCTTTACATTTTACTTATGTCCATAATCTTTCATGTTTTATGTTGTGGTTAACCGATCATTGTTCTTGTTTCGTATTACAATAGTGGCAAATTTTCGGCACTCGTACATCTTTTATAATGACTAATGACATGGAATCAATATTGTCCTTCGCTAATTTACTTTTCTTAGTTTTTGTTTAATTCCCGCATCGTTTGTTTATTTCACTTCTCAGACATTTGCTTCGTAGTTAGATTTAGATATATTAAATTGCTCATGTCATTTTCAAGCATTCTAAAGCCATAGCTGGACTAATGGTGAGGGATTGAAGTATGAGTGTGTAGTTTGATATTATTTTACTTTCTGCAAGTTAGAAATATTAAATTGCTCATGTCATTTTCAGTTACCTCCGAAAACCATAGCTGGACTAAAGGTGAGGGATTGAAGTATGAGTGTGTAGTTTGATATTAGTTTACTTTCTGCAAGTTAGAAATATTAAATTGCTCATGTCATTTTCAGTTACCTCCGAAAGCCATAGCTGGACTAATGGTGAGGGATTGAAGTATGAGTGTGTAGTTTGATATTAGTTTCTTTTTCTACAAACTAGATATCAGGTTGCTCAAGTTGTTTATGGTTACCTCCAAAAGCCATAGCTGGACTAATGGTGAGGGATCAGAATATAAGTTGATGTAATTTGATTTAGATTTACTTTGTTGCAATTCTTGGATTTCTTTAAGCATAGTTTTTTTTGTATTTGGACAGCAGCAAGGATAATGAGTTTCATGATCAGTAGTTCACTGTTGTTTGACTAGAATAGTGATGCAATTTCATTTTCTTTGAAGAATTAATTTTGTCATTGTGTGTTTTAAAATTCTTTTGAAGTTTGGAAAATCATTAGAAGGACATCATTGTCTTGAATATTTGTCTCCATACTTGTCTTTTAGAATTTCATAAAAATCCAAAAACGACAAAAAAGTAAGAGATATGTTATCTTGCACATATAGTGCGCCACACTTCATCAGCTTACGAATCCCGGATTGATAAATTAATGTAGCAATTTAGGACACACTAAATTGACCAAACATTTTGGCGCCGTTGCCGGGGAAGTGTAACTAGGTAGCCAATTTCTTAAAAAAAAAAAAAAAACAAAAACAAAATAATAAAAGAAGGGAAAACTTGATAAATTTTTGAAGTATGCTCTCCTCTTGCACCTAGTGTGATCTGGAGGATCAGAAAAGAGAGTTATTGGTTTAGTAATTTCTTAAGTATGCTCTCTTCGGAAGATCATAAAGAGAATTATTAGCCCAACTTTTAAAAAAATAAAAAATAAAAAATGACATGCATAGAGCAAGAGATTCTAGGGGAAGGTTTATAGCTAAAGCCAAGAGTTCAATTTTTACAACTCCATCTTCTTCAAGGCATAGACAAGATTCACCACCATCTACCCCTAGCCTTAAGATTTTTGGAATTCAAGGAGCAGCTGAATTAAAGGATTCTCCTATACCACCTACTAAATCTCATTTAGAAAAGGAAGAGACTCCCTCTCAAACTCCCTTGATAGAAGAACCAGAGGACTTTAAGGACTCTAAAGAAACTATCATGGCAGAGGAAATAATAGATGGATTTGGAGGTAAAGGTAGAGGTAGAGGAGGAGGAAACAATGGAGACAACAATGGTGAAGGTAATAATGGAAGAAATAGGGAAGGAGACAACTTGTCTGGATTCCATATAGTTGATGAGGAAACTCATACAACAATGAAAAATATCTCACCATCTGTCCTCCCCAACTTTTATGGATTGCGAAGTGAGGATCCTGAAACATTTCTGTTTGAGTTTGAAGTCATGTGCCGAACCTATGACTATATGGAATACTCTCAAAAACTCAAACTGTTTCCTTCAACATTGAAGGGAGCTGCTTTGAAATGGTTCATGGGATTAGCCACTCAATCTATTAGGACTTGGAATGATATGAAACAAACATTTTTGGATAGATACTTGGAATATTGTATGCCCACCAATCACAAGGATGAGATATTCAAAATGATGCAAAAAGAAGATGAAAACTTGGAAGATTTACTTGAAAGATTTCAATACAACTTAAAAAGAGCAAAGATGAGCAACTTAGATGATGAAACCTTGAAAGCCATCATATTAAAATTCATTAGAGATGAATGGATAGATATTTTAAACATGATGGGGAAAGGATACATTTCTCAACTTCCACTTCGTGACATAACAGAACTATGTGTCCATCTCTCAAGAGGAAAATCTAAAACAGGAAAAGGGCCTAGGGATCCTTCTCTTATTAGGGCTAACAAATCTGCAACTGGATCAGTAAGTAGGGCAGAGATTGGTAATATGCTTGATGAATTCAAAATTGATATCTTAGGGAGCCTTAGTGAACAACTAGACACCCTTAAAATCCAAAACAAGCAGAAAGCAGAAACAGATGCTTTAGCCATCTTTTGTCCGAAATGTAGGAAGAAACATGCTTTAAGAGAATGTCCCTTGGATGCAAAAGTTGTAGAAACATGTATGATTTGCTCAGAGAATCATGAGATCAAGGATTGTCCTTCAATTCCTGGACTCAAAGCTGTCTTTCAAGAAGACCCAAATTCAGTAGAATCTCTCTGTTTTGTCGCAAGGAGACCTTGGCAGGGACAACAAACTCAAGGGTTTAACAACCCTATGAATTTTCAAAACCCACCAAGTTGGAATCCTTGGCAACAACCTTGGCCCCAACATCAAAATTCATATCAGCCATGGGTACAAGGGATGCAAAATCCTTATGGGAGATTTGCTCAATTTTATCAATATCCTCCATCTTTTCAAAATCAACAAGCTCCACAACTTCCAAACCCAAATTCACAACTTTCATTTCCATTTCCACAACAATAACCTTCTCAACAAAATCCAAATCCTCAACTCATGGTCCCATACCAACAAAAGACAAATCAACTTCCAGCTCAGCCATTGCCAAATCCTAACAATAAAAATCCTCAGAATACTTACATGGTAGAAGGACAACAATTTCCTACCTATATGATTGTTCCTCTCAATGATGTACAACTCAGATCTGGTAGAGTTTTAGAAAAACCTTCTATAGATATTCAAGAACAAGATACCTCTGAGGAGGAATCTCTTAAAGTCAATGAGGGTTCTGAGGAAGCATCTCTTCAAAATTCAAACATTCAAAAAGAAAAAGAAAAGTTAACACCCACAACTCCTATAGTTGAGCAACTTGCATCTTCATCTACACCTCCTTTTCCTGAAAGACTACAAATTGACAAGGGGTGGAAAAACAAATCTTGTTGCCTAACTATGATTTTCTAGATGAATTGAAGAATGTTTGTATCAAGATTCCCTTGCTACAAGCCATTCGAGAGATTCCTATTCTAGCAAAAACCATAAAGGAGTTGAGTTTCAAAAGACCGGGAAGGAAACTAAAAGACACAAGAAGAATCCACCTGGTAGGAAAAATTGCAGATATCATGATGGGAAAAATTACCATGCAGAAGTATGTAGATCCAAGAAGTCCAATTGTCAAGACACATATAAATGGGATAGAAATTCCAAACACATTGATTGATTTAGGGGCTGCTATCAACATTATGAGTAGACAGACTATGGAACAGCTAAAACTTCCTAACCTTCTTTTTACACCTACTTTACTGCAACTTGCAGATCGATCAGTTATTAAACCAGATGGTGTATTAGAAGATATTTTAGTCTCCTTAGATTCTTGGGAATATCCAGTAGATTTTATGATTTTGACTCCCAAAAGTAATCTAGGAGGGCACCCACTTATCTTAGGAAGACCTTGGCTAGCCACAGCTGATTCTTTCATTAGTTGTAGATCTGGGGATATGTACATTTCTAATGGTAATTCGACAAAGAAATTAAATTTTTATCCTCCAGCAAAAGAAATCACAGAAGTAGGAGACAATAAATGGGTTGATGATGAGGACACTATACAACCTGTCTTTACCATTTCTGAAATCAGTGAGGATAGTCAAATTCTGAACACATTAGAAAATTTTGAGATATCTTCAAAATATGACCCTACACAATTTCAATTGGAATCTGACATAGAATATTTATCATCAAGGCAAATGTCTCTTTACTCTATGGAAGAGTTTGGTAGTTCTAATATTGAGATTTTTCCAGGAAAAACATTGAATATCAACAAACATTTGGAAAAATCACAACAAGAAGAACTAACCAAAAAATTGCAAAAACATTCTACTGCATTTGCATGGGAGTATACTGACATGAAAGGTATTGATCCTAAGACTTGCATCCATCATATCTATATTGAGGAAAAAAGTAGACCAATCAGACAACCTCAAAGAAGGATGAATCCAAATCTTAGGGAGATAGTGAAAGAAGAGCTCCAAAAACTACTCAATGTAAACTTCATTTATCCAATTTGAGATAGCCGATGGGTTTCTCCTTTGGTTATAGTACCTAAAAAGAATGGTAAATGGAGGGTATGCATTGATTACAGGGAATTGAACAAAGCAACTTTGAAGGATCACTTTCCTTTGCCTTTTATCGATCAGGTATTAGATACATTAGCGGGTAAAAAGTACTTTTCATTTTTGGATGGTTTTAGTGGCTATAATCAAATTCAGGTAGCACCTGAAGATCAAGATAAGACCACATTTACTTGTTCATGGGGAACTTTTGCCTACCGAGTGCTTCCTTTTGGGTTATGTAATGCACCAGCAACATTCCAAAGAGCAGTACTAGGAATTTTTTCTGATCTAATCCTTGATTGTGTAGAGGTTTATATGGATGATTTTACAGTTTATGGTAATTCATTTGAAGAGGCATCAGAAAATTTGGAAAAAGTCCTTATAAGATGTAAAGAAACAAACCTTTCATTAAGCCATGAAAAATGCTTTATGATGTTTACTGAAGGTATTGTTTTGGGACATCATATTTCAGGAGATGGAATTAAGGTTGATAGATCAAAATTTGAAGTCATCTCCAAGTTGCCTATTCCAAATTTTCAAAGAGATGTTAGAAGTTTTCTAGGATTTACTGGTTACTATAGAAGATTTATAGAAAACTTCACTAAAATACCATCTCCACTCTTCAAGTTGCTTACAAAAGACTGTGAATTTAAATGGGATCCTGATTGTCAATCCGCTTTTGAAACTTTGAAAACAAGAATATCTGAAGCACCTATCTTGAGAGGACCAAATTGGAAACTTCCTTTCCATATTTCTACAGATGCTTCAGATACAGCTCTTGGAGTTGTGTTGGGTCAAAAATATTTAATTCCTTATGCCATTTATTACACCAGTAAAAATTTGACTCCCACAGAGTTGAACTATACTGTGACTGAAAAAGAGTTTTTAGCTGTTGTTCATGCAATTAATAAGTTTAGACATTACATAACAGGATATGAAACTTTTATTCATACTGACCATTTTGCAATTAGATATTTAATGAACAAACCTGTTACTAATGGCAGAGTGACAAGATGGCTCTTACTTTTACAAGAATTCAATATTACTGTGTTGGATAGACCAGGGAAACAAAATACAGTAGCTGATTTCTTGTCTAGGATTCAGAATACTAAAGAAGATTCTCCTGTAGAGGATAAGTTTCCTAATGAATACTTGTTTGTAGTAACTATTAAGACTCCTTGGTATGCAGATATTGCTAACTATTTGGTTACAGGGAAACTGCCTTCACATTTATTTCCAAGTGAAAAATGAAAAATTATTCAGGAGAGTTCAAAATATTCATGGATTTATAACGAATTGTTTAAAACAGGGCCAGATCTTGTGATCAGAAGATGTGTCAGGGAAGATGAAATGCCTGATATTCTTAAGGCATGTCATGATGAACCATGCGACGGACACTTTTGTAGACAAAAGGACGGCCTATAAAATCCTTTCTTTGGGATATTATTGGCCTTCCCTCTTCAAAGATGCAAAACAATATGTCAAAAGGTGTGATAGCTGCCAAAGAGTAGGGAAACCTACCCTTTCAAATGAAATGCCATTGCAAACAAAGGTACTCATTGAACCCTTTGAAAAATGGGCTTTAGATTTCATTGGACCTATCAATCCACCATCTAAGAAAAAGAAGTATATATTGGTTTGTACTGATTATGTTACTAAATGGGTAGAAGCCAAAGCATTAGTATCTGCTACTGAAAATTCAGTTGTTCATTTTTTTTATGAGGATATTTTTACTCGCTTTGGTGTTCCAAGAGAAATTGTGACAGATCAGGGGAGCCAATTCACATCCAATTTGGTGGAGAAGTTGATGGAAGAATACAAAATAAAGCACAGAAGATCTACTCCTTACCATCCACAAGAAAATGGTCAAGTGGAGTCCACAAACAAAGTTCTTGAAAGTATCATCACCAAAAATGTTCATCTACATAGAAGAGATTGGGCAGAAAGGCTTCCTGAAGCCTTGTGGGCCTACAGAACTACATGGAGAAATACAACATGACATTCTCCCTATGAACTTGTTTATGGGAAAGAAGTCTTTCTCCCCATTGAGTTCCAAGTCAAGACCTTCAAGATAGCAGTTCAGTTGGGGATGGACTTATCAGAAGCCCAAAAGCATAGAATGGAGCAGTTGAATGAGCTAGATGAGATCAGACAAGAAGCAATTTTAAGAACCGATCTAGTTCAATATCAAAGAGCTAAATGGCATGACAAGTACATCAAAGAGAAGAAGTTTCAAGAAGGAGATTGGGCATTGTTATTTGATTCCAAGTTTAAAGATTTTCAAGGAAAATTTCAGACTCATTGACTTGGGCCATATGAGATTGACAAGATCTTTAGCAATGGAGTGGTAAGAATCAAGACCATTGATGAGTTTCAAACTCCTCTTATTGTGAATGGCCACAGATTGAAAGTTTATCATAAGCCACTCTCAAAAGAGGAATTTGTCAAAATGTTTCATGAAAATTCTGCAATCAGGCTGGTACAGAGAAATTCTTCTTCTCCACCAGCCTAGCTTTTGTTCTTTTCAGTTAAAAAAATAAATAAATAAATAAATAAATAAAAAATTGTATAAGCCTGAAAACCAATCATTGATTGGCAGTCTTATACAGAAAATATAGGGTGAAAATCAGGAACACCTGACACCTTATATTTTCCAAAAAAAAAAAAAAAATCTCTCTTTCATTTCACAAGTTTTGTGACCACCCACTCCATTCCATTCCTCTTCATTCCACTTCATTTCACTCCACTTCATTCCATTTCACTTCATTTTATCTATTTCATTCCATTTTACCAATAAAATTCTCTTTCATGACCATTTCCATTTAGTCAATTGTCATCCGTTCATTTCCATTCACCCAAATAATAGTTGTGTCAGTTTCCGCAGCTGACATTTGTTTCCGCAGCTAACACCAGTTTCCGCAGCCAGAAGCAGATTCTGCAGCTACCACTCTGTTTTTCAAAAGAATGTATAGCCAGATGTTATTTCCATAATCATGAAATCAAATGCAGGTATGAGGACCAATTCTGAAGACATGGGGCATTCAAGATATCAATGAGGAGCAACTAATTGAAGACCAAGGAAAAATGGCAAAAATTCCAAGGTATGAGTAAAATTTTATTTCAAATGGCATTTAAAACACATTTTTATATAGTTATAAACCATAAGCTCCATTATGTGCAATGATTGTATTGAAAAACTCCGTAACCACTCCATGATCTCTGTACAATCCTCCCACGATCCTTGCATTCATTCTCAAACGGTCCCATAATTAAACCTCCGATCTTCACTCATACTCCGATATTCCACCTGTGACAATGAAACGTAGTTGATTTGACTACAGCTTCTTTCAGCCACATAAAATCCGTAGCCGTTGTATAAACGTGCTTACATTTATTCTGCAGCCACCAAATTTTAAAACAATGCCGGATGTGTTATACTCCTCCTATTGTTCTATTAATCTCACAGCCGCATTTCCGCCGTGCTCACGTAACCCTTCTCTGTTTCTCTTCACCCCATTTCGTTCTCTGTTACGCTACAGTCTGTATACCCACTCTCTGATATCTACCTACAGTCATTGTGCTCATTTCAGTTCATTCAGCTGTCCTACTTCCATTGAACCCTCCTCACGCAGGCAAGTTTTTAAAGAGCAGAAAGAAGGATGGGTAAATTGTTGAGAGCAGAACCAGATGGACCTAAATTCATGGAAGGATACCCGCAAGTCAGGGATATATTGAAGAAGGAAAAGTGGCTGCGGTTTATCCAAAAGTTTAGAAGCTACCATAAAGAGGTGGCAAAAGCTTTTGCAAGGTCTTTCAATGGCCTGGAGGTAGATATTGGAGACCTTAAGTTTACGGTGAATGAGGCATCTATAGCATCTGCCACAGAACTTCTTCAAGAGGGTGAACGTTGGTTTAAGAACAAAAGCATTAGTGATGAAGCCTGGAGAGTGATTCTACATAACCCAAGTATGGACATAACTATTTTTAAAAGAGGAATTCCTGTTCATGCTTTGAAAGAGGAATGGGATACTTTGCTGCTAGTTGTTCAAAAATTTATCACCTGTGAGGGCCGTTTTGGGTCAATGTATATGTACCATACCCGATTGCTGATGAATTTTATAGATAACCAGACCCTCAATCTGCCATACTTTTTATTAAATAGTTTGAAGAAGATGTCTGTGACTGTTCATAAGCATTTAGGGGATGTAGAACCACATCTATATCACCATGGTCTTGTGAAAATTTTGATTGAAAAACAGTTAAAAGAGAAGAAGGACACATGGGAACAATTTTTGATTAGAAATTTCTTTGAGGAACCTCAAGAAATTCCTGAAGGTAGTACATCAAGGAGTAGGAGAAAGAGAACAAATGATGAAATTCAAAGTACTCCTACTACTACAGTTGAAAGAACTAGTAGGGAAGAGAGACTGTCAAAAAGGAAGAAGAAAGAAACCAAGGGTAAAAAGCCAATAACATCAAAAGAGAGAAAAATTATTAAGGCTATGCATCAAACCCCTTCTTCCGAAGAAGATCATCAAGTGTTATCTGAGAGACTAGTTCACCTTCAAGAACAGTCATCTATGGCCAAGAAGAGAGGGAAAGGAAAACAAAAGCAAAAAGACAGTGGTCCACAACGTATAAGAAGAAGTTCTAGGCTTAAGGGGAAGTTGAGGAAAACGCAAATGAAAGGACCCCATTTTATTGATTTGGGAGAAGAAACATCTGAACAATCCCCAGCTGAACATAGTCCATCTCACTTTTAGTCAGACAGTGAACCTAGTTCATTTCATTCTCAGTCAGACATTGAACATAGTCCATCCCATTCCTAGCCAGACGTTGATATGAGCCCTTCTCAGCCAAATTTTGAAGACAACTCTCCTCCATGGAATTTTGGGGACAGCCCAATAAAAAGGACACCTGAGATAGACCCAAAGCAACAAGAAGTATATGATTATATAGAATCTTTAGAAAGATAAGCTACGGGTCCTAGTACTTCGTCCACTCAGCCTCACACAGCACAAGATGATCTAGTCCAATCACTGAAACAAGAAGTCTTTGAGCTAGAGATTTTAAATAGACACATTAAAAATGAAAATGAGACATTGAAGGAACAAAGAAAATTGGACAAAATCATTCATGATAATACCATGCTACATCTGGGACTATGGCAGAAGAAGAACAGGAAATTGAAGAAGAAATGCCAGAAGTTAAGCAGAGCACTGATTAATATCAAATTCATATGCTTGATGAAAAAGCCCAGGATGTTAGCAGCACCAAGGAAGAGGAGGAGAGGACTGGATGTATTGGCTGAAGTGTCAAGGCATATGAATTGAAAAAGGATTATCAAAATTTTGGTTGCATGAGGACATGCAACACCTTCACAGTGGGGGTATGTTGAGTCTCAAATCTGCATCTTTCCTATATACCTTTCTAGACCTTTTTCATTCACCTGAACCTTCTAAGTCGTCAATATCATTTCATATCGATTGAAAAAGAGCATCTAAAATGGTTTTTAACTATGTTTTGTGTCTGTTGTTTGATTTAGATTTTTGCTCATTTAGCTGCAGAATCTTGCCACTTTCCGCAACTGCTGCAACTTTTCGCAGCCATTTTATGAAAGTCTATGTTGCAGGTGTCTTCAGGAAATTCGAGCCACATGGGAAAGTCAGAAATGATGTGGACATGGATCGTGTCCTATTGGCTCGGGCAAATTCACCTAAGGAGGTTGTGGTCAAAGGTGGCCAAGTGGAAGTCAACCGTAGATTCCCACGGTGACAGGACTCTGTTTCTCATCACGTGAATATTTGTATGACCGTTTCTAATTTACGGGAGACACATCAACACCTGTACACGGCTCCATAAGCCAAATCCGACATCCACTCTTCATAGATTTACTCCTCACCGCGACCATGATGTTGGATCTCTGGACGTGATGGTTCACATGTCTCTATCAGCACAAACTTTAGGGAATTAGTTATATCACCTTTGTTATAAATAACGCGTTTTCATATGCATAATAGTTAGCCTCCATATAGCTCTGTAATGTAATTGCGTTGCCACTGTGCTGTAATATCATTTCTCTGTTATGACTGCATTTTAATATATAAGAAGACTCTGTTTCCAGTGTAATTCGTATTTGAAGGCTGTTGCCCGAGGCTGGTGCAGAGGGCCCCTGCACACGCTGAGGTTTTGTGCATTACTGTATAGTTTCTTGTTTTATTTCTTTAAGTTCATTGTGCCATAAGTCATTCACGTGTTTATACATTGCATCTTTCATGGTATTTATGCTTCATCTCTGTTCATAATCTTTCAGCTTTACATTTTACTTATGTCCATAATATTTCATGTTTTATGTTGTGGTTAACTGATCAGTGTTCTTGTTTCAGATTACAATAGGCAGCCTGGGCACTTGCACATCTTTTTATAATGACTAATGACATGGAATCAATATTGTCCTTCTGCTAATTTACTTTTCTTAGTTTTTGTTTAATTCCAGCATTGTTTGTTTATTTCAGTCTTGCACATTTGCTTCAGTAGTTAGATTTAGATATATTAAATTTCTCATGTCATTTTCAATTACCTCCGAAATCCATAGCTGGACTAATGGTGAGGGATTGAAGTATGAGTGTGTAGTTTGATATTAGTTTACTTTCTGCAAGTTAGAAATATTAAATTTCTCATGTCATTTTCAGTTACCTCCGAAAACCATAGCTGGACTAATGGTGAGGGATTGAAGTATGAGTGTGTAGTTTGATATTAGTTTACTTTCTGCAAGTTAGAAATATTAAATTACTCATGTCATTTTCAGTTACCTCCGAAAGCCATAGCTGGACTAATGGTGAGGGATTGAAGTATGAGTGTGTAGTTTGATATTAGTTTCTTTTTCTGCAAATTAGATATCAGATTGCTCAAGTTGTTTATGGTTACCTCCGAAAGCCATAGCTGGACTAATGGTGAGGGATCATAATATAAGTTGATGTAATTTGATTTAGATTTACTTTGTTGCAATTCTTGGATTTCTTTAAGCATAGTTTCTTTTGTATTTGGACAGCAGCAAGGATAATGAGTTTCATGATCAGTAGTTCACTGTTGTTTGACTAGAATAGTGATGCAATTTCATTTTCTTTGAAGAATTAATTTTTTCATCGTGTGTTTTAAAATTCTTTGAAGTTTGAAATCATTAGCTCATTGTCTTGATTATTTGTCTTCCATACTTGTCTTTTAGAATTTCATAAAAATCCAAAACGACAAAAAAGTAAGAGATAGGTTATCTTGCACATATAGTGCGCCACACTTCATCGCTTACGAATCCCGGATCGATAAATTAATGTAGCAATTTAGGACTCACTAAATTGACTAAACACCATTGCCTAGGACGAATTTAAGAAAATCGTAACCTGGGCCTTGACAAGTCCTATTCACTCTCTAATCAAACGTGAGCACAGAGAGTTGAAGAGTTGCATATCTTTCACCTCGCGACTCCACCTGTTTATTTCATAAATCTATTTGTAGTCCTGGCTCCTCAAAAGCCGTACCTGAGGTCCAATAAGTCTAAGCCAAAGACACCTTCAGTGTCTGACCCTGAGAAGATCATACATAGAAGAAGTTGGAAAGAGAGGGGATCAGTCCGTGCTGAAAACCCTGAATTTTCTGTAGAATATTATCCGTCCTCTTCTTCTCAAGAAATCCAAGTAGAAAATCCTGACCCTACTGCTGGAGATACAGAATATTTTTCAGATAGCCCACTTAGAGGAGGTGTTAGAATTGAAAATATTTTTCACCCTACCCCTGAGGCCGAAGAAGTCAAGGAAGTCACTGAGGTAGCTGCTGTTAACCGTGAGCTATTCCCATCCACACCTCAGGCTACTGTTCTATACATTCCTATTGTTATTCATACTCCACTCCCACCTCTGCCTCTTCCTCCATTTGTACATCAAGTTGTTGCACAACCTCCTCCTCCTCCAATGGCTAATGTCCCAGCCTTTTTGTTGAATAAGTATGCTCCCCTGGCATTACCTCAAGTGTTGAATGATATGCCACAGGATTATTTGAAGATCTTGCCCAGATTCACTGGGGAAAATGAAATTGATGCTCAGAAACATCTTGAGACCTTTTTCTCTTTTGAAGAAAACTTTAATGTCGAACATTTGGATGTGGTCTTAAGATTGTTTGTGCAGTCTCTGGACGGTGAAGCCAGAAAATGGTTCAAAAAATTAGGAAACCGTTCCGTAACCACTTGGGATGATATGGAAAATACCTTTCTTAGAAAATGGGGAGAAAAGAAAGATCATGGACAGTGTCTTACTAAGTTCAATACACTTAAGAAGAAACATAATGAAGGGGTGTCAGATTTTATCAAAAGATTTAACAAGTTATATCTAAATCTCCCTGCAGATATGAAGCCTCATCAGAATGCTACCAAAGTGGTTTGTATAACAGCCTTTGACTCAGATTTCGGTTTTTCTCTCAGGGAAAGAAAGCCTACCACCCTAGATGATGTTTAGTCAGATGCTCTTGAGTTGGAAGCCAATTTTGCATCCACTGGAAAATCAAAGGGGAAAGCTGAACATGATACCAGAAGAAGGGGCAAAGAGGAAGTATCTACTTCAAATCAGGACAGAGACCCTGACAAGATGGAGGAAATAAGCAAGATGATTAAAAAGTTGGTTAAGCTTGAATTGGAGGCCAAGAATGCAGCCCCTAAGAATTTTTAGAATACTCCAAACAGAGGTTACAATCCTCAGTATAGAAGATCACCATTGCAAATACTGCCAAGAGAAGCAAAGGAGCAACAGGACCAAGTACCATACCCATTGTACCTAGAAGGCCCAGTAGAAGACTCCACTGAAGATGCTGCCTATGAACTGCAAGATGCAAATCTTGCTTTCTCCAACAATGATGAGGTTGAATGCCCATTGCATGAAGAAGGAGAAGAGCTCAGAGACACAGAATATGCAGAAATTGATCACTATTGCAAACAATTTAATGATTTCATGCAACCACATTTTAACAGAAGATATGACCTCAGATATTCCAGGAAGTGAACTCGAACTCAAGATCAGGAAGATCAAGAGCCTCTCCAGAAGGAAGCATCGGCTCAAAAGGAATCAACAGTGCAGAAAGTTACAGACAAAGGTAAGAGCCCTCTAAACAAACCTCTACAGTCTAATGATCAAACTCCTTCTTCCTCAAAATTAGTCACTCCTCCTAATGCTGAGTCTGTGTCAAAAGAAGTTAAACCTTCAGCTGAAAATAAAGAGTCAAAAGAAGGTGCAATAGAAAAGCCCACTCCTGCTTTCAATTTACAAAAAGAACTTGAGAAATTCAAAATCCCAATCCCCCTGACTGAACTGTTAAAATAACCTGTTTATCAATCTCAAGTCACTTCTTTATTGTTCCCTCCTGAAGCACCAATAATTCCAGAAATTCTTAATCTTCAAGGAGAAAGACCCATGGTTGTGATTGGCCCTCATGTTGAGGAGATATATCCTTCTACTCCTCCCTTCTATGTGTCTCTAGTGATTCATGACCTACTGTTGCACAATTGTGTGTTAGATTCTGTGGCTTCCCATAATCTTATTCCTCTATCAGTCATGGAACAACTAGGACTACAGATCACACGCCCATATAAAGACCTCTATTCATTTGATTCCAAAAGAGTTAAATGTCTAGGGATGATTAAGGATCTGGTAGTCAATCTGGCCCAAATTCCAGAAAAAAGTGTGGTAATGGACATTGTGGTGGCTGATATCCCAGCCCGCTTTGGCATGCTGCTGTCAAGGTCCCGGGGAACAAATATTGGTGGGTCACTCAAGATGGATTTAACATATTCCACCATCCCTGTTTTTGGTGGCCAGGAGAGGAGATTATACAGAGAAACCAGATTTGTCAAGATGGTGACTAAGGCTGACAGCTCAGAGAATTCACCAGTCTACAACAAAGAAGGAGATTTATCATGTTTAATGTTAGAAGAAGATCAAAATTTTGCTCATGAACCTTCCTTCTGCCAAATCAATACTGAGCAGCCTCTAGAGAATCATGAAGCAGGAGTATGGACTTTACATTTTGATGGAGAAAACTCAAGAGAAGGTAATGGGGCTGGAGTATTATTAATCTCCCCTACAGGAAAATGGATCCCACTATCTTTTAAATTGGAATACGAAGCTACTAATAATGTATCTGAATATGAAGCACTTCTATTGGGATTGAAAACAGCCAGGAGCATGGGCATACAATGCTTAAAGGTCCTGGGAGACTCTGAGCTGGTGGTCAGACAGGTCAGAAATCAATGTCAAACCAAGCACCCTCAGTTGAGGGCTTATAGGAATGAAGTTTGGGACATGGTGGAGAATTTCTTCTCAGCATTTAATATCCAGTTCATCCCTCGGGAGCAGAATAGAATGGCAGATTCTCTTGCTGTAGCTGCCAGTACATTTCGTCCTCCTCAGAATCCTCTCCCGAGGTATGAAATCGAGGTACATTATAGACCATCAATCCCAGATAATATTAAACACTAGCAGGTATTTGAAGATGATGAACAGATGAAGAGATTCTTGGAAACAGTGGGAGAATTTTCTAATATGGAGATTGATGGTTGTGAAGAAGATAAGGCTGAGAATGTTTCAGAAAATAATTGGGAAGAGAAGATGGCCGGCAGTAAAGTGTTGCAGCTGAAAGGAAATGTCATCCCTAGAGGGTTGGTGCCTCTAGAAATATTATTTGATAAAAACGATGTCCCTTTCCAGCCTATTAAAGTGATAGAGGAAGATCAGGTGGAAGATCTGAATCTGGGTACTGAGGTTGAGCCCAAAATTGTAAAATTATCCAAGAAGGTCCCAGAGGAATATAAGGAAAAATACTTGAAATTATTTCAGTCATACAAGGATGTATTTGCATGGTCCTATCATGACCTTAAAACTTTTGATATTAGTATAATGCAGAATAAAATTCCTCTGAGGGAAGATGCAAAACCTTATAAGCAGAAGCTTAGACAGATGAATCCTCTCCCGCTTCCCTCCATTGAAAAAGAAATCAAGAAGCTGCTAAAGGCCAAAATAATTGTACCATTGAGGTACTCAGAATGGGTGGCAAACCTTGTCCCTGTTCGAAAGAAGAATGGAGAAATAAGGCTGTGTGTGGATTTCAGGAATTTAAATAGAGCATCTTTAAAAGATAATTATCCACTCCCCAAAATGGACTACATTCTGCAGAAAGTAGTGGGAGCTTCTAGGATGTCAATGATGGATGGATTTTCTGGTTATAATCAGGTGGTTGTACTTCCAGAAGATCAAAAGAAGACTGCTTTCACCACGCCATGGGGAACATTTATGTATGCCAGGTTGCCCTTTGGATTGATTAATGCAGGGGCTACCTTTCAGAGGGAAATGGATATTTCTTTCGTTGGGGAGAAGGATAAATTTTTAGTGTTATACCTCGATGATATCACAGCGTTTTCAAAAGATGATGCTGAGCACATTGAGCATTTACGCAGAACTTTTGAAAAATGCAGAAGGTATGGTCTTTCTCTCAATCCACAAAAGTCTTTATTTGCATTAGAGGAAGGCAAACTTTTGGGGCATATTGTAACTAAAGAGGGAGTAAAGATAGACCCCAAAAGGGTAGAGGTTATAAATAGCATCCCTCTCCCCACAAATAAGAAGGAAGTGCAAGTATTTTTAGGCCGGATAAATTTTCTGAGAAGGTTTATTCCTAACTATGCTGAGATAGTTAGGCATATAACTGATATGCTAAAAAAGAATAATGGAGTAAAATGGTCTCAGGAATCTAGAGATGCATTCACCAGGATAAAACAAGCATTTGATGAAGCTCCTGTGATAGCTGGACCGGATTATGCAAATCCATTTATGATCTTTTCCTTTGCATCGCCACATACAGTAGCTAGAGTGTTATTACAGAAAAACGAAGAAGGATATGAGCAGCCCATTGCCTTTTTCAGTTAGGTTCTTCATGATGCAGAACTGAAGTATAATATATTGGAGAAGCAAGCCTATGCCCTGGTGAAATCCCTCAAAGCTTTCCGCATGTATATTTTGCAGTCTCACATCATTGAATTTGTGCCTACCGTAGCTGTAAAGGATATCCTTGTTCAGGGAGACAGTGAAGGAAAGAGGGGAAGGTGGATTGCAAAAATACAGGAGTATGATCTGGACATCCGTCCAACCAAGCTAATCAAAGGACAGGGGCTTGCAAAAATTCTATCCGAATCAAACTATCAAGCTTTGGGCATAAATCTATCTATGATAGCAAGTGGGGAGTCTGAGAATGAAAAAGAATAGCAACGACTGGAGGTAGCCACTCAGAAAGCACATATAAAATATCTCACTAGTCCATGGTATAAAGAAATAGTGGAATATCTTTTAACACTCAGTTGTCCTCCAAGTTGTGATAAAGCAAAATACAGGGCTTTAAGATTGAAATCACATAAATACATAGTTGCTAATGGGAAGCTATATTGGAGGGACCCTTCAGGCATACTACTATTATGCCTCATAGAAAATGAAGTGGAAAATATAATGATAGAATTCCATGAGGGAATTTGTGGAGGCCATTACAACTGGAGAGCCACAGCCCATAAAATTCTTAAGGCTGGATTCTACTGGCCAAAATTATTTGGAGATGCTTTTACTTGGGTCAGAGCTTGTGATAAGTGTCAGAAATTTTCTGAGAGACAGAAGTCGGCAGCTCTGCCCCTGATTCCAGTTCATGTGAGTGAGCCATTTCAACAATGGGGAATAGATTTTATAGGTGAGATACATCCCCCATCAAGTGGACAACATAAATGGATATTAACTGCCACAGATTATTTTACAAAATGGGTGGAAGCCATACCTGCAAGGAATGCTACTAACACTGTCATCATAAAGTTCATGGAAGAAAACATCATATCCAGGTTTGGCTGCCCTGCTAAAATAGTAACTGATAACACACAGGCCTTCAAATCTACAAAATTTGTGAATTTCTGTCAAGAGTATAATATTGCACTTAATCATTCCATAGCTTATTATCCACAAGGAAATGGTTTGGAAGAATCCTCTAATAAAACTCTGGTGAGGGCCTTGAAGAAAACTATTAATGAAAATCAGAATAATTGGGATTCCCAATTGAAATTTTCTCTATGGGCTAATAGAATCACTAGCAAGAGAGAAACTGGGAAATCTCCATATGAATTGGTGTATGGACGAGCAAAAGTGTTTCTTGTGCAGCTAGCCTTACCATTGGCACGTTTCATGCAGGAAAGTCAGGAAGAACTAGATGATATGTTCAGAAGAATCAATCAATTGGTGGAGTTAGAGGAAACACGAAACCAAGTGAGTGAGAGACTAACAGAATATTAAGAGAAAATGAAACATATATTTGATCAGCATGCAAAAGATAGAAAATTGCAGATTGGAGACCTAGTGCTCAGGTGGGATGTCAGGAGGGCTGAAAAAGGAAAACATGGCAAGTTCGATCCACTGTGGTTCGGCCCATTTAAAATTGTGGAACAGGCAGGAAATAACGCATTTATATTGGAGAATTTGCAGGGTGACTTGCTGGATGCCCCTGTAAACGGCCAATTCCTAAAGCCCTACTTTCAATTCTGATTTAGGCAGGGAGTGCCCGTTGTACCATATCGTATATAAGTTTTGTTTCAGCTTTTTTTTCGATAAGGGATGTGTGCTGATGAATTGGGATGAGAAATGCAGCAGGGCTAAACAGCATAGTTCAGTGAAGATGATCAGGTGGTCTGCAAATTCTCGACATGTTCAGGGATGAACGTGTCGTCCCCAGTTGGAGCCGATGTTATCCATGTCAGCCCCCCATTAATAATTTTTTTTTTGGTCATCAGCCCCTCTTGAACCTTTCAAAGTTTCCTATCGTGGCTTAAGAGATTCATTTTTGCTTACCGTTGCTTACCTCTGCTCTAAAACGCACTAAAAGGCTGAGAAACCCACCTTTGAAAATATTTCAGGCTCGGTCCCTTTAGCCCTAGCCCCCCTGCCTTTTCCCTCATATAGCCTGAACGCTTAACTAAGAGCTGATCTAAGGGGAGCTTACCCAATATATAAATCGAGCACATTGTAGACCATAGATCTACGCAGATCTGACGGCCCCTACTGTTCCATCAAACGCGCGGTCCCCACTCCATTTGCCCGCTCTAAACATCTGTTCGTGTTCGATCAAAACACAAATCAATGGCACAGAATCTTATTTGTTATGGTGGTCCCCGCGCTTATTGCAAAACCCACCTAGTTTCCATCGCACTGCTTTTGAGTGGCAAGCGTTATTTCACAATTAGCAGCGATTCCATTCAGTGTCTGCCATGTGTCTCCATGTACGATTCCAATACCACCCTCTATTGCACATTATCATTCGTTCAAAGTCGCCCAGCGATATCCATGGTGGCCGTTCGATTTGAAGGTCCCCATCTGAGGGTTGTCACACTCGGGAGTTGCATGAACGATAATCTAAGTGAACAGTGCTCCGGGCCCACAGTCTATCGCCTCAAATGTTGTTTGAAACATTGATCTCGTTTCAAGAATGAATGGCCCAGATCACCCGCGTGACTAGTTTTTGACTAGGTCTACCTACACATCGTCATCCCATGCGTCTATCGTGTTTTTCCTCCGCCATTCACATATTTCATTCATAAATCACATTTCGACGTTTTTCATGGAGAGCTATCACCAGCCCGTCCTCCATCGTTTCTCTGCATCTCTCCGCCAACCCGCATCGTTTCATCATTCTGCCAAAAGCCCATAATCATCTTTGCTCTAGTAGAAGAACTAATCTATTTGTCCTTCCAGGGAAACAACCTCAAGATGATAATTTTGAAACCTTTGTAAAAAGATTTCAAATTCTGGATCTAGTTCTTGGTGATATGGTTCTGGAAATAAAGAAACTTGTTGGGCTAAGAATAAGAAGAAACCAGTGGATACAAAGATGCCAAGTTTGGCAATCTAACAATGTTGGTGTTTTGTTGGGATTAGATGAAGAATTGGTGAAAGTCTATCCCTTGCCTAACATGAAGGTAAAGATTTATTTTAAAACTCTTGATGATTATCGGTCTCGCGTCTACACTGATGAGATGATTAAAGTTTTAAAAACTTTGAATTATTATCAGATTATTGGAGGAATTGATTTCTCCTTTGCTATCTATACCACTACTAAAATGCTAGATTTGGAGGAGATAAACATGACTGATAAAGTTGAAAGATTTCTAAGGTATTTAAGAATTCCAGATATGTTTGAATAAATTGATGCAGCATTTCTTCAAAGACCTAATGAGCATTTTGTAGGAACTGATTCTTTTCCCCAGTATGAATTATTTGAACCCTTTGCAGATTGGGAAATTAAAAATGGTCGATGCAGAAAGAGGCCCCAATTACGAGCATCTCAATGTGTTGAAAGAACATTGCAGTATTTAAAAACCTTCTCAACACCATGGGATTATCAGATTCATGCGACTGATGTTTATAAACTACCTATGTCTTATGTCTTTAAGAAGAAGTCTTTTTTGAAAGAGGTAGAAGTGACTATTAAGATTTCTGGTCCTTCTATTCAGATAGTAGCTTTAAATCTTTTTTCTGATGATGAAATTAAGAAGTTCAGATAATATGCCAAGGATAAAAAATATAATTATCTTCATTTTGGTGGTATCCGTATTGGTCTTTCTCCTTTGTTTCGTCATGGTTTAAATACTCCTTGTATTGCTGAGGTTTTTGATACCCGACACCAGAACTATGACCATGCCCGAATAGGAACTATCATGGGTAATTTATTCACAGGTTGTCAGTATGGCACTATTTATCCTGATTATTCTATAAGCCTGACAGATATTCACCTAAAATATTGTTATAAATTAATGACTGGGGTTCAAGGTCTTCAATTGGCAGAAGATAGTGAATATCTCTCTGTATTAGTTCAAACTTCCTTCCAGTTGACTAATACTTCTCATCCAAAGTTAAAACAACCTGTCTTAAAAGACTGTGTTACTGTTGGTGTTTCAAATGCTCAAGTTGAAGGTGTTCTATATGATCCGACTGAACTTCCTAACAATTGGTATTTCCAGTATAAATCCATTGCTGATGACAAGAAGCCCGAATCAAGACTCAAACGTATTGCTATCTCTGACGGTAGAGTCAAGCTTATTCCTCCTAAACCAAAGATTCCTAGACCACTTCTCAGACCACGTAGATATGTTGTTCCTATGTCTGTTTTTGAAGCATCTTCTTCAAATAGATTTGATCATCCTCCTATTGAAGAAGTTTTTCCTTCTGAGCCTTAGTTGTCTTCAACTGAATTGTATATACCAGAAGCTAAACCTTTCCTTGTTGTAAATAAAATGCACCATATTTCTAGTACTCATTATCCTCCTATAGAAGAATGGAAATATGCCAATCGTCGCTTTGTAAAAGGTGGAAAATGGCCGCCCAAAACAAAATTTTGTACCACCTCTTCAATGTCTAAACAACCTGCAACTCGAGCTGACTGTGCCCCTCTGATTGAGCATAATGCTACAAATCCTACTGATTTAGATCAAGTCTATCAGATTGGGAATTATCTTACCACTTGGTGTGCACATGCCGAAGATGTTCTTGATGATATCAGCTCTCAGTCTGAACAAATTCTTGCTAATCTCAAGCTTCTCCAAGATGAACAACAAGAAGAAAGGCAGAGAACAGAAGCCAAAGAAAGAAAGAAAAAGAAGAGAATCAAAGGCTCCTACATTTTCTATTTCTATGGATACTCCCAACTATTGGGATATTGATGAAAAACAAGAAGAAAGTGGTGTTGAATCTAGTGTCCAAGTCTCTGAAAAGAAACTAGAACCAGCTAAATCATTAAATTTTCAGAAACCCAAAAGTGAGATAGCCACTTTGGAAAATGCTGCCACTAAGTTTCCTTCTTTCATATTACCTTCTTTACAGAAAGCTCATGTTTTTAAAGAGGTTCCCAAATACCCAAGGGTTGAAGAAGACTTGTTTGCTACTAATTCTAGTGGACATGTTTTAGATTTAGATAAATCTAAAAATCCAGCTGAATCCATTAGAGTTTGGATTGGTGCCCTCTATCAAATGCAAGTTGTCTCTCGACTTGACAATATTTCTATTTTTTCCTTAGCCGAAAAAAGGATGGCCGGAATTTTCTATGACTAGTGGATGGGGCCATCAGAAGAAGAAAGGATGAATGTAGCTGCTGCAGGATTAGCCACATTAGAACTGCTACTCAAAACCCAATTTGTTCCTAAACAAGGAGATGAGAAAAAGCAAATCATTACAGATTTGGCACGTATGGAATTAAAAGATGTAAAATTTTTAGAACAGTTTGGCACTGATTATATGGAAAAAATTTATAAAGCCAATCTGAATAACGATTCTACCCAAAAGATTTCATTTTTATCTAAACTGCCTGGTAATCTAGGAGATCTCATTATGAAAGATCTTGAAGTCCGAGGGAAGAAAATTGATCAAACTTATTGGATAGATATTTTATTCAGATGTCAGGAAAAAGTTAAATATCTCTATTGGCAGAAGAATGCTCAAAACTTTTCTCCTGGTCTTGATGTTTGTCGTTCTGTTTTGCCATGGACTCCATTTAAGAAACGAAAATCCAAAAGGTATGGCAAATACAAGCTGAAAAGAGTAGCCAACTGTTTGGTCAATTTAGTGTGTCCTAAATTGCTACATTAATTTATCAATCCGGGATTCGTAAGCTGATGAAGTGTGGCACACTATATGTGCAAGATAACATATTTCTTATCTTTTTGTCGTTTTTAGTTTTCTAATGTGAGATGGAAATTCTAAAATAAAAGCAAGTATGGTTATGATTGTTCAAGGCAATGATATCCTTTATAATGATTTACCAACTTGAAACTTCAAAAGGAATTTGAAACATACAATGACAAAACTTGAAAGGAAATGAAAATGTGCTGCTACCCTAGTAAATCAAAACAGTGAACTATTGAGCATGAAAACCAAACTATCCTTGCTGCTGTATAAACACAAAAGAAACTATGCTTAAAGAAATCCAAGAATTGCAACAAAGTAAATCTAAATCAAATTACATAAATTTATATTATGATCCCTCACCATTAGTCCAGCTATGGCTTTCGGAGGTAACCATAAACAACTTGAGCAATCTGATGTCTAATTTGCAAAAAAAGAAACTAATATCAAACTACACACTCATACTTCAATCCCTCACCATCAGTCCGAGTTGCTTGGCTTTCGGAAATGACGAAAATGACATGAGAAATTTAATATATCTAACTTGCAGAAAGTAAACTAATATCAAACTACACACTCATACTTCAATCCCTCACCATCAGTCCAGCTGTGGCTTTCGGAGGTAATTGAAAATGACATGAACAATTTAATATGTCTAAATCTAACTACTGAAACAAATGTGCAAGACTGAAATAAACAAAGCAGTATTGAAATTAAACATGAACTAAGAAAAATAAATTAGCAGCAGAACAATATTGATTCCATGTCATTAGTCAAAAGATATGCAAATTCCCGGGCTTCCTATTTGTAATCTGAAACAAGAACACTGATCAGTTAACATAAATTATGAAAGATTATGGACAGAAGTAAGATGTAAAGCATGAAAGATTATAAACAGAGATGAAGCATAAATACCATGAAAGATGTAATGTATAAACACATGAATGACTTATGGCACAATGAGCTTAAAGAAATAAAACAGAACTATACAATAATGCACAAAACCTCAGCGTGTGCAGGGGCCCTCTGCACCAGCCTTGGCAACATCCTTCAAATACGAATTACACTTGGAAACAGAGTCTTCTTATATATTAAAATGCAGTCGTAACAGAGAGGTGATATTACGGCACAGTGGCAACGTAATTACATTACAGAGCTATCTGGAGGCTAATGGAGACTAATCTAATATGCGTATGCAAACGCGTTATTTATAACAAAGGTAATATAACTAATTCCCTAAAGTTTATGCTGATGGAGACACGTAAATTATCACGTCCAGGGATCCAGCATCATAGCCGCAGTGAGGAGTAAATCTATGAGGAGTGGATGTTGGATTCGGCTTATGGAGCCGTGTACAGGTGTTGATGTGTCTCCCGAAGTTAGAAACGGTCATGCAAATCCTCACGTGATGAGAAACAGAGTCCTATCACCGTGGGACTCTACGGTTGACTTCCACTTGGCCACCTTTGACGCGGCCTCCTTAGGTGAATTTTCTGCAGAGCCAATAGGACATGATCCATGTCCACATCATTTACGACTTGCCCATGTGGCTCGTTTTTCACGAAGACACCTGTAACATAGAATTTCACAAAATGGCTATGAAGATTGCGGCGAGGTTTGCGGAAAGTGGCAATTCATGACTAAATGAGCAAAAATCTAAATCAAGCAGCGGACACAAAAATATAGTTAAAAACCATGTTTGATGCTCTTTTGCAATTAATATACAATGATATTGACAACTTGGGAGGTTCAGGTGGATGAAAAAGGTATAGAAAGATGTATGGAAAAGATGCAGATTTGGGACTCAACATACCCCCACTGTGAAGGTGTTGCATGTCCTCATGCAACCAAAATTTTGATAATCCTTCCTCAGTTCATATGCCTTGACACTTCAGCCAGTACATCCAATCCTCTCCTCTTTTTCTTTGGTGCTGCCATCATCCTGGGCTTCTTCATTAAGCACCTAAATTTGATATTAACTAGTGCTCTGCTTAACTTCTGGCATTTCTTTTTCAATTTCTTGTTCTTATTTTGCCATATTCCCAGATTTAGCATGGTATTGTCATGAATGATTTTGTCCAATTTACTCTGTTCCTTCAATGTCTCATTTTCATTTTTAATGTGTTTATTTAAAAGCTCTAGTTCGAAGACTTCCTGTTTTAGTGATTGGACTAAATCATCTTGTACTGTGTGAGGATGGATGGACGAAGTAATGGGACCTGTAGCTACTTTTTCTAAAGATTCTATATAATCATATACTTCCTGCTGCTTGCGGTCTATATCAGGTGTCATTTTTATTGGGTTGTCCCCAAAATGCCGTGAGGGAGAGTTATCTTCAAAATCTGGCTGAGAAGGGCTCACATCAACATCTTGTTGAGAATGAGATGGACTATGTTCAATGTCTGACTGAGAATGAAATGAACCAGGTTGCCGGCGGCGAGAGTGAGATGGACTATAGTTAGGCAGGGATTGTTCGGATGTTTTCTTCTCCCAAATCGATAAAATGAGGTCCCTTCATTTGCGTTTTCCTCAACTTCCCCTTAAGCCTGGAACTTCTGCTCACACGCTGTGGACCACTATCTTTTTGCTTTTGTTTCCCTTTCTCTTTCTTCTTGGCTATAGATAACTATTCTTGAAGATGAACCAATCTCTCAGATAACACTTGATGATCTTCTTCTTTGGAAGAAGGTGTTTGATGTATAGCCTCAATACTTTTTCTCTCTTTTGGTGTTATTGGCTTTTTACCCTTGGTTTCTTTCTTCGTCCTTTTTGACAGTCTCTCTTCCCTACTAGTTCTTTCAATTGTAGTAGTAGGAGTACTTTGAGTTTCATCATTTGTTCTTTTTCTCCTACTCCTTCTTGATGTGCTACCTTCAGAAATTTCTTGAGGTTCTTCAAAGAAATTTCTAATCAAAAATTGTTCCCATGTGTCCTTCTTCTCCTTTAGCTATTTTTCAATCAAAATTTTCACAAGAACATGGTGATATAGATGTGGTTCTACATCCCCTAAATGCTTCTGAACAGTCACAGACATCTTCTTCAAACTATTTAATAGAAAATATGGGAGATTTAGAAGGTTTGATTATCTAATCGATTCATCAACAATACAGTGTGGTACATATACATGGACCCAAAACGACCTTCACAATTGATGATTTTTGAACAACTAGCAGCAAAATAGCCCATTCCTCTTTCAAAGCATGAGCAGGAATTCCTCTTTTAAAAATAGTTATGTCCATACCTGGGTTATGTAGAATTACTCTCCAGGCTTCATCACTAATGCTTTTGTTCTTAAACCATCGTTCACCCTCTTGAAGAAGTTCTATGGCAGATGCTATAGATGCCTCATTCACCGTAAACTTAAGGTCTCCAATCTCTACCTCCAAGCCATTGAAAGACCTTGCAAACGCTTTTGTCACCTCTTTATGGTAGCCTCTAAACTTTTGGATAAACCGCAGCCACTTTGCCTTCTTCAATATATCCCTAACTTGTGGATATCCTTCCATGAATTTAGGTCCCTCTGGTTCTGCTCTCAACAATTTACCCATCCTCCTTTCTGCTCTTTAAAAACTTGCCTGCGTGAGGAGGGTTCAATGGAAGTAGGACAGCTGAATGAACATAAATGATCACGATGACTGTAGGTAGATATCAGAGAGTGGGTATACATACTGTAGCATAATAGAGAATGAAATGGAGAGAAGTGGAACAGAGAAGGGTTACGTGAGCGCGACAGAGATACAACTGTGAGATTAATAGAACAATAGGAAGAGTATAACACATCCGGCGGTGTTTGAAATTTGGTGGCTGCAAAATAAATGTAAGAACGTTTAAACAATGGCTATGGATTTTATGCGGCTGAAAGAAGCCGTAGTCAAATAAACTACGTCTCATTGTCATAGATTGAATATCGGAGTATGAGTGAATATCGGAGGTTTAATTATGGGACCGTTTGAGAATGAATGCGAGAAGATCATATGGAGATCGTGAAAGGGTTACGGAGTTTGTCAATATAATCATTGCACATAATGGATGGAGCTTATGGTTTAGAACTATATAAAAATGTGTTTTAAATGCCATTTGAAATGAATTTTTACTCATACCTTGGAATATTTGCCTTTTTTTTCTTGGTCTTCAATTTGTTGCTCCTCATTGATATCTTGAATGCTCCATGTCTTCATTTTTGGTCCTCATACCTGCTTTTTATTTCATGATTATGGAAATAAAATCGGGTTGTACATTCTTTTGAAAACAGAGTGGTAGCTGCGGAATCTGCTTCTGGCTGTGGAAACTGGTGTCAGCTGCGGAAACAGATGTCAGCTGCAAAAACTGACACAACTATTATTTGGGTGAATGAAAATGAACGGATGACAAATGACTAAATGGAAATGGTCATGAAAGAGAATTTTATTGGTAAAATGGAATGAAAAATGAAGTGAAATTGAATGAAGTGGAGTGAAATGAAGTGGAATGAAGTGGAATGGAATGGAGTGGGTGGTCACAAGACTTGTGAAATGAAAAAAAGAGATTTTTTTTTTGGAAAATATAGGGTGTCAAGTGTTCCTGATTTTCACCCAATATTTCTGTATAAGACTGCCAATCAGTGATTCGTTTTCAGGCTTATACAATTTTTTAATTTAACCGAAAAGAACAAAAACTGAGGTTTGGTGGAGAAGAAGAATTCTTAAAGCACCGGCTGATTACAGATTTTCTTGAAACATTTTGACAAATTCCTCTTTTGAGAGTGGCTTATGATAGATCTTTAATCTGTGGCCATTCACAATAAGAGGAGTTTTAGATTCATCAATGGTCTTGATTCTTACCACTCCATTGCTAAAGATTTTGTCAATCTCATATGGCCCAAGCCAATGAGTCTGAAATTTCCCTTTAAAATCTTTAAACTTAGAATCAAATAGCAATGCCCAATCTCCCTCTTGAAACTTCTTCTCTTTGATGTATTTTTCATGCCATTTAGCTCTTTGATATTGAACTAGATCAGTTCTTATAATTTCCTCTTGTCTGATCTCATCTAGCTCATTTAATTTCTCCATTCTATGCTTTTGGGCTTCTGATAGATCCATCCCTAACTGAACTGCCATCTTGAAGGTTTTGACTTGGAACTCAATGGGGAGTAGAGTTTCTTTCCACTCCAGCTTGAATCACCGGGAGAATGTCCTGTTGTATTTCTCCATGTAGTTGTAGGCCAAGACGGGGAAGCCTTTTGCCCAATCTCTTCTATGTAGATGAACAATTTTGGTGATGATACTTTCAAGAACTTTGTTTGTAGACTCCACTTGACCATTTTCTTGTGGATGGTAAGGAGTAGATCTTCTGTGCTTGATTTTGTATTCTTCCATCAACTTCTCCACCAAGTTGGATGTGAATTGGCTTCCCTAATCTGTCACAATTTCTCTTGGAACACCAAGCGAGTAAAAATATCCTCATAAAGAAAATGAACAATTTGAATTTTCGGTAAAGCGGATACTAATGCTTTGGCTTCTACCCATTTAGTAACATAATCGGTACAAACCAATATATACTTCTTTTGCTTAGATGGTGGATTAATAGGTCCAATGAAATCTAAAGCCCATTTTTCAAATGGTTCAATGAGTACCTGTGTTTGCAATGGCATTTCATTTGAAAGGGTAGGTTTCCCTACTCTTTGGCAGCTGTCACACCTTTTGACATATTGTTTTGCATCTTCAAAGAGGGAAGGCCAATAATATCATAAAGAGAGGATTTTATAGGTCGTCCTTTTGTCTGCAAAGTGTCCGCCGCATGGTTCATCATGAAATGCCTTAAAAATATCAGGCATTTCATCTTCCCTGACACATCTTCTGATCACAAGATCTGGCCCTGTTTTAAACAATTCATTAGAAATCCATGAATATTTTGAACTCTCCTGAATAATTTTTCGTTTTTCACTTGAAAATAAATGTGAAGGCAGTTTCCCTGTAACGAAATAGTTAGCAATATCTGCATACCAAGGAGTCTTAATAGTTACTGCAAACAAGTATTCATCGGGAAACTTATCCTCTACAAGAGAATATTCTTTAGTATTCTGAATCCTAGACAAGAAATCAGCTACTGTATTTTGTTTTCCTGGTCTATCCAACACAGTAATATTGAATTCTTGCAAAAGTAAGAGCCATCTTGTCACTCTGCCATTAGTAACAGGTTTATTCATTAAATATCTAATTGAAGAATGGTCGGTATGAATAAAAGTTTCATAGCCTGTTATATAATGTCTAAACTTATTGATTGCATGAACAACAGCTAAAAACTCTTTTTCAGTTACAGTATAGTTCAACTCTATGGGAGTCAAATTTTTACTGGTATAGTAAATGGCATAAGGGACTAAATCCTTTTGACCCAACACTGCTCTAGGTACATGCTCTGAAAGCATCCATAGACCAATATTATGGAAAGGAGTTTCCAATTTGGTCCTCTCAAGATAGGTATTTGAGATATTCTTGTTTTTCAAGTTTCAAAGGCTAATTGACAATAAGGATCCATTTAAATTCACGAGTCTTTGTAAGCAATTTGAAGAGTGGAGGTACTATTTTGATAAGGATTTCTATAATCTTCTATAGTAACCCGGTAAATCCTAGAAAACTTCTAACATCTCTTTGACAATTTGGAATAGGTAACTTGGAGATGACTTCAAATATTGATCCTCAACCAATCCATCTCCTGAAATGTGATGTCCTAAAACAATCCCTTCTGTAAACATCATAAAACATTTTTCATGGCTTAGTGAAAGGTTTTCTTCCTTACATATTTTAAGAACCTTTTCCAAATTTTCTAAAGCTTCTTCAAATGTATTCCCATAAAGTTTGTAAAATCCATATGTTCTCTCCAATCATGAGTTAGATGGACCAAAATTCCTAATACTGCCCTTTGGAATGTTGTAGGTGCATTGCATAATCCAAATGGCAATACTCGGTAAGCATAGGTACCCCAAGGACAGGTAAATGTGGTTTTGTCTTGATCTTCAAGTGCTACTTGGATTTGATTGTAACCACTAAACCCATCTAGGAATGAAAAGTACTTTTTTCCAGCTAATGTATCTAATACTTGATCTATGAAAGGTAAGGGAAAATGGTCTTTAAGAGTAGCTTTATTCGATTTTTTGTAATCAATGCATACCTCCATTTACATTCTTTTGGGTACTATAACCAAAGGAAAACCAATGACTGTCTGAAATTGGATAAATGAAGTTTTACATTAGTGTACAATATATATATATTCTAAGATTTGGATTCATCCTTCTTTGAGGTTGTCTGATTTGTCTACTGTTTTCCTCAATATAGATATGATGGATGCAAGTCTTAGGATCAATACCTTTCATGTCAGTATACTCCCATGCAAATGCAGTAGAATGTTTTTGCAAGATTTTAGTTAGTTCTTATTGTTGTGACTTTTCCAAATGCTTGTTGATATTCAATGTATTTCCTGGAAAAATCTCAATAGTAGAACTACCAAACTCTTCCATAGAGTAAAGAGACATTTGTCTTGATGATAAATATTCCATGTCGGATTCCAAGCGAAATTGTGTGGGGTCATATTCTGAAGATGTCTCAAAATTTTCTAATGTGTTCAGAATTTGACTATCCTCACTAATTTCTGAAATGGTAAAGATAGGTTGTATAATGTCCTCATCATCGACCCATTCATTTTCTCCTACTTCTGTGATTGCTTTTGCTGGGGGATACAAATTGAATTTCTTTGTCGAATTACCATTAGAAATGTACATATCCCCAGATATACAACTAATAAAAGCATCAGTTGTGGCTAGCCAAGGTCTTCCTAAGATAAGTAGGTGCCCTCCTAGATTACTCTTGGGAGTCAAAATCATAAAATCTACTGGATATTCCCAAGATTCTAAGGAGACTGAAATATCTTCTAATACACCATCTGGTTTATAATTGATCGATCTGCAAGTTGCAGTAAAGTAGGTGTAAAAGAAGGTTAGGAAGTTTCCATTTCAGTCCAAGTCTGTCTACTCATAATGTTGATAAGCGGCTGATCGTCAATGTGTTTGGAATTTCCTTATTTATATGTGTCTTGACAATTGGACTTCCTGGATCTACATACTTCCGCATGGTAATTTTTCCCATCATAATGTCTGCAATCTTTCCTACCAGGTGGATTCTTCTTGTGTCCTTTAGCTTCCTTCCTGGTCTTTTGAAACTCAACTCCTTTATGGTTTTTGCTAGAATAGGAATTTCTCGAATGGCTTGTAGCAATGGAATCTTGATACAAGCATTCTTCAATTCATCTAGAAAGTCATAGTTAGGCAACAAGATTTGTTTTTCCACCCCCTTATCAATTTGTAGTCTTTCCGGAAAAGGAGGTGTAGATGAAGATACAGGTTGCTCAACTATAGGAGTTGTGGGTGTTAACTTTTCTTTTTCTTTTTGAATTTTTGAATTTTGAAGAGATGCTTCCTCGGAGCCCTCATTGACTTGAAGAGAATCCTCCTCAGAGGTATCTTGCTCTTGAATATCTATAGAAGGTTTTTCTAAAACTCTACCAGATCTGAGTTGTACATCGTTGAGAGGAATAATCATATAGGTAGGAAATTGTTGTCCTTCTACCATGTAAGTATTTTGAGGATTCTTATTGTTAGGATTTGGAAATGGCTGAGCTGGAAGTTGACTTGTCTTTTGTTGGTATGGGAGCATGAGTTGAGGGTTTGGATTTTGTTGAGAAGGTTGTTGTTGTGGAAATGACAATGAAAGTTGTGGATTTGAATTTGGAAGTTGTGGAGCTTGTTGATTTTGAAAAGATGGAGGATATTGATAAAATTGAGTAAATCTCCCATAAGGATTTTGCATCCCTTGTACCCATGGCTGATATGAATTTTGATGTTGGGGCCAAGGTTGTTTCCAAGGATTCCAATTTGGTGGGGTTTGAAGATTCATAGGGTTGTTAAACCCTTGAGTTTTTTGTCCTTGTCAAGGTATTTTTGCAACAAAACAAAGAGATTCTACTGAATTTGGGTCTTCTTGAAAGACAGCTTTGAGTCCAAGAATTGAAGGACAATCCTTAATCTCATGATTCTCTGAGAAAATTATACATGTTTCTACAACTTTTGGATCCAAGGGACATTCCCTTAAAGAATGTTTCTGCCTACATTTCGGACAAAAGATGGCTAGAGCATCTATTTCTGCTTTCTGCTTGTTTTGGATTTTAAGGGTGTCTAGTTGTTCACTAAGAAACCACTAAGATATCGATTTGAATTCGTAAAGCATATTACCAATCTCTGCTTACCCCTACTTATAGATCCCGATTCTTGATTTGTTGGCCCTAATAGTACTAGGCCCTTTTCTGTTTTAGATTTTTCCTCTTGAGAGATGGACACATAGTTTTGTTATGTCCTGAAGTGAAGTTGAGAAATGTCTCCTTTCCCCATCATGTTTAAAATATCTATCCATTCATCTCTAATGGCTTTTAATATGAGGGCTTTCAAGGTTTCATCATCTAAGTTGCTCATCTTTGCTCTTTTCAAGTTGTAATTGAAATCTTTCAAGTAAGTCTTCAAATTTTCATCTTCTTTTTGCATCATTTTGAATACCTCATCCTTGTGATTGGTGGGCATACAATAGTCCAAGTATCTATCCAAAAAATTTTGTTTCATATCATTCCAAGTCCTAATAGATTGAGTAGCTAATCCCATGAACCATTTCAAAGCAACTCCCTTCAATGTTGAAGGAAACAATTTGAGTTTTTGAGAGTCTTCCATATAGTCATAGGTTCGGCACATGACTTCAAACTCAAATAGAAATGTTTCAGGATCCTCACTTCGCAATCCATAAAATTTGGGGAGGACAGATGGTGAAATTTTTTTCATCTATGAGTTTCCTCATCAACTATAGGGAATCCAAACAAGTTTTCTCCTTCCCTATTTCTTCCATGATTACCTTCACCATTGTTGTCTCCATTGTTTTCTCCTCTTCTACCTCTACCTCTACCTCCGAATCCATCTATTATTTCCTCTGCCATGATAGTTTCTTTAGAGTCCTCAAAGTCCTCTGGTTCTTCTATCAAGGGAGGATGAGAGGGAGTCTCTTCCTTTTCTAAATGAGATTTAGTAGGTGGTATAGGAGAATCCTCTAATTCAGCTGCTCCTTGAATTCCAAGAATCTTAAGGCTAGGGGTAGATGGTGGTGAATCTTGTCTATGCCTTGAAGAATATGGAGTTGTAAAAATCGAACTCTTGGCTCTAGCTATAAACCTTCCCCTGGAATCTCTTGCTCTATGCATGTCATTTTTTTTTTTTTAAGTTGGGCTAATAATTCTCTTTCTGATCTTCCAGGTCACACTAGGTGCAAGAAGAGAGCATACTTAAGAAATTACTGAACCTATAACTCTCTTTTCTGATCCTCCAGATCACACTAGGTGCAAGAGGAGAGCATACTTCAAGAGATTATCAAGTTTTCCCATCTTTTATTATTATTATTTTTTTAAGAAATTGGCTACCTAGTTACACTTCCCGGCAACGGCGCCAAAATGTTTGGTCAATTTAGTGTGTCCTAAATTGCTAACATAAATTATCAACCAGGGATTCGTAAGCTGACGAAGTGTGGTACACTATATGTGCAAGATAACCTATCTCTTACTTTTTGTCGTTTTTGGATTTTTATGAAATTCTAAAAGACAAGTATGGTTATGGATATTCAAGGCAATGATGTGCTTTATAATGATTTACCAACTTGAAACTGAAAAAGGAATTTGAAACACTCTGATAACTTGAGGAAATGAAAATGTCTAGCACACTACCCTAGTAAATCAAAACGATGAGCTATTGAGAGCATGAAACCCAAACTATCCCCTTCTTCTTTGTCTAAACACAAAAGAAACTGTACTCAAAGAAAAGATTGCAAATAAAGTAAAACTAAAATCAAATTACATCAACTCGTATTCTGACCCCTCACCATTAGTCTCGCTATGGCTTTCGGAGGTAATCATAAACAACTTGAGCAATCTGATATCTAACTTGGAGAAAGTAAACTAATATCAAACTACACACTCATACTTCAATCCCTCACCATCAGTCCAGCTGTGGCTTTCGGAGGTTACTGAAAATGACATGAGCAATTTAATATATCTAACTTGCAAAAATTAAACTAATATCAAACTACACACTCATACTTCAATCCCTCACCATCAGTCCAGTTGTGGCTTTCGGAGGTAACTGAAAATGACATGAGCAATTTAATATGTCTAAATCTAACTACTGAAACAAATGTGCAAGACTGAAATAAACAAACGATGCGAAATTAAACATGAACTAAGAAAAAGTAAATTAGCAGTAGAACAATATTGATTCCATGTCATTAGTCAAAAGGTTATGCAAATGCCCGGGCTGCCTATTTGTAATCTGAAACAAGAACACTGATCAGTTAACAATAACATAAAACATGAAAGACAGAATAAAATGTAAAGCATGAAATATTATGGACAGTGATGAAACATAAATACCATGAAAGATGTAATGTATAAACACTTGAATGACTTATGGCACAATGAACTTAAAGAAATAAACAAGAAACTATACAATAATGAACAAATCCTCAGCGTGTGCAGGGGCCCTCTGCACCAGCCTTGGCAACAGCCTTCAAGTACAAATTACGCTTGGAAACAGAGTCTTCTTATATATTAAAATGCAGTCATAACAGAGAGGTGATATCACGGCACAGTGGCAACGTAATTACATTACAAAGCTATCTGGAGGCTAATGGAGACTAATCTAATATGTGTATGCAAACGCATTATTTATAACAAAGGAAATATAACTAATTCCCTAAAGTTTGTTCTGATGGAGACACGTAAATCATCACGTCCAGGGATCCAGCATCATGGCCGCAGTGAGGAGTAAATCTATGAGGAGTGGATGTTGGATTCGGCTTATGGAGCCGTGTACAGGTGTTGATGTGTCTCTCGTAAGTTAGAAACGGTCATGCAAATCCTCACGTGATGAAAGCAAAGTCACATCATAGTGGGACTCTACGGTTGACTTCACTTGGCCACCTTTGACGCGGCCTCCTTGGGTGAATTTTCTCGAGCCAATAGGACACGATCCATGTCCACATCATTTCGACTTGCCCATGTGGCTCATTTCACGATTTGATCTAACATGAACTTTCACAAAATCGTTATGGAAAATTCTATGAAAATGAAATTATGGAAAATTAACAAAGGTCTATGACTAAATAAACAACTCTCTGCATCAAGCTTGACGGACACAAATATAGTTAAAAACCATTTTAGATGCTCTTTTTCAATTAATATACAATGATATTGACAACTTGGAAGGTTCAGGTGAATGAAAAAGGTCTAGAATGGTGTATAGGAAAGATGCAGATTTGAGACTCAACACCAACCCCAGAAGGCCTTTCCGCAAATTTAAATATCTGAAAAAACGCAAGCAACCAAAGAAAGACAATGCATGTTTTATATGCAAGCAAGAAGGTCATTTTTCTCGCAAGTGTCCTAAGAGTTCCTCCAACAAGTTAAAAGCTTGTTTTCAAATTGATGATTTTGTTGATCATTGGTCTATTGTTGATTCACAAGATGAAGTATCAGATGTATATATTCTGACTGATGCTTCTTTGTCATATTCTGAGTCTATTCCTGAAACTTGTCAGAAAATGAACCGATGTGTTGATTCCGATTGTGATCAAGACACTGAATTGCATTTCAGTGATGCATATAGTTCAGATGAATATATTGATGAAACCTCTGAAGACATTTCAGATGATGCTGTCTCTATTGCTCCTCCTCTATCTTCCGATATTGGTTCAAAGAATTCAAATCTAGTTTTCCATTCCTTGCCTCCACAACTCACTCTGAATTCTTTTTGCCCCTATCCTAAGACAGTTTCTCAGTCTTCATATTTGCCCACTTCAACCTCTATTAATACTGCCGAAAGTTCTTTTCTTAAAAAGATTGTTAAGACTAACAATCTTCTGTATATACCTGTTGAAGTTCAAGTTAAAGGTGCTTGGATTAATGTCGATGCTTTCATCGATACCGGTGGTTCTAATAATCTAGCTCGCCCTTATTTGTTCAAAGTTTTATGGAAACCTTTACAGAACATTCTTGTCTCCGAGACTATTGGCGGATCAGTTAATCTCACCCATTATGTCGATAATATTTCTTTAAGAATTGGGGGGAGTATTGTCAAGTTTTCTGTTGTTCAACATTATGATACTTCTGCAAGTTTTTTTCTTGGCATGCCTTTTATTAATTCAGTATTACCAGTGACTATCAGTGAAGATAAAGTTATCTTCAACATAAAGAAAAAGGAAATTGCAGTCCCAAGACTCACTTTGGCTAATTCTGAAGCACGAAAAGAAAATAGCCAAAATAAAGCAGGTACCAGAAGAAGACCTTTGAATGACTCTAATAATTGGCAAGAAGTGTTGCAGATTTATGAAGACAGGAGTCAGAATAAAACCAAGCAAAAAGCTAACAGAAATCCTGATTGGTCGCCCGAACAAATGAATGTTTTTGACGAATTGCTGAAAAATTGTTCAGAGAATCCACAAGCATTTTGGAGTATAGAGAGTCCTCAACAAGAGATCATAACTCTTCATGAAAATGGGGTCAAAGGAAAACTTATACCATGTACTCCAAGTGATGAAAAGGAAATTAGAAAGCAGATTGAAGAACTTTTGAATCTTCAATTGATTGAACCAAGTGATTCTCATTATTCATGCTCTACTTTCCTGGTAAGAAATCATTCTGAAATAATAAGAGGTAAAGCTAGAATGGTGATAAATTACAAACCATTGAATGCTATCACCAAGAGCTTCAATTATCCTCTACCCCACCAGGAAACCATTATGCAGAAGATTCAGCACAGCAAGATCTTCAGCAAGTTTGACATGAAATCTGGTTACTACCAGATACAAATTAAAGAAGAAGATCGGCATAAAACTGCTTTCACTTGTCCTGCAGGATTCTTCCAGTGGAAAGTTATTCCCTTCGGTTTGAAGAATGCTCCTGCATTCTTTCAAAGACGTATGGATTTTATTTTTGGAAAGTATGATTTTATTGTTGTGTATATAGATGATATTTTGATCCATAGTCCCGATCTTGAAACTCATATGCAGCATCTGCAAATTTTTCTTGATGAAGCCCGAAAGCACGGCATAGTGCTTTCAGAAAATAAAATGGTTTTGTTTCAAGATAGTATTGATTTTCTTGGTATTCATATTCTTAATGGCAAAATCCAAATGCAGCCTCATGTCCTGACAAAACTCTCTGAGTTTCCTGAAGAGCTTCAAGATACCAAGATGATTCAAAGATTTTTAGGTGTGTTGAATTATGTACATATATATATATTCCCAGGTTGTCCGAGAAGACTGCTCCAATTAGATAGCACTTGAATTCTGGATGGTCACCAGAAGCAACTGAAGCAGTCAAATTACTAAAAGATGAATGCCAGCATCTCCCAGAGCTAAAACCTCCAGGTAACGGATTTTTAATTCTCCAAACTGATGCCTCTGACTCTTTTTGGGCTACAGTTCTTTTTGAACGAAAAGAGAATGGAGATGAAGTTTTATGTGCCTATGCATCTGGTGAATTTCAGCCTCACTAAAAAAATTACTTCATTGCTGAAAAGGAAACCCTAGCCATCTTCAATGGAATTCAAAAATTCGAGTTATATCTTGCTCCTACCAAGTTTTTGATAAGAACGGACTCTATGAATTTTAAATACTCTTATCAGCCAAAATCTCAAAACAGCTAGAAAGAGGAAGATTATTGGCATGGAAGATTTGGTTTTAGATGTATGAGTTTGAAGTTGAATGGGTTCCTGGTATTTCGAACTATTTAGCTGATTCCTTGACTAGAGACATGAATAAAGCCCATAATCATCTTTGCTCTAGTATAAGAACTGATCTATTTGTCCTTCAAGGGAAACAACCTCAAGATGATAATTTTGAAACCTTTTTCAAAATATTTCAAATTCTGGATCTAGTTCTTGGTGATATGGTTCTGGAAATAAAGAAACTTTTTGGGCTAAGAATAATAAGAAACCAGTGGATACAAAGATGCCAAGCTTGGCAATCTAAGAATGTTGGTGTTTTGTTGGGATTAGATGAAGAATTGGTGAAAGCCTATCCCTTGCCTAACATGAAGGTAAAGATTTATTTTAAAACTCTTGATGATTATTGGTCTCACGTCTACACTGATGAGATGATTAAAGTTTTAAAAACTTTGAATTATTATCAGATTATTGGAGGAATTGATTTCTCCTTTGCTATCTATACCATTGCTAAAATGCTAGATTTGGAGGAGATAAACATGACTGATAAAGTTGAAAGATTTCTAAGGTCTTTAAGAATTCCAGATATGTTTGAAGAAATTGATGCCGCATTTCTTCAAAGACCTAATGAGCATTTTGTAGGAACTGATTCTTTTCCCCAGTATGAATTATTTGAACCCTTTGCAGATTGGGAAATTAAAAATGGTCGATGCAGAAAGAGGCCCCAATTACGAGCATCTCAATGTGTTGAAAGAACATTGCAGTATTTAAGAACCTTCTCAACACCATGGGATTATCAGAGTATAGAATTTAGAAATCCCATCGTCCCAAATCCCTTTGCTCATCTTTATGGTCCAGAAAGAATTGAAGAATCCGTATTAGCAGATAGTGCTGAGGAAGTAAAGAATATTTCACTATGTCTAAAAGAATTTTACCAGCTCAGGTTACCTAAAAAATTGTCCATGATTCGAACCTTAGAAGAATTAAAAGGAAAGAAAAAAGTAATAAAATTATCAATCAATCAAAAATCATTGATTACTATTAGTGTTTTGAATGGAAATTGGACTGATGATGCACTTTGCTTAATAAGTTTGCTACTGTCTACCAAAGTTTGTTCATCCATGATCTTTGAACTAGGTTGGCAGCAGAAAGAAGATGTTAATCATAATTGCAAGCTTTGGGTTCAGTGTGCTATTGAACGCTCCGTCAGCATGTTCCAAATTTTCAAATGGGAATTATTAGATGGAGTCAAGATGCCAGTTGAATCACTGCCAGAATTCCGCAAAAGTAGGAAATATTCTTTCCTTGACATAGAGATAGACCCCATGGCATAAATGAATAGATGGAAGAAATCAGATGATAAATATCTTTTCCCAAAAAAGAATCTCTCTGTGACAACAGATACCATCAAATTTGATATAGGACAATCTTCACGAGCCCCATGAAAAGAAGAATCTTCTACTGTAGTGACTAAAGAAAATTAGCTACAGAAAAAGGTAAAGAGAAGGTATCCGATGAAAAAGCAACTATATTTGTGGATCTGTACCAAGATGCTCAAGATCAGCAAGACCATGCATGGGAATCAGAATATTTGGAATGGTTACATCAGTCTTGGGCTAATCAAAAGCTTCCTTCATCCTCATCCGAAATCAGTGAACCTGATCATGATGGAGATTTTGATAGTGACCGAGAACCTAAAGGACCGTGATAGTGCGTCTTTAGTTTCAATTATTGTACTCTAGAATATTGAGTAGACACCGTCTGGGCCAATAATGCCTGACAAGGACCCTCAATAATTCTCATATGCTTTCTTAGATTATATATAGGTGTGTGTGTGTATAAGTCAGATCATCGAGTTTTTGTGTACCATTGAGTGCTTGTGTGTTATTGAGTGATGGTGTGAAGGAGTGTTTGTATTCATGCTTTAAGAGATCAGAGACTATCTAGCTCTACTCTAAAGCATAATATGGTATGTAACATCTTATTTGAATTAATATTGAAGCATGCTGGGCTGCCCGTCTGAGGACAGTTCTTTCCAAGATCACTGAAAGTTGGGATTATAAAGCGAGTTGAAGACCAGAGGAGTCGTGTGTGTTCTCGTATTTCCCGTGCCCGTGGTGGATAGTGTGAGGAAGCTCTGCTAATTTTTCAGTTGTTCAAGTAAGTTACTGAGTCCACAATCTAATTTGGTATCAGAGCCCTGTCTCGATTCTGTTATGGAAAATATTTTACGCTCTTTCTCTACAATATATCGTAAAATCATTAATGAAGTAGCTTCTCGAGCTGTTGAATCTGACGATCGAAATGAATCTCATGAATCTGTAGAAAATCCTAAGACTTGGAATCCCCCGTCGCTTCATGCGACTGATGTTTATAAACTACCTATGTCTTATGTCTTTAAGAAGAAGCCTTTTTTGAAAGAGGTAGAAGTGACTATTTAGATTTCTGGTCCTTTTGTTCAGATAGTAGCTTTAAATCTGTTTTCTGATGATGAAATTAAGAAGTTCAGACAATATGCCAAGGATAAAAAATATAATTATCTTCATTTTGGTGGTATCCGTATTGGTCTTGCTCCTTTGTTTCGTCATGGTTTAAATACTCCTTGTATTGCTGAGGTTTTTGATACCCGACACCAGAACTATGACCATGCCCGAATAGGAACTATCATGGGTAATTTATCCACAGGTTGTCAGTATGGCACTATTTATCCTGATTATTCTATAATCCTGACAGATATTCACCTAAAATATTGTTGGAAATTAATGACTGGGGTTCAAGGTCTTCAATTGGGAGAAGATAGTGAATATCTCTCTGTATTAGTTCAAACTTCCTTCTAGTTGACTAATACTGCTCATCCAAAGTTAAAACAACCTGTCTTAAAAGACTGTGTTACTGTTGGTATTTCAAATGCTCAAGTCGAAGGTATTCTATATGATCCGACTGAACTTCCTAACAATTGGTATTTCCAGTATAAATCCATTGCTGATGACAAGAAGCCCGAATCAAGACTCAAACGTATTGCTATCTCTGACGGTAGAGTCAAGCTTATTCCTCCTAAACCAGAGATTCCTAGACCACTTGTCAGACCACGTATATATGTTGTTCCTATGTCTGTTTCTGAAGCATATTCTTCAAATAGAGTTGATCGTCCTCCTATTGAAGAAGTTTTTCCTTCTGAGCCTCAGTTGTCTTCAACTGAATTGTATATACCAGAAGCTAAACCTTTCCTTGATGTAAATAAAATGCATAGTATTTCTAGTACTCATTATCCTCCTATAGAAGAATGGAAATATGCCAATCGTCGCTTTGTAAAATGTGGAAAATGGCCGCCCAAAAAAAAAATTTGTACCACCTGCCGGCACAACGGCTACGGTGACTGGCTGCCCTACGATTGAGCATATTTTCTGGAAATCCTCTGATTTAGATCAAGTCTATCAGATTGGGAATTATCTTACCACTTGGTGTGCACATGCAGAAGATGTTCTTGATGATCTGAAATATAAATTCTGAACAAATTCTTGCTAATCTCAACTTGTCCAAGATGAACAACGAAGAAGACGAGAAGAGAAGCCCAAAATAAAGAAAGAAAGAAAGAAAAGAAGAGAATCAAAAGGCTCCTACATTTCTATTTCTATGGATACTCCAACTATTCTGGGATATTGATGAAAAGCAAAGAAGAAAGTGGTGTTGAATCTAGTGTCCAAGCCTCTAAAAAGAAACTAGAACCAGAAAAATCATTAAATTTTCAGAAGCCCAAAAGTGAGATAGCCACTTTGGAAAATGTTGCCACTAGGATTTCCTTCTCATATTACCTTCAACTGCAGGAAAGCTCATGTTTTTAAAGAGGTTCCCAAATACCCAAGGTTTGAAGAAGACTTGTTTGCTACTAATTCTAGTGGATATGTTTTAGACTTAGATAAATCTAAAAATCCAGCTGAATCCATTAAAGTTTGGATTGGTGCCCTCTATCAAATGCAAGTTGTCTCTCGACTTGAAAATATTTCTATTTTTTCCTTAGCTGAAAAATGATGGCCGGAATTGTCTATGACTGGTGGATGGGGCCATCAGAAGAAGAAAGGATGAATGTAGCTGCTGCAGGATTAGCTACATTAGAACTGCTACTCAAAACCAAATTTGTTCCTGAACCAGCAGATGAGAAAAAGCAAATCATTACAGATTTGGCACGTATGGAATTAAAAGATGTAAAATTTTTAGAATAGTTTGGCACTGATTATATGGCAAAAATTTATAAAGCCAATCTGACTAATGATTCTACCCAAAATATTTCATTTTTATCTAAAATGCCTGGTAATCTAGGAGATCTCATTAGGAAAGATCTTGAATTCCGAGGGAAGAAAATTGATCAAACTTATTGGATAGATCTTTTATTCAGATGTCAGGAAAAAGTTAAATATCTCTGTTGGCAGAAGAATGCTCAAAACTTTTCTCCTAGTCTTGATGTTTGTCGTTCTGTTTTGCCATGGACTCCATTTAAGAAACGAAAATCCAAAAGGTATGGCAAATAAAAACTGAAAAGAGTAGCCAACCCCAGAAGGCCTTTCCGCAAATTTAAATATCTGAAAAAACGCAGGCAACCAAAGAAAGACAATGCATGTTTTATATGCAAGCAAGAAGGTCATTTTGCTTGCAAGTTTCCTAAGAGTTCCTCCAACAAGTTAAAAGCTTGTTTTCAAATTGATGATTTTGTTGATCATTGGTCTATTGTTGATTCACAAGATGAAGTATCAGATGTATATATTCTGACTGATGCTTCTTTGTCAGATTCTGAGTCTATTCCTGAAACTTGTCAGAAAATGTACCAATGTGTTGATTCCGATTGTGATCAAGACACTGAATTGCATTTCAGTGATGAATATAGTTCAGATGAATATACTGATGAAACCTCTGAAGACATTTCAGATGATGCTGTCTCTATTGCTCCTCCTCTATCTTCCGATATTGGTTCAAAGAATTCAAATCCCGTTTTCCATTCCTTGCCTCCACAACTCACTCTGAATTATTATTTCCCCTATCCTAAGACAGTTTCTCAGCATTCATCTTTTCCCACTTCAACCTCTTTTAATACTGTCGAAAGTTCTTTTCTTAAAAAGATTGTTAAGACTAACAATCTTCTGTATATACCTGTTGAAGTTCAATTTAAAGGTGCTTGGATTAATGTCGATGCTTTCATCGATACCGGTGGTTCTAATAATATAGCTCGCCCTTCTTTGTTCAAAGGTTTATGGAAACCTTTACAGAACATTCTTGTCTCCGAGACTATTGGAGGATCAGTTAATCTCACCCATTATGTCAATAATGATTCTTTAAGAATTGGGGGGAGTATTGTCAAGTTTTCTGTTGTTCAACATTATGATACTTTTGCAAGTTTGTTTCTTGGCATGCCTTTTATTAATTCAGTATTACCAGTGACTATCAGTGAAGATAAAGTTATCTTCAACATAAAGAAAAAGGCAATTGCAGTCCCAAGACTCACTTTGGCTAATTCTGAAGCACTAAAAGAAAATAGCCAAAAGAAAGCAGGTACCAGAAGAAGACCTTTGAATGACTCTAATAATTGGCAAGAAGTGTTGCAGATTTATGAAGACAGGAGTCAGAATAAAACCAAGCAGAAAGCTAACAGAAATCCTGATTGGTAACCCGAACAAATGAATTTTTTTGATGAATTGTTGAAAAAAATTTCAGAGAATCCACAAGCATTTTGGAGTATAGAGAGTCCTCAACAAGAGATCATAACTCTTTATGACAATGGGGTCAAAGGAAAACTTATACCATGTACTCCAAGTGATGAAAAGGAAATTAGAAAACAGATTGAAGAACTTTTGAATCTTCAATTGATTGAACCAAGTGATTCTCATTATTCATGCTCTGCTTTCCTGGTAAGAAATCATTCTGAAATAGTAAGAGGTAAAGCTAGAATGGTGATAAATTACAAACCATTGAATGCTATCACCAAGAGCTTCAATTATCCTCTGCCCCACCAGGAAACCATTATGCAAAAGATTCAGCACAGCAAGATCTTCAGCAAGTTTGACATGAAATCTAGTTACTACCAGATACAAATTAAAGAAGAAGATCGGCATAAAACTGCTTTCACTTGTCCTGCAGGATTCTTCCAGTGGAAAGTTGTTCCCTTCGGTTTGAAGAATGCTCCTACATTCTTTCAAAGACGTATGGATTTTATTTTTGGAAAGTATGATTTCATTGTTGTGTATATACATGATATTTTGATCCATAGTCCCGATCTTGAAACTCATATGCAGCATCTGAAAATTTTTCTTGATGAAGCCCGAAAGCACGGCATAGTGCTTTCAGAAAAGAAAATGGTTTTGTTTCAAGATAGTATTGATTTTCTTGGTATTCATATTCTTAATGGAAAAATCCAAATGCAGCCTCATGTCCTGACAAAACTCTCTGAGTTTCCTGAAGATCTTCAAGATACCAAGATGATTCAAAGATTTTTAGGTGTGTTGAATTATGTACATAAATATATTCCCAGGTTGTCCGAGAAGACTGCTCCAATTAGACAGCACTTGAATTCTGGATGGTCACCAGAAGCAACTGAAGCAGTCAAATTACTAAAAGATGAATGCCAGCATCTCCCAGAGCTAAAACCTCCAGGTAACGGATTTTTAATTCTCCAAACTGATGTCTCTGACTCTTTTTGGGCTGCAATTCTTTTTGAATGACAAGAGAATGGAGATGAAGTTTTATCTGCCTATGCATCTGGTGAATTTCAGCCTCACCAGAAAAATTACTTCATTACTGAAAAGGAAACCCTAGCCATCTTCAATGGAATTCAAAAATTCGAATTATATCTTGCTCCTGCCAATTTTTTGATAAGAACGGACTCTATGAATTTTAAATACTTCTTATTAGCCAAAATCTCAAAACAGCTAGCAAGAGGAAGATTATTGGCATGGCAGATTTGGTTTCAGATGTATGAGTTTGAAGTTGAATGGGTTCCTGGTATTTCAAACTATTTAGCTGATTCATTGAATTGAGACATGAATAAATCCCATAATCATCTTTTCTCTAGTAGAAGAACTAATCTATTTGTCCTTCCAGGGAAACAACCTCAAGATGATAATTTTGAAACCTTTGTCAAAAGATTTCAAATTTCTGATCTAGTTCTTGGTGATATGGTTCTAGAAATAAAGAAACTTGTTGGGCTAAGAATAAGAAGAAACCAGTGGATACAAAGATGCCAAGCTTGGCAATCTAAGAATGTTGGTGTTTTTTTGAGATTAGATGAAGAATTGGTGAAAGTCTATCCCTTGCCTAACATGAAGGTAAAGATTTATTTTAAAACTCTTGATGATTATTGGTCTCGCGTCTACACTGATGAGATGATTAAAGTTTTAAAAACTTTGAATTATTATCAGATTATTGGAGGAATTGATTTCTCCTTTGCTATCTATACCATTGCTAAAATGCTAGATTTGGAGGAGATAAACATGATTGATAGAGTTGAAAGATTTCTAAGGTCTTTAAGAATTCCAGATATGTTTGAAGAAATTGATGCAGCATTTCTTCAAAGACCTAATGAGCATTTTGTAGGAACTGATTTTTTTCCCCAGTATGAATTATTTGAACCCTTTGCAGATTGGGAAATTAAAAATGGTCGATGCAGAAAGAGGCCCCAATTACGAGCATCTCAATGTGTTGAAAGAACATTGCAGTATTTAAGAACCTTCTCAACACCATGGGATTATCAGAGTATAGAATTTAGAAATCCCATCGTCCCAAATCCCTTTGCTCAGCTTTATGGTCCAGAAAGAATTGAAGAATCCGTATTAGCAGATAGTGATGAGGAAGTAAAGAAGATTTCACTATGGCTAAAAGAATTTTACCGGCTCAGGTTACCTGAAAAATTGTCCATGATTCGAACCTTAGAAGAATTACAAAGAAAGAAAAAAGTAATAAAATTATTAATCAATCAAAAATCATTTATTACTATTAGTGTTTTGAATGGAAATTGGACTGATGATGCACTTTGCTTAATAAGTTTGCTATTGTCTACCAAAGTTTGTTCATCCATGATCTTTGAACTAGGTTGGCAGCAGAAAGAAGATGTTAATCATAATTGCAAGCTTTGGGTTCAGTGTGCTATTGAACGCTCCGTCAGCATGTTCCAAATTTTCAAATGGGAATTATTAGATGGAGTCAAGATGCCAGTTGAATCACTGCCAGAATTCCGCAAAAGTAGGAAATATTCTTTCCTTGACATAGAGATAGACCCCATGGCATAAATGAATAGATGGAAGAAATCAGATGATAAATATCTTTTCCCAAAAAAGAATCTCTCTGTGACAACAGATACCATCAAATTTGATATAGGACAATCTTCACGAGCCCCATGAAAAGAAGAATCTTCTACTGTAGTGACTAAAGAAAATTAGCTACAGAAAAAGGTAAAGAGAAGGTATCCGATGAAAAAGCAACTATATTTGTGGATCTGTACCAAGATGCTCAAGATCAGCAAGACCATGCATGGGAATCAGAATATTTGGAATGGTTACATCAGTCTTGGGCTAATCAAAAGCTTCCTTCATCCTCATCCGAAATCAGTGAACCTGATCATGATGGAGATTTTGATAGTGACCGAGAACCTAAAGGACCGTGATAGTGCGTCTTTAGTTTCAATTATTGTACTCTAGAATATTGAGTAGACACCGTCTGGGCCAATAATGCCTGACAAGGACCCTCAATAATTCTCATATGCTTTCTTAGATTATATATAGGTGTGTGTGTGTATAAGTCAGATCATCGAGTTTTTGTGTACCATTGAGTGCTTGTGTGTTATTGAGTGATGGTGTGAAGGAGTGTTTGTATTCATGCTTTAAGAGATCAGAGACTATCTAGCTCTACTCTAAAGCATAATATGGTATGTAACATCTTATTTGAATTAATATTGAAGCATGCTGGGCTGCCCGTCTGAGGACAGTTCTTTCCAAGATCACTGAAAGTTGGGATTATAAAGCGAGTTGAAGACCAGAGGAGTCGTGTGTGTTCTCGTATTTCTCGTGCCCGTGGTGGATAGTGTGTGGAAGCTCTGCTAATTTTTCAGTTGTTCAAGTAAGTTACTGAGTCCACAATATAATCATTAATGAAGTAGCTTCTCGAGCTTTTGAATCTGACGATCCAAATGAATCTCATGAATTTGTAGAAAATCCTGAGACTTGGAATCCCCTGTCGCTTCACGCGACTGATGTTTATAAACTACCTATGCCTTATGTCTTTAAGAAGAAGTCTTTTCTGAAAGAGGTAGAAGTGACTATTAAGATTTATGGTCCCTCTGTTCATATAGTAGCTTTAAATCTGTTTTCTGATGATGAAATTAAGAAGTTCAGACAATATGCCAAGGATAAAAAATATAATTACCTTCATTTTGGTGGTATCCGTATTGGTCTTTATCATTTTTTTCTTCATGGTTTAAATACTCCTTGTATTGCTGAGGTTTTTGATACCTGACACCAGAAATATGACCATGCCCGAATAGGAACTATCATGGGTAATTTATCCACAGGTTGTCATTATGGCACTATTTATCCTGATTATTCTATAAGCCTGACAGATATTCACCTAAAAGATTGTTGGAAATTAATGACTGGGGTTCAAGGTCTTCAATTGGCAGAAGATAGTGAATATCTCTCTGTATTATTTCAAACTTCCTTCCAGTTGACTAATACTGCTCGTCCAAAGTTAAAACAACCTGTCTTAAAAGACTGTGTTACTGTTGGTATTTCAAATGATCAAGTTGAAGGTGTTCTATATGATCCGAGTGAACTTCCTACAATTGGTATTTCCAGTATAAATCCATTGCTGATGACAAGAAGCCCGAATCAAGACTCAAACGTATTGCTATCTCTGATGGTAGAGTCAAGCTTATTCCTCCTAAACCAGAGATTCCTAGACCACTTGTCATACCACGTAGATATGTTGTTCCTATGTCTGTTTCTGAAGCATCTTCTTCAAATAGAGTTGATCGTCCTCCTATTGAAGAATTTTTTCCTTCTGAGCCTCAGTTGTCTTCAACTGAATTGTATATACCAGAAGCTAAACCTTTCCTTGTTGTAAATAAAATGCACCATATTTCTAGTACTCATTATCCTCCTATATAAGAATGGAAATATGCCAATAGTCGCTTTGTAAAAGGTGGAAAATGGCCGCCAAAAATTTTTTTTTGTACCACCTCTTCAATGTCTAAACAGCCTGCAACTCGAGCTGACTGTGCCCCTCTGATTGAGCATAATGCTACAAATCCTACTGATTTAGATCAAGTCTATCAGATTGGGAATTATCTTACCACTTGGTGTACACATGCCGAAGATGTTCTTAATGATCTCGGCTCTCAGTTTGAACAAATTCTTTCTAATCTCAAGCTTCTCCAAGATGAACAACAAGAAGAAAGGCAGAGAAGAGAAGCCAAAGAAAGAAAGAAGAAACAAAGAAAAATAAGAGAATCAAAGGCTCCTACATTTTCTATTTCTATGGATACTCCCAACTATTGGGATATTGATGAAAAAAAAGAAGAAAGTGGTGTTGAATCTAGTTTCCAAGCCTCTAAAAAGAAACCAGAACCAGCTAAATCATTAAATTTTCAGAAACCCAAAAGTGAGATAGCCACTTTGGAAAATGCTGCCACTAAGTTTCCTTCTTTCATATTACCTTCTTTACAGAAAGCTCATGTTTTTAAAGAGGTTCCCAAATACCCAAGGGTTGAAGAAGACTTGTTTTCTACTAATTCTAGTGGATATGTTTTAGATTTATATAAATCTAAAAATCCAGCTGAATCCATTAGAGTTTGGATTGGTGCCCTCTATCAAATGCAAGTTGTCTCTCGACTGGACAATATTTCTATTTTTACCTTAGTCAAAAAAAGGATGGTCGGAATTGTCTATGACTGGTGGATGGGGCCATCAGAAGAAGAAAGGATGAATGTAGCTGCTGTAGGATTAGCTACATTAGAACTGCTACTCAAAACCCAATTTTTTCCTGAACCAGCAGATGAGAAAAAGCAAATCATTACAGATTTGGCATGTATGGAATTAAAAGATGTAAAATTTTTAGAACAGTTTGGCACTGATTATATGGCAAAAATTTATAAAGCCAATCTGACTAATGATTCTACCTAAAAGATTTCATTTTTATCTAAACTGCCTGGTAATCTAGGAGATCTCATTATGAAAGATCTTGAAGTCCGACGGAAGAAAATTGATCTAACTTATTGGATAGATCTTTTATTCAGATGTCAGGAAAAAGTTAATTATCTCTGTCGACAGAAGAATGCTCAAAAATTTTCTCCTGGTCTTGATGTTTGTTTTTTTGTTTTGCCATGGACTCCATTTAAGAAAAAAAAATCCAAAAGGTATGGAAAATACAAACCGAAAAGAGTAGCCAACCCTAGAAGGCCTTTCAGCAAATTTAAATATCTGAAAAAATGCAGGCAACCAAAGAAATACAATGCATGTTTTATATGCAAGCAAGAAGGTCATTTTGCTTGCAAGTGTCTAAGAGTTCCTCCAACAAGTTAAAAGCTTGTTTTCAAATTGATGATTTTTTTGATCATTGGTCTATTGTTGATTCACAAGATGAAGTATCAGATGTATATATTCTGACTGATGCTCCATTGTCAGATTCTGATTCTATTCCTGAAACTTGTCAGAAAATGAACCGATGTGTTGATTCTGATTGTGATCAAGACACTGAATTGCATTTCAGTGATGAATATAGTTCAGATGAATATACTGATGAAACCTCTGAAGACATTTCAGATGATGCTGTCTCTATTGCTCCTCCTCTATCTTCTGATATTAGTTCAAAGAATTCAAATCCCATTTTCCATTCCTTGCCTCCACAGCTCACTCTGAATTCTTTTTGCCCCTATCCTAAGACAGTTTCTCAGTCTTCATCTTTTCCCACTTCAACCTCTGTTAATACTGCCAAAAGTTATTTTCTTAAAAAGATTGTTAAGACTAACAATCTTCTGTATATACCTGTTGAAGTTCAAGTTAAAGGTGCTTGGATTAATGTCGATGCTTTCATCGATACCGGTGGTTCTAATAATCTAGCTTGCCCTTCTTTGTTCAAAGGTTTATGGAAACCTTTACAGAACATTCTTGTCTCCAAGACTATTGGTGGATCAGTTAATGTCACCCATTATGTCGATAATATTTCTTTAAGAATTGTGGGGAGTATTGTCAAGTTTTCTGCTGTTCAACATTATGATACTTCTGCAAGTTTGTTTCTTGGCATGCCTTTTATTAATTTAGTATTACCAGTGACTATCAATGAAGATAAAGTTATCTTCAACATAAAGAAAAAGGCAGTTGCAGTCCCAAGACTCACTTTGGCTAATTCTGAAGCAGGAAAAGAAAATAGCCAAAAGAAAGCAGGTACCAGAAGAAGACCTTTGAATGACTCTAATAATTGGCAAGAAGTGTTGCAGATTTATGAAGACAGGAG
>CM076582.1:972334112-972473976 GCA_034641835.2 Pinus albicaulis | reverse complement strand
TTAATCTCTTAATTTTGTTACTCATTTTGTTTTATAATATTAATAATACATTGAGTTTATAATATTAATCCCAAAGATTTAGAATATTGATAATCCCTTTTTTTAGTATGAATCCTTTGTCGAAGTGTACGAAAAAGGACCACTTTAGCTACGCATAACTAATAGCCCTAACATCAAAAGTGGCTGCCAATATCTTCAGATCTGCAGTTATTTGATCAAGAAAAGAGCTGCAAAAAACCAGATCTATGCATAGAAAGACATTAAGCAGTAAAAAGAAGGGTTTGCTCCATATATCCAATAGACAAGACAAGAACAATTTTTGAAAGAATTTTTGTATTAAGGGCACCTGGGAGGAAAACAAGAAGGCGCATCCAATTCTCCTCAATGGGATGGATTCTTGGAAGTCCTCAGCACTTCAGATCTAGAATCTCTCTCTCTTGTTGGTGTAGAAAACCCAGACAAAAATAGAACTCAAAGGGAGCTCACACAACAAATAATGTAGAAAAAATGTGACCAAGTGTATAGATCCAGAGTGATCTAACAGGCAACAAAAGGTGAAGAATGGTAGGAAAAACCCTCCTATTTATAACAAAATATTGGGTCATTCTAGATCTTGGTGCATGATTAAAATAACGTTAACCAAATCTAGATCCACCTTTTATGGAATATTTTATTATATTTGTTGGAGGGAAAAAGTATTTGACTTGGGTCAAATCCCTTTATTTGTTAATAATAAATAAATAAATGATTTATTTATCTTTTTAAGGAAGTGGTTGAAGGATAATTAAATAAATAATGATTTATCTAATTATTTGTGGGTGATTTGGTCATATTTAACAAGGAATATTATCTAAATAATATTTAAATAATTATTCCTAGAAAACAATAAGATAAATAAAGGTTTATCTAATTAATTTCTTTGTTTTTGGGTTAAACATGACTAGGAATAATAATTAAATTATGGTTTAATTAATTATTCCATGAGGAAAATTAAACAAAATAGGTTTGTTTAATATTTCCTTTTGGGGTTTCCTGTTTAGACCATAAACAACCTAATAAATGTGGTTTATTAAGTTATTTTACATAGTGAAAGCAATTTTAATCAGGGTAAAATTGGTCTTACATGGTGTACTTGGGTCCATCTAATGATAATAGGTTAGATGACCAAAAAATGGTGTAACACCTTTGGTTTATTAATTTATTGGCTTTAAAATATTATTCTCTTAAGTTTATAATATTAATACATTGGGTTTATTAAGCTCTTAAATTCAATATATTAATATTATTTTTATTATAGTTAGTTTTATCAAAATTATATATATATATATATATATATATATATAACATAATTGTGATAGATAATAAATACTATTAATAATAATTAAATATTATTATTATGTTATATGTTAATTATATTATAGTGTGAAATATAACTATTAATATAATATTATATGACATCTAATATAATGCACTTGGGAAACTCCTCATACTTTACAATATAATATATTTATAAGATAATATATTAATATAATCATATGGTTGTTATTATGTGCATAGTTATTAATAACAGAAATAGTTAGTTTTTAAGAAATACACTTCATAATTATTAATGTGGTTGATATATGTCTATAGGCGTATATCAATTACATTGGTAAATGTCTTTAAGCTAATTAACTACATAATCTAACTTCATGAAAAAGGTAATCACTACATATTATTTGAAATGGTTGATATACCAAACAATTTCTTTTAGTATTATATTTAAAAAAATACGAAATTAAAAGTAGAATTGATTTAACAATTATATATATATATATATATATATATATATATATATATTTTCTAAATTGGTCTACTTCTATTATTAATACAAAGATTACAGCGAGGTCTTAGCCTTCGAAAATCTTGCCCATTGAAGCAGCATTCTATCAAATATACCTCTTAAGACTAACCAGAAGTTTGCAAACACTGGACCAAAAACCCTGTTAAGAGACTGACAATTCTGGCAGAGCCGCCCACGCAGGGGAAACCGGCTATGAGACTTAGTGACATAAACATAAACTCCGATGCACAAAAAAGCAAACCCAGACTTACAGTTAACCGTCATAAACCTGGAGGTGCTTTCCGGAAACCTGTTATTCGGGTGGTTGTTCTTCAATGATACGGAAAACATAGTCTTGGTTTTCTTCATCCTGCTTCTGGAAATATTCGTGGACCTTGGAATCGCCTGCCTCGACTTTGCACTGGCACCCCGGAAAACCTGTGCCATGGATCTCATTACCGCCAATATCCTCATGCTTCAGATTGGGGACTGGAGAGTAGGACAGAAGATCGTTGAGGCCTTTCTCCTTAAGCTCGCCCACCGCCTGAAGATTCCGCTGCTTGGAGTTAGCCTGAATGTCAAGGGTGAAATTGGCGACCATGGTGACACTGTAGTTGGCGCAAGGAAAGCAGAATTGCACGTTGTGGGAGAGAGCTGGGGGGGAAGACAGAGAAGGCATGGTGTGGGTGAAGTCCCTAGCCGAGAGAGAATGCATAGACCTTTGGCCCTGGCCACTCTGAGTATCAGGATAGCGCCTAGTGAAAAAATCAGAAGAGTTAGAGGTCGAGCCAGAGTTAGAAGAGGAAGGCAAGTGGGCTCTCTGTCCACTACTTGCCCCTCTTCTTAATATATATATATATATATATTAAGAAAAAGAAAATATTTCAATATATTTTTTTATTATAAATTTAAAATGATATTCATTTAATAATATTAATTATTTATGTATATCAAAAAATTAATCATTTCCACAATATAATATATATCACCAGATATGTTTAAAAATAACAAATAAACATTAACAAATCATATATATATATATGACCAAGATATATATATATATAGATATATATATATATATATATATATATGAAAAAAATATATACATATTTTGTTGAAGGGGGAGTGTGATTGCCCATGTCAATATCGAAAAGATTCAATTAACAATGACATCTTTAAAATTTATGATAAAATAGAAGTGATGAGGTATCTTTTTATGAACTTTTAAATGATGGTTGCTAAGCGGTTACGCAATCCAGTGAACCATTTTTATTTTTAACAACAACATATGTGCACCACAAAACAAAAGTAATGCATCATTCTGAAGTTGAAAACGCTATTTTCTTGTGAATGAATAAAATCTGATTGTGTTTAATATCTCCATTCACCTAACACAAACATTTTAATTGTGTTTACAACAACTCGCCAGCTATGGTGACTGTCTAACCTTCTCCTCCTGCTGAAGACTGAGGCTCCATTTTCCACATTCACGTGAGTTTCTTTTGGGTTTCAGTGGTTCACCTACCCATTTCAGTAATTTTGGAAGTATTATAAGAAATTGAGGGACCAATAAAATCTCTGTAGAAAATGCACTTCCTTTCGTCAACATTATCCGTGCAAAATGCGCAACTTATGATAACCAGTTTATAAATATATATTGTACGTCTGTACTATATATGTACTACATACTGCAGCTTTTAAGTTATAATTATGAGTCTCTTAAAACCGGGCAAGAAGGTGGAATTTGGTTATATATATATATATATATATATATGTTTTAGTATATAAATGTAATTAATTTTCCCAAATTCCCTTGGTATCTTAATCTTGTAAATTATAAGTAAAACTTAGTATTTCAAATATATCTTACCCATATTAAGGGAAAAAAAGCCTAAGCTTCTAGCCATTAATATAACTATTTTAAAGCTTAACAAGGCTGCACTGCAGCGGAATACCTGCCGAATACATACGTAGAAATTTTTCTGCCGAATACATACATAAAAAGTCGAATTTGAAATATCCAGGAAATAAAAGTGGAAGAAAAAGTTATCATGGCTTACAACAAAAACAACGGGGAAATTCGAATCTGCTTTTGATCACGGGCATGTTCCATCTTTTAAAAGAGAGAAGTAGCCAAGCTTTCCCTAATGTGAAACTTGTGGCTGAATACAACGAAAAATGTAACCTTCGAACGTCTTTAAAGAGTTATTGCTATATTATTAACAACACATACCTCTTTCTCAAGGACAAAAAAAAAAAACCTTCAACTCTGGGAAGGTGGAAAGGTGACAACAATTTATTGAGTGGTTGCTAAATAGTTTCACAGGCACATCACCGAAATAATGGTGAAATCTAGCATTGAAATGTAATGGATTGTTTTCAAATATAATCAAGTAGATTTATTTCTACATTGGAAACTCGACCGAAAATCTCACTATATTTGCATGAAACAATGACGTGCTACAATTTGAAGACAAAAATATGGCCCATGTAAGAAACATCTAATCAATTCAGCTAGAATGTAGTCTAAGAGAAATAAAATCTCAATATTTTATTGACTTTATAAACACGGTCCTCTCACCTTATTAAGTATGCCCTACGAGGAGCGTCTACGTGGCACTTATATTTTATAAATTATTAATACAAGATATGTGCATGTTTTACATCTGGCTATGTGCATGTTTATGTTGTTTCATGCTCGTTCCAAGCTCTCCATCTCTTCTCACAACTTCCAAATACTGTAAGAAGCCAACGAAGCCTTCCAGCAAGGAAATCAGACACCGAGGATATTAATGTGCACTTAGAGAAGCAGGACTCAAGCTCTATGCCATAGGAGAAGCTTCCAAAGGCTATTAAGTTAATTAAAAGGTAGCTAAAAATATTTGATTTTTTGAATTGCTATAGGAAACATTCCCTTACATTAGTGTTTTAAAGTAAAACTTTGGGTGATGCACACCACAATCCCTTCTAAATCCATAGAAACAATCCACAGTATAGATCCACAATCGTCTATTTGAGTTAAAGGTAACAATATAGAAAGAAAGAAAAAAATATGTATATCTACTTAATTTTCTGGTTGGCAATAATGTTTGGGTAGTGATTTGATGCTTGGAAATTCGTATTGCTCTTTGCATATGAAATTTCTTGTATTAAATTTTTGGTTGGATGTTGATATTTCTTGTATTGAATTTTTGCTTTGATGTTTCATATTTTTTTTTGGTACATTGAATTTTTGGTTGTTTGGCACTATCTCTTTACAAAATATTTTGTATTGTCTTACATACAAAATACATTTCAATAAGAAAAATTGTCCATATAACAATCCTCATATATCAACCACATTAATAATTATGAAGAGTATCATCTTAAAAACTAACTATTTCTATTATTAATAACTACTGCAATTAATAACAATGACTATATTAATATACTATCTTATAAATATATTATATTTTTATTATAATATTATTATATTTATTTTTATTATAATAATGTTATATTATATATTAATATAATATTATGTTATCATATAACATTATATATAATAGTCATATTTCACACTATAATATAATTAATATATAATGATAAAGCATTTAGTTACTATTAATAATGTTTACTATCTATATATATATATATATATATATATATATATATATATATAATTAATAATAATAATAGATATATTGAATTTAAGGGATTAATAAATGCAATGTATTAATATTATAAACTTAAAAAGATTAATATTTTAAAGGCAATAAATTAATAAAATAAAAGGGATTATCAATATTATAAATCTTTGGGATTAATATTATATACTCAATAGATTATTAATATTATAAGATACAAAAGGAGTAACAAACATAAGAGATTAATATTATAAATCTAATGCATTAATATTAAAAAATCAAGAGAACGATATTATAAAACTAGGAGATTAAAAAAACCTAAGATACTAGTATCATAATCTCAAGAGATTAATACATGTGGACTAAACCCAATAGGGTTAATAAGTCCAAGGGACTAATATTATAAAATCAATGGATAATAAGCCCAAGGGATTTATATTATAAGCCCAACAAATTAATAAACCCAGTGATTATTAAACTCCAAGGGATTATTAATATTGATGAAACCCTAGGAATAATATTAGAAAACCCTACTAATATAAACCTTAATATTAATATTATAAACCCAAACAATTAATATTGATGAACCTATGGGTTTTAATATTATAAACCTTGAAATTATGTTCATAAACTCAAGGGATTAATATTATAAACCAAAGGATTAATAAACTCAAGGGATTAATATTTCATGAAAACCCTAATATATTATTAGAACATATTAGATATTAATATTATAAACCCAAGGGACTATTTATATTATAAATCAAAGGGATTAATAAACCCAAGGTACTAAAGTTATTATAAACTCAAGGGATTATTATTACAAACCCAAGGAAATAATATTAAGTTGTAGGATTTATATTATAAACCCAAAACAAACTAGAATAATCCATAAACCACTGGAAACAAATATTATAAATCCATAAAAATAAAAATAAAAAACTTAAACCCTAAAACTAATATTATAAGCCAAAATGTTAAACCCCAATTAATTTTAATGTCGTGATTCTAGATTGAATGAATTGTAATGTAATGTATCATTATGACAATGATTTTCACAAAGTAATTGTCGCATCGCTAACGATGTTTGTCAAACTCCAAAAATTGGACATATATTTATACTTCATTTTGACATCACAATATTAAACCCTAATATTATAAACCCTGACGATATTAACATTAGGGTTTTATAATTGTGATAAGAAACATTCACACGTTAGTGTTTTCACGTAAAACCGTTGGGTGATGCACACCACAATCCCTTTCTAAATCCATGAAAACAATCCACACAAGAGTATAGATCCACAATCCTCTATTTGAGCTAAAGGTAACAATATAGAAAAGAAAAGAAAAAAAAAGGTATATCTACTTAACTTTCTCTGCGTCTGCAAGAATGTTTGGGTAGTGATTTGATGCTTGGAAATTAGCATTTCTCTTTGCACATGAAATTTCTTGTATTGAATTTACTCGGTTCGGATCGTCGATATTTCGTATGTGAATTTCTCGCTTCGATGTTGTACATTTATGCTCGTACATTTAATTTTTAGATGCTTAGTACGCCCGTTTCTCTTTACTGAAAATTTTTAGTCAATGCCTCACACACTACATAATTTTTTCTTTTCCAGAACGAGACATTCTGGCCTTGTACCGTTATTTAGTCTATTAGGAAAATTTGTTCAACGCCCATAACCCTCCCCATAATTTCTTTTTTTTTGTTTCCCACAGTCGTTATAACCTACAAACTTAAATTTTGGGCAACAACGAATGTTCATTTGCCCCTCTTGATTGGAGGACATTAATATTTTTCCAAGTAGTATTTATCAAAAAGGCGCAACATAAAATTATATACCCATTTTTCCTTTCGGGTCATTAGCTACAAAACTCTATAGCTCCATCAATACATAGCTTTAAAAAAATAATTTTTTCCTAGTGTGCAAAGCAATTAGTTCCATGGTGAAAACGTAGAACTATAAGAATCAAGGCTAAGGCATACATGGAACACTAGTTAAGTAGTAAGATCCTGAATTTTTTGACCTCTAGGGTGATGCAAGGGGAAATATTGAACCATTAAGTTATATTTTCCAGTGTCATACAGGTATTTCTGTTATCGTTTTGGGGAAAATATTGAACCTGACAAGGATATTAAAATATTTCAAAAATGAGGTAGTATTTCAGATAGAGAAGAGATAAACTATTAAGATATCAAATTATTTTTCTATCTGGTTGGGTGGTGAAGAGAAAGAAAGCTTGCATCTACCGATATGATTATGTATGAACAATATGAGGTGCATGAATTACTTTCAAGAGCATGAAATGCCTTTTTTTTCTTCAATTGTCTTCATTTTCTATATTTTTTCTTTACTTGTCTTCTATTATTTTTGTACTTTTCTACATTTCTCTTCGCTTGTATTTTCTATTGTTTTTTACTATGTCACATTTCTCTATGAAAAATATATTTCACCGACCACCCTTCTTCGATGTATCCAACTATGTTACTTCATGTGATCTCTCAAAGTAAACGAGAAAAATTGGGATATTGTTCACCTTTTAACATATCCACTCATACATTGCTTCATGATCCTCCAAAGTATTGGGCGAAGGAGATAAGGAGAGTATCGAAATTGGAAATGGAAAAGATTCAAAGAAATGAAATGGGAAATGACAAAGAAAGAAATAAAGAAACTTGGATCGACTTGTTTGTCATGGTAATGTCCTTACCATGCAGCTTGGTAAGAACTCATGGCAAGCCATGGCAAATGGCATAAGAAAGCATGTAAGATGTAAAACATGCCAAGAGCCACAATGGACATGGTCTCCTATGAAACATTTGGTGGAAATTTTTTGTATATAGAAAATTTATTCCATAAAACATAAAATTGTGTTTAAAAAAATACACTTGGAAATATGTAATATTTTTTAATGAGAACAATAAAAACTTCAAAATAAATTCTATTTGAAGAAATATATATGTTTGATGAAAAATTCGGATATCAGTGGAAAATCTTGAAAAATATGTGCCGAGAGGAACTAGAAAAATAGAAACTTTGCATAAATTCTCTTTGAAAAGAATAGAGATTTTGATAAAACTTTTGGATAACTTCGGAAATTTTCAAAAGTGATGTCCTCGAAAATATTGATACCTCCAATAAGGGTTCAAATAGTTTTCCAATCAAAAAAGCATAAAAATACAATTAGCTCATTTTAAATCTAAATTAATTCAAAAACATTGGTTAAACTACAAGATATGGAAAAAAGTGGTCAAAGCAACCTAATAGGTAGTCAACAATCTATACGATCGCTATATACGTACCCTTGGCGAGGTATAATAACGATAGAGAAAAGTGTTTTTTGTTCGAATAAGAGCTATAACGGGTTCGAGGGTTTCTCCAGCCATAATATAGCACGGTGGCATGTTTCTTACACAATAGAAAAGAAGATAGGATATTTCTATCATGAAAGCATTCATATGGTCTTTCACGATGAGCACAAATGCCTTTCGGTGGTTGTGTGAAACATTGAATGGTATATATGTTCGTCGGGATGTAAAAGGCATGTTACATTTCCATTTTCATATACTGGTGACTCTAGATTTATTATTGATGAAATCTTTTGGATGGATCATTTTCTGCCTCAAGCACATCGGTGTACATTCTCTCCTCCCCCACCTCTCATAGTTGGGTGGCCAGCAATGCTCCTTAAGCGATTCTTTTAAGAATATTATATTCTCACATGTTTTTAAAAAGATTTGTATTTTGTATTTGTTTTAGAATATCATATGCTAACATGTTTTAAGGGATTTGAATTATGTTGTTGATGGCTTGTAGTAGAAGGGTCTCTTACTTTCGCTGCCTGGGAAGTATACATTTTAGAGATGTCTACATGATGCCTTCCGTGGAAGAGGTGAGACTACCTCTAATCTAATACAATTATGTTTTTAGCTATTTCGATTATTATTTGTTTTAGAGTTTGTTAGTTTTATTTGTTTTTTTATCTTTACTTCCTTAGATATATCTCTCTGTATATTAGAGATACATTATATTTTCTGATTTATTTCTTATTTTTTGGTTCAAATAATATTTTTTAAGAAAGAAAAATAATACTCCAGATTTTAGCTTTATATCCAAAATTATAATTAATTTTTATATAATTCAAATGTCAACATTTTTTGAAAATAAATAAATAAATATATATTACCGTCAAAATTATATACCAATATATAGAGCATCTTATATATATGGGATGACAGTTCCTCGGATTTTATAAATATCGTCAGAGACACATTTATAAACACTATATTAAATGAAACAATGTTATCTTATAATGGGTAATATTAATAAAAAAACTTGTATTAATATTATAACAATGTCATATTAAAAGTAAACCTATAAGAAACAATGTTATTTTATAGTGGGTAATATTCTTTAAAAAAATATTAGTATTGGTATTGTAATATTAATGTTCATATTAATAAATAAATATTATAAAAACTAATGAGCATGTAGAATGTATTTTTATTTTTCTAAATTGTTAGCATATGGGAGTAACAATGTTATCTTATAAAGGGTAATATTAATAAAAAAACTTATATTAGTATGGTAATAATAATAGTAATGTATAATATTAATAAATAAATATTATAAAAATTGATGAGTATGTTGAAAGTTTTTTATTTCTGAAATTGTTAATATAAACTAAAGAGATACAAAGTCATGACATTGTATTGTTTGTTTGGATTGAAAAAATTATTAAATTAAATTTTAATATTTTATTTTTTATCTAAATTAATCAAAAATTATTTATATTTAATTCATTAATTTATATTAAAGATTTTAGTTATTACCATTTATTTAATTATAAAATAAAAATAATTTAAAACAACAAACAATACAATGTTAGGGTTTTTGTATCTCTTTAAAGACATCTCTTAAATTTGTATGCTTCAAATAACTATTTTTCTTTCCTTTTCCAATTTTTGCTTCACTCACCATTATTAAGCTTATTTTTCTTTCCTTTTCCAATTTTTGCTTCACTCATCATTATGTGCTTTATAATTCATTATTATTATTTTCCTCATAGTCTTTATAATTCATTATTATTATTTGTATGTGAGTGATATTTTCTAATTATTTAATTTTTATTGTTTATAATTATAAAAATGTTTTACTCTAATACTCCATCTTACTCATTTTTCTTGTTTTTAATGGTCTCTAGATATCATTATCACATAGTTTTTATATAACATGTTACAACTCATCTAATTACCAATTTATTCCAAGTGATTCCCACTATTTGAAAATTGGTCATGCTCGCGCATTATTGGGCGATTACATCGATGATTCTTCTTTATTAAATACATGTAAATCAATCCCAGCAAATTAACAATTTTTACATGAGATTCAGAAATCCAGGTATATTAGAGTTGTTGTAATGTCATGTCTTGTATTGTCTTTTTCTTATTTAACATTTATATTTTGTCAAATTACATAAAAAATAAAAAATAAATAAAACTCAAATTTAAAATTATAATTTAAAATAAAATTAAAGTAAAATAATCAATTTTCCATACTAAGCTTCTGTGATTTTAGATTTTTTGAATATAATATTTTAAAATATAATATTTTTATTTTAAAAAAATAATTAGAATATTTTTTTATTTTTGTAATAAAATTATTCATTTTTTTAGCTTTTAAGTGAAAATAAAAGAAAAATATCTTACATGAAAAGTAATTTATCGTGGTTGAATATAAAATAAAATAATAATAATAAATAAATAAATAAAATCAGTAATATTGTCCTATAGTAGGAAAAAAACTCATGGTATTGACTCATGATCATTCATGTGGAATATTTCCTATTTAAAGTGAATTAATAGGTACTAGATCCATCTAAACTTTGGATGTATGTCGAGCAACTAGAAAAATAATAAAATTAATAAAGAAAGATTTTTGCATACAAGGTTGTTATGTGACAAAAGAGCACTCAATCCATAAGTGAATATCACTCTTCATTACTTTTAAGCCGACGTGAGTCATGTGTGCGTGCAATTATTTCGCTAGAAACGTCTCTTTTCATTGGCTAAGCAATATCTATTTACAATATTTAGCATCTATAATCTACCTTTAATCTACATGCACTTAGTTTAAAATTATTTTAGTTAATAGAGCCATTAAAAAAATACAAATACTTTGGAAAGATGGATAAATAAGTAGTATATTTTGATTTTGTTTTAATTATTATTTTTTTACCTATAAATATGATTTTTATTAAATTTTTCTCATCATTTTTTAAATGAAGTTCTTCCAAGACGCATCATACGAAAATTAGAGAAATTTATTTTTAATTTTCAAACCTTTTTACTATCACCATACACCCTTCATTGGCAGTCTAAGTTTCGTGATAGAAATTTCGCACACATCTTCCATAAGTTATTAACAAAATAATAAATGAAATAGAATTTTGAGGAGTCCTAGTGCATGCATTACACACAAAACAATTATAGGTATAATATTCCATTTAAAAAACCAACATATATCCCCATAGATAGCTCTTATGATATCCAATATATTATAAGCTAGGGAATTATTGATTAGGAAAATATTTCAACAAACCAAGCCACCTACAGCGTAAAACTAATCTACTAATATACTATTGTAAGCATTAATTCTAAGTCCCTCCCTTAATAAGCTAACATTATGAAATTAGCATTACAAAGGTAAAATACAAGAATCATAAGTTGACGAACACATATATTTTCTCGATTAGTCCCGATATGGTCTTGATCAACACTTATATCCACTGCGGAATCTCTCGTACTATGCTCTCTATTCACCACAACACTTTGAGCTTACCACTCGACCCATTTAAGACACAAGTCAGCCTCGACCATTGCTTTTTTGGAAATATTTGAAAGGATAAACAATATACTATACTTAGCTCCCTTAGGGCTTCCCACAAGAAAATATGTCAAGTAACTGAACCACTCTATGGACATACCACAATTTTTTTTAATATTTCGTATCTGCATTTATCTCATCAATTTCTAAGAAGAAAATATAGACACTTAAATAATATTCGAGAAGTTGATTATACAACTGATCTATATAACACACAAGGATCTCTCATTCTATAACCCGTAGTCGGTATTCATGGATTTATGAGCACCGAGAACAACAAACCGTAACAGTGATGTAAAAACACAATCACATTAGTGATGCGTTCAAGGGTTTTAGAGTGTCAAGAACCACTCATTTTGAATTATGCAATACTATTCATTGATTAGTTCTACACTTTTAACAAACAACCTAACTATATAATGAAAAAAAAATGTTTAAGAAAAGAAGTGTAGTAAAAAAACCAATTAGTTACTACGTTAGAACTTTCATAAATATAGCTTGTATTAATGCTCCTAGCACAGACCTGGCAAGACATATTAGCTTGACCTTATTAATAAAAATATAAATAATGCTCCTAGATAATGATGGGTCACATTAGCTTCTTCAATAATTGGTTTGTTATTTATGGTTCCTTATATAGATCATCTTGACAAAAAAATTGTATATGTGAGCTACCCGCCTTCATATATCCACATAATCTTCACATCTACGACAATATCAAAATTTGAATATTAATTTCTCCATTAGATTTGAGTGTGTGACTTTCAAGTATGTGGATCTCTAGAATGTTCTTCTCATGACCTTCAATTTGGGTTTTCTTGCTATATTTCCTAATAAGGTTCATTAGGATTCACAAATATATTTACGCCGATAACGCATCATGAATGCATTATTTGAAAAATCTTACCAAATTTCCCCCAAGTAACTTCACAAATTGCCACCGTAATGTACTTGAGACTCCCAATCATATTCTGGTCAGAGTTGGTGCCAAATCCAATCAATTATTTTTAGAAAATCAGCTACACCTACTTATGGTTCTAGTAAGGGTTATAAGAGTTTGATGTAAATCTCAAAATCTGAATATGTATATAAACTAAAGAATATTCATATTATTAGACCTGTAAGTCACTTACAATTTGATATGTGATAACAGAGAAAAAATTGAACCATAATTCAAATCTATGTCTTTAATTATATCCTGTTTATCTAAATATCAAGAAGATGGGGATTGACACATTGAAGAAACATATCAAAAACTAAATTTCATCCATCATAGTAACAACTAAATATATACCTGGGTTGAACTTCTAGAAAGCATTTCTAACTATTGTGGTAAGACTTAAAAAAACAGCATGATAAGCAACATTATAACTACACCTACCAACATATGTTCCTTCTTTACATGAATTACATATCTTCGCCTAATGTGCAACATATGACCCCGAGCCAACAAAATGTTGAGAGCATAAGCAAAAAGTGGCATTGATTCAACATATTCTAGAATTATTCATAAAATGATGGTTTGTTATAATCCGTAGACTATGTGAGTTTCGCTGATAATATCCCCAGGGAATCCCGACACTTAGCAACCCATGCAATGTTGTAATGTATAGAAATTATCAAGGTAACACACCAAAAAAAACACAAAATAAAGTTAGTCTTAACACTCCACAATAATTAGAAAAATAAATACTCTCACATACTAACTAATATAGTGTTCACAATTTAATCCCAATTTCTTCCATCTTCCTTGGCTCTCCTTTGAGGGAGCTGCTTCCATATGGCTAATACAAAATTAGAAAATTTTAAGGATACCCTATAGTGAATAAGCAAAACATAAATAAATTATATCTCCATTAAAAAACTAAATATACATCCCAAGATATATACTACAAGAAATCAAACAAATTCTATAAGAAAATATCAGTTGGAGAAGGATTCCAACAAACTAATCACCAACAAACCTAATCTCACCAATATACTATTGTAATAATTAATTATGTTTAGGCACCAACTTTTTCACACCGATGGTTTTTATCATGGTATTTTTCTCTAATGTATCATATTTAAAGCATATGATTGTCCAATGTCGACATTCGCTGTAAAAAATTAAAATTTAAAGCAATATTATTAAAATAAAATTGAGATAAAATAGTAATTTATCTAGCGGAGGATGGAGGTTTTTATGCCATCCTTTTACAACCCATGGTTTTTCCATGATATTTTTCTCTAATGTAAGACATTCATTGCAACAAAAAGCTTTGAGCTAGATCAAGTAAAATCCTACCTCCACTACAAATATCAAACTCGAGGAATTTTCATATATTATACTATGATTCAACAAAGAGAACCACTCAAGGCACACTACACAAATAATTTGTAGCTCGCTGATGTATGTCTTCTAGTTAAAACTTGGAAAAGTCAAGTTTTTTCATATTGTTTACATATGTTATTCATTTTATTTTCTATGTTTTAAATTTTACTATTGAATGTGAAGAGAAATAATGAAAACAAAAATACTACTGGTGCATGTTTTTCAACTTTTATTTATATTTCTACATATCTATATCTTATAAGGAATTCTCATCTTTCTAGGTTTATACTTTATCAACGAGTGATAGAGCAACACTATAACAGCTTTGGTTTTACATTTCCTTTTTAACCTTCACATTAAAAATTCATCGAGTATGTTTCTCTAAGAGGTTCATAAAAAATATTTTGATTTTGTCCATATTAAGATTTATACGAGTTTTTCTTAGACTATGTCAACTATTGGTTTTAAAACCTCTTGAAAATTCACTTCAATATGTCTCTGATGTTCATAAAATCTAGTTTACGACAACCGCAGTTGAGTGTTATTGAGTTTTACTTAGTATAGATGTTGTATTAAAATTAATTTAGGTGGAACCAAGAATAGAAAAAACCCTACTACTAATAGCAGTATGAGTAATCATAGAAATTATTTGTCTAGTGTTAATATTGTTCCACGTTATGCCTATAGAGGTATTCCGAGTAGCCACTACATTGTAACACCCCTAGTTTTATGTTCTGTAAAAGTTAGACATTTGAACTCTAATCCAAAGGGGAGTGGACCCCCAATGGATAAGTATTTTGTGCAAGTAATTAAATATTTAATTTTGAAAAATAAATAAAATATTTCTGTGCAGATTGACCAAAATGATAATTGTGAGATCACTTACTAAATCCATGAGGATGGATAGAGGAAAATAATTCGCCAAAAATCTTTCAAAAATCCTTGGAAGAATTTATTTCTAAATTAGATTTTGAGGAAAATCTAGTTTCCCCAATGATGTGGATAGTAGTTGGGAAGAGGTAAAGTCGGGAAACGCAAAAGAAGCTTTAAAAAATCCCCAAAAAATAAAAGCCTAAGAAAACAGAAGAAAATCATCCCGTAATTTCGGACGCGTAATTAGAAATAGGCTTTAGGGAGCAAATACTAAATAAGCTATTACTTAATAGATTAGAGGTTATCTATTCTAGAGATGATCTCAAAGTCAGGTGAGTTCTCGAGGATGGTATGACTTAAGGTTGGGAGGCCGTCAATTACAAGTGGTATGACATCGTTTTGCTAAGTAATTAAATTTGACAAGAATGAATAATACTCGAAAAGTGTTATGATAATTATGTTGAAGGAAGTGATGTGTGTAATGAATTTCCTTACTTTTTAATAGAGGTGAATGTACAGTTAACTCTCCCCAACTCGTATGGTAGTAGGAAAGAACACTAGGGAGATACTATCAAATCCTAACCTCTAAACCATTAAATGGTCTAAATCCGGGGAAAGTGTAAATGCTTCCCTAGCATGCTTAATATAACTTAATCTTCTTCTGTTATTAACTAATTACTACGTACAGGAAAAGGAAATCAAGTATTCGTATCTTCCATATAGATGACTCGCTTACATATAATTTACATCTATTCAATGACGCATTTGGACACAACTAAATAAAATGAGTATAATGGTTACACCAATGAAATAAAACAATAGCGAAAGTATAGAATTCAATCAAATGACACCGTCATGCATATGTATTACGTATACCTATATGCTTACCGACAGACAACCAAACCCAATTCTAAAGATGATATGGGAAATTGGTTGTCAGCCATTTATAACGAAATTAGAAGCCTGTGATATAAACATGAAAATATTGCTATTTAATATAGCATGCTAGACATGAGGAAAGATTCTATAAATATATATATATATATATATATATATTCCAACTAGGTTATTATCAAAACCTTATTACTTTATCGCCATCATAGTATTGGTAGGAAAATTCTGAATTATCCCGTACTCTTAAAAGTAATGACAAGAAAGCATAGCATGTGGAAATAAGAGTAAAAGGAGTTAAAAATTTGGAAACAAAGAAAGGCTTCGGTAAGACATTATTAAATATATTTCCTATCTTTTATTGTTTTTCCAAGCAGAATTAAACAAGAATTCAACCGATATGTGTAACACTTCGAGGCGTCCGATGTTCACATGAGTAAAATTATACGTTGTTACCAAAATCACCCGAGAATGTTACTTTGGCGATTAAATGAATAAACAAGCAACATGGAAAACAAAACATATTCATCCTCCGGACATATTATAAAAAACTAGTTGAGTTGAAGAAAAACGATTGTTACGACACAGAGAAACCTAGGACTACTCCTATTGTACTTGTTTCAACATTCCACCAACAATCACGAGCAAGAGAATGTGACCTCTCGCCGACATAGTAATTCCAAGAACATATCGTAGGAGTTATGTTTCGAATCTCCCGAATACTAGTCACCATTTATAAATTATACCACGATAATCCTTTCGAGAAAATCGTAGCACCGCCTTAGAAATTCATACATATGAATAAACATCCTATCCGAGGAATGCAATCAGTCACATACCAACTCGAATCAACGATGGAAAAGAAAAAGATGATGTTAATGACTTCCGGAATCATGGTGGAAATCACCGAAATTACTAAGCCTCAAGGTAGTAGCTCACCTACGTAAATCAATGAGATAGATAAGAAAGGGTAACGATGAATTAAATTAAATAAAAATTGTAATGCAAAATCATGAAAGTGGCCGTAGAATTCGTTACCTCTTTACCTCCATCCTTCCAATAGAAACGCTCCCTAATATAAAGGATACTTAATCCCAAGGATGTTGAATGTCTCACAAAGTTAAAGGAATACATGGACAAAACTTCGTCTACCTACCTTGAAGAATTCTTAAAAAGATGCAAACGCTAGAAGAGTCGAATACCATCAACAATGAAATAAACCAGACCACCAAGAGAGAGACGGCTAGATTGCCCCGAAGGAAGAAAAATTCCTACTACGTTATGCATTCGCTGGAGATGGAGCTACACGGTGAAGTTGAGATAAGCGCAAACTAGAGTTAAGCTCACGGTGTATAACGATAATATAAATCGAGAATGAAATGAAACAGAAACACTAGGGCATAATTTGAGGTGACTCCGAGATGTCGATAATGGAAAAAAAAAATCAACAAACACGTAAATAATATTACCTCGAGAAAAATAAATCCTTCCCCATGTTGCAGCCAACCTCTCGCAGCAAACGAGAGTTGAACGTTCTAGAAAGAGAACTCACAACAGGGCGGCAAATTTTTACAGGAGACAAAACCCAAGTTGGAAGTAAATCCCCACCGTCCCTACCGGTTTCCGATCCGAGAAGAGCAATGCGGATCGAGACCTCGATTTCGAAGAGGAACGTCATAAATGAACGCTACTACATACATGGCACGGAGGAGAGAACGATTAAAATTTGTCGGTCATATGGGTTTGATAAAATAAAAGTGAACAAATGCCTTATTAAATCTAATACAAATTTAAATACACAGAGCAGCCGGCTCGTCGTTAAAGACGAGGGAAGCAAAATACCTACCACGAAAGCTCTAATGCCTGTGCGCACGATAGTGTCAGCTAGGTTGTGTAAATCAAGGCGGGTAATTGGGAAAAATTTAATGCAACAACCAAATTTCTGAAAACTCCGATAGGATGTATCAAAACGATTATGAGGGATATGGAAATGTCATACAAATCGCAAGAGTAAACGTGGACGTACATACATACAAAATGAATATTCGGTGAAATAAATAGAGGAGTGGCCCTTGAACCCTTGAGAAGAAATTATAAAATACTCTACCTCATGTCCAAAGGAAGAAGTCAAAGGTATGAGTATTAATATTTATACTCTTCCTCCATAGAAACAAAGCGAATTGGGATGCAATAATGGAGGGGCACGCATCCCTTACAAAGATTTTCAAACTTTATATGTGAAATCAATTAATATCAAGCCCTTCCGCATTTCGAATGACACGTTTGATGGGTAGGGATATTATTATCCTATAATATCCAAAAGGATGGCATGACAATTTTATAAACTATGAAGAATGAGAGAGTAAAATGCAAACAAAAAAATTAGACACAGGGTATGTATAGCCTAGGAAGAATATGTTGGAAATAGTCGACTAACCTTGGTATTAATATAATGAGATTTTTAAAAGTAGCCAAAATTAAAATAAGTCGAAAAGGTATCTCCAAATATGAGAATAGTTACCGAAGAAAAAAATTCTCATAAAATCGTAATGGTATGTATTGAATTAAAAAGGCATTGGAAACCCCATCGTATATGTGAAATTTTAAATGAACTTGTGTATCGGGAATTTGGACTTAAAGGAGTCCGTAAATACACCTATAAAGAAAAAGAAAAAAATTTTGAGTAGAGTGGATGTTACAAATGTAGCACGTAGCTCATGTTATACAAAATCACCGTTGTTGTGTGTCACTGTTGTTATGCATATCGTATAAATTATTTATCGTTGAAAAAAAATAAAAAATTGGTGGACTGTATCGGACCGTGTTGTTTTAGGTGGATAGCTTGCTGAAACAGAAAAGTCCAATGGCCGGAAGTGAGGAAATTTATGTTGATCTCAAGGTGGATGAAGATAATACACCAGAACTCAACGCTCCGGGTGATGGCTATGTTGCACATTTTGCAACGAGAAATGGCTAAGCTAAGGCTTTAATGACAGATTTTCATTACCTGGGCTGAGCGCAGAAAAGCTCATCGAGAACTAACTTCGCGGGAACAGCCAAGAAGGGGAAGCTTCTCGGAAAGAGGAAGACCGATGAAGCCCAGGAAGATGATGCCGCAGGGCATCATTATAAGCAGAAAAAGGAATTGCTGTGGGAATTCCGAAAGATCAAGCCTCTCCTCCTATGATGGGGAGAAGGAGGAAGATGTTGAAGCCCCGCTGAATGATTAAATATTTTCAAGTTTATGAATACGAAAGGTAATATGAAGGCCGTATTTGTTGTCTACCAGCTGGCAAGGCAAGGCTACCTAGTGGTGGAAGGAGACGAAATTGTTCATGCCATGGATGGAAAACAAAGGACTTGGAAGATTTCCAAGTCAAGTTTAAAACCGTTGTATTTAAACAACGTTATTGCTATGGATGATAAGGCAAAAGAATTCATGAAATTAGACTTGGATAGCTTACTATTGATGATTTTGTCACCAAAGCCCACAAACTCCGTTGAGATATGTCCTCAGCATTAGGAAGAGAAGGCCAAGGTTCAAAAATATTTTTGAATTGTTTGGCCTTCCGCCGTGTATAAATAGAAGATCGAGTTTGATAACCCAAAAACTATGGACGAGAGCAATGAGGAAAGCTAGATTATGCTACCAGCATTTTAAAATAAAGAAGGAGCATGGGAAAGGTCATGAACAAGGGGGACTTCAAAAGGAAAGAAACAAACCACTTATTTCAAGAACTTGGGTAGGGATCATTAGCTAGAAGAAATTAATAAACCAAAGGAAAGCCAAACCGTTTCACTCTCAAGTTGGTCTCAAAAAAACAACTAGAGGGAGAAAATAAGAAGGAAGGCAGAGTTAAATGAGGGAACCATTGAAATGCCGGGATGTGGAGAACCCCATCTCGAGGTATTGTCCCCACCGAAACATTCAGATGATTACAGAGACCAGAAGCAACACAAAAGAAATGACATACCAAGAAACATAACCACCATCGCCAGCCTTGGAGAATCGACAAACCTAACATCAAGCTACCATGGTGGAGATGAAGGTAAGATTGTTGACCAATATGTTACTATTTTGATTGATCCGTGCTTTGAGTTACATTAGTCCAAAAATTGTATAAAAATGCAATCTCAAAATTGAAAAATTTCAATGATTTTAGTTGGTCCAGCTTAGCCACTAGAACCAAGAGGAAGGTAACACATAAATTACCCCCAACAACAATTAAAATTAAAATGATTTTCATACGAAGTGAATTTAACATTCCCGCTCTTAGGCTCATATGACTTTCTAATAGGGAATGGACTGGCCGGAAAAGAAAAGGCTATGATGAATTGTTGGGATAAACACCGCATTGCATAGATGAAGAAGGAAAACCTTTATTCTTTAAAGGAAAACCAAAAACCATCTCTCGTAGATAAATATCATCACTCTAATTAAAAATAATAAACAGGGAAAGGATATCAATTATGCAAGACATATTGAAGAAATGGAACAGTGAACCCAGGGAACCGGATATTTTGCCACAGCAGAGTTTTATAGTTTTTCCGTATGAGATCCCTCATCTTACCCCAAAAAGAGAGATTGACTTCAATCGATTTGGTGCCGTGAGTGGGCCACCAGTTTCGAGCTCCCTTTATCGAATGAGTCCCCCGAACTCATGGAACCGAAATGCAATTGCAAGAATTGCTAGATAAGGGTTATATCAACCCGTGGTGTCTCCGGGGAGCACCGGGTGCCGTTCATGAAAATAAGGATGGAACTCTTAGAATGTGCATTGATTATCGTCATTGAATAAGTTGACAATCAAAAATAGATACCCTTTGCCTCGAATTGATGATCTTTTGATCAAGTAAGAGGAGCTTCAGTATTTTCTAAGATCGATCTAAGAACTAGTTATCACCATCTCAGAATTAAAGAGGAAGACATTAGCAAAACAACTTTTCGAACCAGGTATGGTCACTACGAATTTGTAGTCCTACCTTTTGGTTTGACAAATGCCCCTACCACCTTTATGTGCCTAATGAATAGTGTGTTAAACAAGTACTTGAATAAATTCGTACTAGTGTTCATAGATGATATTTTAGTTTACTCGAAAAGTGAGGAGGAGCATAAAGAACATTTGAGGATAGTGTTGCAAACTTTGAAGGAAAACCAGTTGTATGCCAAGTTCAGCAAATGTGAATTCTATAAGGACAAGATCCAATACTTGGGACATATTATTTTTGAACAAGGGTTGGTTGTTGACCCTGATAAGATAAAGGCTATTAAAGAATGGCCAATGCCAAATGATGAATCAGCCATGAGATCATTTATGGGGATTGCAGGTTATTATCGCAGATTTGTGGAGAGATTTTCTGCCATAGCATATCCCATAACCTCACTACGAAGAAAGGGGGTCAAATTTGAGTGGACCTAAAATGCCATCAGCTTTGAACAAATTAAAATTAAAACTCACCATAGCCCCTATATTGAAAATTGCAGATCCCGATAAAGAATTTGCTGCGAAGGCGTTCGTAGAGAGGGGTTGGAGGAGTCCTTTTGCAGGAAAATCTGGGTTATTGCATATGAGTCTAGGAAACCTGGAAACCCATGAACATAACTATAGTGCATATGATTTGGACTTGGTTGTTGTTATTCATGTCCTTTGAGGATGTGGGGCGACATTATCTTTCTTGGAAAAAAATTTACATTGATGACTGATCATATTAGTCTTAAATATTTCTCTTTTTCTCAAACTCGAATTGAATGCTGCAGGTGCCAAATGGCCGTTCTTTCGAGGAATTTGATATGGACACAAAACATATCGCAGGGAAAGAAAATAAAATTGTTGATGCCTTGAGCAGAAATGCTTGTCAAAATATAAATAGCGTTGGAAGTAGTGCGCAGTTTGATTTAGAAGATTTAGTGAAAAAGGTAGCAAACCATGATCCAAGTTATGAAACACTACAGGTGAAACTACTAAAGAAGGAGATGGCTAATTTCACTCAAAACCAAAAAGGGTTGATCTGTTAAAAAAACAGACTATATATCCCCAATGTGGAGTCCTTGAAAAGAGAGATTCTAGATTAATATCACAAACAATCGTATGCAGGGCATCCTGGATATCGAAATGTTGGGGTCACTTAAAAAAGAATTGTTTTGGTCAGAATGAAAAGAGATGTAGTGTATTTATTTAGCTAGATGCATGGAGTGTCAACTAGTTAAAGTTGAGCATCAACATCCCGTTGACTTTTAAACCCTTTTTCCGATTGCGTAATGGAAAGCGACATCATTTCTATAGATTTCATAATGTGATTACCTCCAACCAAGTACCAAAGATGACTCGGCTTATGGTAGTAGTGACACTTTAACAAAAGTTGCACACTTTATACCGGGTAAAATCTACTTGGAACAAATTTCAAGTAGCAGATGTGTTTCCTAAAAGAGAGAGTAAGGTTAGATGGGGTCCCAAAGATGATTGTTTCCAGAGTAGGGATGCCAAATTCACAATGTATTTTGGAAAGGGCTATTTGGGGCTCGGGCACTAAATTTAATGTTAGTACCGCCTATCACCCTCGGCATGCATTCGATGTGTACAGAGAGGAAAAAAAATCAAATTTTTGGAGGATATGTTGAGGATGTATCCGTGATAGGCCATCAAAGTGGGAAGACTACTGTATTTCTCTAGTCAGAATTTGCTCATAATAATGTTCATCAATCCTCCATCAAAATGAGTTCATTTGAAGCACTTATGGAAGGAAATGTCGTACTACTTTGGAGTTGGAGCCAACTAAAGATAAGCCATTGTAGGTACCGTATGCTTTACATGAAATGAAAGTATTGTTAAAAAAAATACGTAAAACATCAAGACAACACAAGATCGACGAAAACTATACGATAAGAAGAGGGTACATCGAGAATTCAAAGTGGGGGAGCATGTATTTATGACAGAACCCAAAAAGAGCACACTTTATGTGGAAGTTGTGCAAAATTGGCTCCTAGATATTGTGGTCCTTTTGAGGTGTTGAAAGGTGGGACCGCAGCTTATAAACCATCCTTACCACCCGATATTAAAGTGCATGATGTGTTTCATGTTTCATTATTAAAAGATATTTACCATGATGCTTCACATGCTTGATTGGAATTCTGAGCGACAGTGGAACCGTAAGGGGAGTTCCTTCCAAGAGCTGCTTCAAATATTGGAGCGGGAAGAAATTGAACCCAGAATCGAATGGAAGAAGAGTAAAGGTGCGAAGGACACCTCATCACGAAGAAGCTACCTCGGGAAAGAGAAATCGAAAATGATGGGAACGAAAAATATCCATTTTTGTTTGTAAAAAATGAACTCTAGTAGCGTAGTTATTAACACCGAGGATGGTGTTTGCCGTAGGGGGAATATGCAACACCCCTATTTTTATGTTCGTTAAAAGTTAGACATTTGAACTTAATCCAAAGGGAGTGGACGCCCAATGGATAAGTACTGTGGATGTAATTAAATATTTAATTTTGAAAAATAAAGAATTATTTCTGCAAGTGCATTGACCAAAATGATACTGTGAGATCACTTGCTAAATCTATGAGGATGGATAGAGGCAAATAATTCCCCAAAAATCTTTCAAAAATCCTTGGAAGAATTTATTTCTAAATTAGATTTCGAGGAAAATCTAGTTTCCCCAATGATGTGGATAGTAGTTGGGAAGAGGTAAAAAAGATGGGAAAAGTAGAAAGCAGCTTTAAAAATCCCTAAAAAAGGGAAAGCTTCAGGCAAACAGTGTAAAGAAAAGCATCTTGTAATTTTACCAATTAGAAATAGGTTTTGGGGAGCAATGTTTAAACAAGCTGTCTTTAACGTACTAGAGGTTGGTTTGTTCTAGGAGATGATCTCAAATGGGTGAGTTCTCGAGGACAAACAGACTATGTTGGGAGGGCAGTCAATTACAGAAGTGGTATGCACACTATTTTTCTAAGCAATTAAATTTCACAAGAATTAATAATAGTGAAAAGTGTTATGATAATTATGTTGAATAGAAGTGATGTGTAATGAATTTCCTTACTTTTAACAAGAGAATGTGAAACAGACTCTCTAACCTCTCGTATGGTAGTAGGAAAGAACATTTTAGAGATACTATCAACTTAAACCTAAACCATTAAATGGTCTAAACTGGGGAAAGTGTAAATGCTTCCCGCACAGCTTAATATAACTTTAACTCCGGCTTCGTGTTATTAACTAATTACTACGTACAATAGTGTTGAAATTTCATATTCATATCTCTGCTTTATAGATGACTCAAGGTTACATAATTTACATCTATTCAATGGAAGCATTGACACAACGTTAAATAAAATGAGTATAATGGCTAAAACAATGAAATAAAACAATAGCTAAAGTATATATAATTCAATCAAAATGACGTTGTCATAGTGTATTACGTATACCTATATGCTTACCGACAATATTAACCAAAACCCACCCCAGTATAGATGTATATAAAATTGGCTACCAAGCCATTTATAACGAAATTAGAAGCTCCCAGGATATAAAGATGAAAATACTGTTGTTTAATATAGCATGCTAGATATGAGTAAAGATTCTATAATATATATATATATATATATATATATATATATATATATATATATATATATATATATATATATATATTCCAACTAGGTTATTATCAAAACCTTATTACTTTATCGCCATCAATAGCATTAGAAAATTCTGGAATTATCCCGCACCCAAAAGAATGACTAGAAAGCATAGCATGTGAAAAATAAAGAGTAAAAGGAGTTAAAATTTTGAAAGCGCAGCGCTCGGTAAGACGTTATTAAATATATTTCATTCTTTATTGTTTTTCCGTTGATGAATTAAACAAGAATTAACCGTTATGGTAACACCTCGGAGGCATCCGGTTCACATGAGTAAAATATACACGTTCCCAAAATCACCCGATGAACAGCATTGGTGATTAAATGAATAAACAGCGTTAAATATGGGAAACAAAAACATATTCATCCTCCTCGGGATATATTATAAAAATTGTATTGTAGAGTTGAAGAAAAAAATGATTGTTACTAATAATAGAGAAACCTAGGACTACTCGGCACAAGCTTGTTTCAACAGTCCACCGACACCACGAATGCAGAATGTGACTCCACGCGACATAGTAATCTAAGAACATATTGTAGAGTTTCTGAGCTCGAATCTCCCGAATACTAGTCACCATTTATAAATTCATAGTGACATATGAATAAACATCTCGTCGAAGGAACAACTATTTCATACCGACCTCGAATCAACGATGGAAAAGAAAATATATGTTAACGAATACCGGGAATTGGTGGTAGGGGAAATTACTGAAATTACTAAGCCCTTTCAAGGTAGTATCTCACCTCGCGTAAATCAATGAGATGATCGTAAAATGGGTATGATGAATTAAATTAAATAAAATTGTAATGAAAAATCATGAAAGTGGTCGTAGAATTCGTTACCTCTTTGCTCATCCCTGCCAATAGAAACGCTCCCCGCAATATAAAAATATACTTAATCCTGGGTGACAAGAGAATTGCTTGCTGAAGCAAAGGAATACATGGACAAAACTTCGCTCAACTCACCTTGGAAGAATTCGAAAAATATGCAAACGCTAGAAGAGTCGAATACCATCTGTGAAATTTATCCAAACCACAGAATTCGTTCAGAAGAGAGAGACGGCTAGATTGCCCCGAAGGAAGCAAAATTCCTTCTGCGTTATGCATTCGCTGGAGATGGAGCTACACAGTGAAGTTGAGATAAGCGCAAACTAAAGTTAAGCTCATAGTGTATAACGATAATATAAATCGAGAATGAAATGAAACAGAAACATTGGGGCATAATCTGAGGTGACTCTGAGATACGACTATGGGAAGAAAATCAATAAAACACAAGAAATAATATTACCTGAGAAAAATAAACCCTCACGTGTTGCAGCCAACCTCTGGCAGCAAACGAGAGTTGAACGTTCTGGAAAGAGAACTGGAGTGTGGCAAAGTTTTATGGTGAGATCCCACTTGAAGCAACTTTCATCATTCACGCGTTTTGATCTAAGAAGAGAGCGTGCATGGATCGATACCTCGATTTCAAGGAGGAACGCCATAAATGAACGCCGTTCACATACATGGCATGGAGTGAGAGAAACGCATTAAAAATTTCCGGAGCCGTGTCATATGGGTCGACGGATAAAATAAAAGTGAACAAATGCCTTATTGGGCCCAATAAAATGTATCATTACGTATAAGCCGACCTTGTCACGCATTTATGGGAAGTAAATACTCACCATGGAAGCCTCCACGTTCGTGCGCATTTATATGCGCGCCTAGGGCCGTGTAACCGAAGGTGGGTATTTGTGGGAAAAATTTAATGCAACAACCGAATTTCTAAAAACCTGATAGGATGTATCAAAACGATGGTTATGAGGGAGATGGAAATGTCATACAAATTGCAAGAGTAAATGTGGACGCATATACATACAAAATGAAGATTCATGAAATAAATAGAGTGGCCCTTGAACCCTTGAGAAGAAATTATAAAATATCGACCTATGTCCAAAGGAAGAAGTCAAAGGTATGAGTATTAATATTTATACTCGCTTCCTCCATAGCAACAAAGTGAATTGGGATGCAATAATGGAGGGGCACAATCCCTTACAAAGATTTCAAAATTTATGTATGTGAAATCAATTAATATCAAGCCCTCTTCAACTTCGATGATACGTTTGATGGGTAGGGACATTCCTATCCCCATAACAATCCAAACGTAAGGTACGTACACCCTTATAAACCATGAAGAATGAGAGTAAATGCAAACAAAAAATTTAAATAGAGGGTATGTATAGCCTAGGAAGAATATAAATGGAAACAGCCACTAACCTTGGTATTAATATACGGGATTTTTTAAAAGTAGCCAAATTAAAATAAGTCGGAAAAGGTAGTCATTGGTCAATTTAGTGTATCCTCAGAAATTGTCGCATTTAATTTGTCACGACGGAATCGTAAATCATGAAGTGCGGCGCACTATATGTGCAAGATAAACCCAGTTTCTGAACTTCTTGTCGTTTTGGTTTTCTAAGGTGAAATGAAATTTCAAGATGAAAACAAGTTTGGTTATGTTTGTCTGGCGAAAGGTGATATCCCCTATAATGATTTACCAACTTGAAACCTTAAAAAGAAATTTGAAATTTACAATGACAAGACTTGAAAGAAAAAATGAAAATGTAACTACTAAAATGAAAAAAGGTGCTTGCGCACCCATTAAATCAAAACAAATGGAACTAGTGAGCAAGGAAACCAAACCATTCTTGTCACGATCAATACAAAAGAAAACTATGTTTAAAGAAATTCAAAATTGCAACAAAATAAATCTAAATCGTATTACATCAATTTATTCTTCTGATCCTTCATCATTAGTCCAATGCAGGATTTTCTAGCAATCAAACAACTTGAGAATCGATATTTAACTTGGCAAGAAAAGTAAACTAATATCAAACCATACATTCATGATTCAATCTCACCATCACCCAAATTATATTTTCGGAGGCAACAAATCAAGATGCTATGAGCATCTTAATATATCTAAATTTATGTTAAAAGAAACTAATACTAAACTACACATTTCATAATACAATCCCTCACCATCACTCAAATTATGGGTTTTCTGGAGGCAACCGAAGATGCTATGAGCAACTTAATATATCTAAATTTGCGTAAAAGAAACTATTTTCACTAAACTACACATTTCATAATACAATCTCCTCACCATCGATTCAAATTGTGGCTTTGGAGGCAAATCAAGATGCTATGAGCAGCTTAATATATCTAGATTTTCAGAAAAGAAACTAATACTAAACTACACATTTCATAATACAATCCCTCACCATCAAAATTCAAATTTCGTGGCTTTCGGAGGCAATCAAGATGTTATGAGCAAACTTTAGTATATCTAAAATTAACTACCGCGTATAAGAAAAAACTGAAATGAACAAGCAATACCGAAATTAAAACAAAAAGCAGAAAGCAAATTATACAACAATGTTAGTTCCATGTCATTAGTCAAAAAGCTATGAAAAATGCCTGGGGCCGCCTATCTATAACCTCGAAACAAGAACACCGATCGTTGATTAAAAATCATAAAGCATGAAAGATGTAATGAAATGAAATTTTAAGCATAAAATTAAATGAAACAAATGCAATGCGAACATATGAATAGATTATGACACAATGATTTCTAAAGAAACGAAATGAAAATTATAAGCACTAATGCACAAAACCCAGGCCGAGCAAATGCCCTCTACAATTGCACTTTGGCAACGGTCCTCAAATACGAATTAAGTTGGAAAACAAAGTCTTCATATTAAAACATTCATTACGTAATGGTGATGTTACGCACAAGTGTGGCCAGAATCACACTAATATGCATTAATAAAAGATAACAAGAGACCAACATCGATTAACTCATATGCGTATAAAATGGCTTATATATAACAACAAATATAACCGTTCTCAAAGTTCATGTCAGGTGGGGAGGTTACGTAGACCACTACGTCCATGTCGGATCTAGGATCATGGTCGTGCTGGAAAGTAAATCTACGAGAGGTGGATGCTTGAATTCGACTCTGAGCTCCAGACAGATGTCGATTTACCCTCCGCAAGCTTAGAAACGGCCGTATGAATCTTCATGGACACGGGGGGCCGTAGTCCTCGCCGACATGAGACTCCATGGTTGACTTCCATGTGGACGCCTTTGACCGCGTTCTTTCGGATGAGTTTGCTTGAACTAATAGGATACGAAATCCAAGGCCCACGCTATCTCGACCGGCCCATGTGGCTCGTTTTCTCTTGTAGACAACAGCATAGAGTTTCACAAAATAGCGTCGCGGAAAGTTGCAGCGCACGTCATGTGGAAAGTGGCAAGATTCCGCAATTAATGGAACAAAATCTAAATCCAAATAGCAAACACAAAAATATAATTAAAAACCATGTACATGCTCTTTTGCACATGATATTGACAACTTGGGAGGTTCGGTGAGTGAAAAAGGCATAGAAAAGTGTATGGAAAAGATGCGACGAGACTCAACATACTCCCCATCAGGAAGGTGCTGTGTCCTCAGCAACCAAAATTTTGATAATCTTCTTCAGCTCATGTGCCTTGACACTTGCACCAAAGACATCCAATCCTCTCCTCTTCTTCCTTGGTACTAACATTCTGGGTTTCTTCATTAAGCACCTAAATTTGATATTAATGAGTGTCTGTCACTTTCCGGCATTTCCTTTTCTAATTTCTTATTCTTCTCTCTCATATATTCCCAAATGTAGCATGGTATTATCATGGATGATTTTGTCCGCCCTTGTTCTTTTAATGTCTCATTTTCATTTTTGATGTGCTTATTTTGGTGCTCTAACTCAAAAATTTCTTTGTTTTAGTGATTGGACCAAATCATCCCTTAATGTATGAGGTCGAATGGAAGAAGTACTTGGACCCGTGGTCATTTTTCCAAAGATTCTATATAGTCATATACTTCCCGATGTTTGTATCTATTTCTGTGTGTCATTTTGTCAATGTCTCAAAATGCCGTGAAGGAGAGTTATTTTCAAATCATGGCCGAGAAGGGCTTACATCAATATTCACGAGAATAGGGACAGGAGTATGTTCACGTCCGTATCAAATGAAATGAACCAGTTCACTAACCGACCGAGATGGACTATGGTCAGCTGGGGGACTGTTTCGTATGTCTCCTCACCCAACCGAATGAAATGAGGACCCTTAATTTGTGTTTTCCTCAATTTTCCCTTAAGTCTCCGTCGTTTCTCCTCACACGCTCGTGGTACACTATCCTTTTGTTTTTGTTTTCCCTTTCCCCGCTCGGGTATAGATGATCGTTTTCGAAGATAAACCACCTTTCGTATAGCACTTACGGATCTTCTTCTTCGTAAGAAGGAGTTTTATGTACGACCAATAGTTTCTCTCTCTTTGGTGGTTGGCTTCTACCTCTGATTTCCTTCTTCTTCCTTACTAGCCTCTCTTCTCATCAGCTTCTTTCCATAGTAGTAGTAGGAGTATTTTGGATTTCATCAGTCTGCTCTTTCTCCTACTTCTTCGCCGTGCTAGTCATAGGAATTTCCCCGAGTAGGAGCAATTTGGGTTTCCACATTTATTCTTTCACTCTTCTCTTTATTAACCACTTTCAAAGAATTTCCGAGGTTCCTCAAAGAAATTTCAACGTAAATTGTTCCCATGTATCTTTCTTTTCCTTTAATTCCTTTTCAATCAGAATTTTTACAAGGCCGTGGTGATACGTATGGGGTTCTACATCTCCCAAATGTTTTAAATACCACGACATTTTCTTCAAACTATTGAATAGAAAATATGGGAGATTGAGAGTTTGATTACAGAAAATTCATCAATAGCCTCGAAGGGCATATATACATGGACCCAAAACGGCCTTCACATGTAATGAATTTCTCGAACAACTACAAAGAAGTAGCCCATTCCTCTTTCAATGCATGGTCAGAATTCCTTCTTTTAAAAACAAGGCATATGTCCATACCTTGGTTTCGCAAGATTGTTCTCCATGCTTCATCACCGATGCTTTTATTTTCTTTTAAACCAACGCCTCACCCTCCTCAAGAGGTTCCGTGGCTGTTCCCAGATGCTTCATTGACCGCAAACTTGAGGTCTCCAATCTCTCGCTTTCCAAGCTATTAAATGACCTTGCAAATGCTTTTCGTAACTTCTTTGTGATAACCTCTCCACTTCGGATAAAACGCAAACAATTTGTTTTCTTCAATATCTCCTTTACTTGTGGATATCCCTCTATAAACTTAGGTCCTTCCTACCGCTCTTAGCAATTTACCCATTTCTTTTCTCGCTCTTCACAACTTTGCTCGCGTGAGGGTTCAAATGGAAATAGAATGATTGAATGCACAGGATCGAGCACAATGACCGTGGAAATGTATCACAAAATGGAATGAGCACCAAACTAATGGAGTGAGACCGTGGGCAGAGATATCCGAGGAGTGAGAATGAGCACAAGGAACGAAATGGAGTGAGTAGTTACACGAGTGGGGTTTCCTGGTAAAACACGCAGACACGATATCGCGCCGTTTTTGAATTTTGGTGGTCGTGACAATAAATATGGGAGCACGTTTTAACAACGGTTATGGATTTATGCGGCCGGTAAGAGTCCTTGGTCAAATCAAATACGGCCCATTGCCTCCGGTGGGATATTGGAACATGAGTGGAAAATCGGAATTTAATGATGAAACCGTTGTGAATGAATGCAAGAGGATAATATGGAGATCGTGAAAAGATGAACCCGTCAATATAATCATTGCACGTAATGGATAGAGCTCATGGTTCGTAACTATATAAAAATGTGTTTTTCAATGCTATTTGAAATAAATTTTATTCATAATTCCTTTGGAATCTTTTGCCTTTTCCCTTGGTCTTCAACTAATTGATCTCCATTGGTGTCTTAATGCTCCATGTCTTCATTTTTTTATCCTCTCACCGCATTTTATTTCATAATTATGAAATAACATCCGACCGTACATTCTCTTTGAAAACAAGAGTAGTAGTCATGAATCTCGGCTTCTGTCATGAAACAGAGATGTCACCATAAACCGACACAGCTATTACTTGGATGAATGGAAATGAACAAAATGACAAAATGACCGTATGGAATGGTCATGAAAAATATTTTTATCAAGGGAATGGAACAAATGGATAAAATGAAGTGAATGAAGTGAAATGGAAATGAAATGGAATGGAATGAAGTGTCGAAATGGAGTGGGTGGTGACAAAGTCAGGAAATGAAAGAGAGATTTTTTTTTTTTGGAAAATATAGAGTGTCGTGTTCCCCGATTTTCACTCTATATTTTCTTCGTATAAGACCGCCAATCAATGATTGGTTTTCTGTGCTTATACCATTTTTTTTTTTTTTTTTTTTTTAAATCGAAAAGAATGAAAGCTAGGTCGTGGTGGAGAAGAAGAATTCTCTCTCCGTACTCAAATTGATTGCGTAATCCTTTCTTGAAACATTTTGATAAATCCTCTTTGAGATAGCTTGGTGATAAACTTTTCAATTCTATGGCCATTCACAATAAGAGGAGTTTGAAACTCATCAATGGTCTTGATTCTTACCGCTCCATTGCTAAAGATCTTGTCAATCTCATATGGCCCAAGCCAATGAGTCCGAAATTTTCCTTGAAAATCTTTAAACTTGGAATCAAATAACAATGCCCAATCTCCTTCTTGAAACTTCTTCTCTTTGATGTACTTGTCATGCCATTTAGCTCTTTGATATTGAACTAGATCGGTTCTTAAAATTGCTTCTTGTCTGATCTCATCTAGCTCATTCAACTGCTCCATTCTATGCTTTTGGGCTTCTGATAAGTCCATCCCCAACTGAACTGCTATCTTGAAGGTCTTGACTTGGAACTCAATGGGGAGCAAGACTTCTTTCCCATAAACAATTTCATAGGGAGAATGTCTTGTTTTATTTCTCCATGTAGTTCTGTAGGCCCACAAGGCTTCAGGAAGCCTTTCTGCCCAATCTCTTCTATGTAGATGAACAGTTTTGGTGATGATACTTTCAAGAACTTTATTTGTGGACTCCACTTGACCATTTTCTTGCAGATGGTAAGGAGTATATCTTCTGTGTTTGATTTTGTATTCTTCCATCAACTTCTCCACCAAATTGGATGTGAATTGGCTCCCCTGATCTGTCACAATTTCTCTTGGAACACCAAAGCGAGTAAAAATATCCTCATAAAGAAAATGAACAACTGAATTTTTAGTAGCAGATACTAATTCTTTGGCTTCTACCATTTAGTAACATAATCAGTACAAACCAATATAAACTTCTTTTTCTTAGATGGTGGATTAATAGGTCCAATGAAATCTAAAGCCCATTTTTCAAAGGGTTCAATGAGTACCTGTGGTTGCAATGGCATTTCACTTGAAAGGGTAGGTTTCCCTACTCTTTGGCAGTTGTCACACCTTTTGACATATTGTTTTGCATCTTTGAAGAGGGAAGGCCAATAATATCCTAAAGAGAGGATTTTATAGGCCGTCCTTTTGTCTGCAAAGTGTCCGCCGCATGGTTCATCATGACATGCCTTAAGAATATCAGGCATTTCATCTTCCCCGACACATCTTCTGATCACAAGATCTGGCCCTGCTTTAAACAATTCGTTAGAAATCCATGAATATTTTGAACTCTCCTGAATAATTTTTCGTTTTTCACTTGGAAATAAATGTGAAGGTAGTTTCCCTGTAACCAAATAGTTAGCAATATCTTCATACCAAGGAGTCTTAATAGTTACTGCAAACAAGTATTCATCAGAAAACTTATCCTCTACAGGAGAATCTTCTTTAGTATTCTGAATCCTAGACAAGAAATCAGCTACTGTATTCTGTTTTCCTGGTCTATCCAACACAGTAATATTGAATTCTTGCAAAAGTAAAAGCCATCTTGTCACTCTTCCATTAGTAACAGGTTTGTTCATCAAATATCTAATTGCAGAATGGTCAGTATGAATAAAAGTTTCATAGCCTGTTATGTAATGTCTAAACTTATTAATTGCATGAACAACAGCTAAAAACTCTTTTTCAGTCACAGTATAGTTCAACTCCGTGGGAGTCAAATTTTTACCGGTGTAATAAATGGCATAAGGAACTAAATATTTTTGACCCAACACAGCTCCTAGAGCTGTATCTGAAGCATCCGTAGAAATATGAAAAGGGAGTTTCCAATTTGGTCCTCTCAAGATAGGTGCTTCATATATTCTTGTTTTCAAAGTTTCAAAAGCTGATTGACAATCAGGATCCCATTTAAATTCACAGTCTTTTGTAAGCAATTTGAAGAGTGGAGATGCTATTTTAGTGAAGTTTTCTATAAATCTTCTATAGTAACCAGTAAATCCTAGAAAACTTCTAACATCCTTTTGACAATTTGGAATAGGTAACTTGGAGATGACTTCAACTTTTGATTTATCAACCTTAATCCCATCTCCTGAAATATGATGTCCTAAAACAATCCCTTCAGTAAACATCATAAAGCATTTTTCATGACTTAATGAAAGGTTTGTTTCTTTACATATTATAAGAACTTTTTCCAAATTTTCTAATGCCTCTTCAAATTACCATAAGCTGTAAAATCATCCATATAAACCTCTACACAATCATGGATTAGATCAGAAAAAATTCCTAGTACTGCTCTTTGGAATGTTGCAGGTGCATTACATAACCCAAAAGGAAGCACTCGGTAGGCAAAAGTTTCCCATGGACAAGTAAATGTGGTCTTATCTTGATCTTCAGGTGCTACCTGAATTTGATTATAGCCACTAAAACCATCCAAAAATGAAAAGTACTTTTTACCTCCTAATGTATCTAATACCTGATCAATAAAAGGCAAAGGAAAGTGATCCTTCAAAGTTGCTTTGTTCAATTCCCTGTAATCAATGCATACTCTCCATTTACCATTCTTTTTAGGTACTATAACCAAAGGAGAAACCCATCTACTATCTGAAATTGGATAAATGAAGTTTACATTGAGAAGTTTTTGGAGCTCTTCTTTCACTATCTCCCTAAGATTTGGATTCATCCTTCTTTGAGGTTGTCTGATTGGTCTACTATTTTCCTCAATATAGATATGATGGATGCAAGTCTTAGGATCAATACCCTTCATGTCAGTATACTCCCATGCAAATGCAGTAGAATGTTTTTGCAAGATTTTGGTTAGTTCTTCTTGTTGTGATTCTTCCAAGTGTTTGTTGATATTCAGTGTTTTTTCTGGAAAAATCTCAATAGTAGAACTACCAAACTCTTCCATAGAGTAAAGAGACATTTGTCTTGATGATAAATATTCTATGTCAGATTCCAACTGAAATTGTGTGGGGTCATATTCTGAAGATGTCTCAAAATTTTCTAATGTGTTCAGAATTTGACTATCCTCACTAATTTTCGAAATGGTAAAGACAGGTTGTATAGTGTCCTCATCATCAACCCATTCATTGTCTCCTACTTCTGTGATTGCTTTTGCTGGAGGATACAAATTGAATTTCTTTGTCGAATTACCATTAGAAATGTACATATCCCCAGATCTACAACTAATAAAAGCATCAGCTGTGGCTAGCCAAGGTCTTCCTAAGATAAGTGGGTGCCCTCCTAGATTACTCTTGGGAGTCAAAATCATAAAATCTACTAGATATTCCCAAGAATATAAGGAGACTGAAATATCTTCTAATACACCATCCGGTTTAATAATTGATCGATCTGCAAGTTGCAGTAAAGTAGGTGTAAAAAGAAGGTTAGGAAGTTTTACCTGGTCCATAATCTGTCTACTCATAATGTTGATAGCAGCCCCTAAGTCAATCAATGTGTTTGGAATTTCTATCCCATTTATATGTGTCTTGACAATTGGACTTCCTGGATCTACATACTTCTGCATGGTAATTTTTCCCATCATAATATCCGCAATCTTTCCTACCAGGTGGATTCTTCTTGTGTCTTTTAGTTTCCTTCCTGGTCTTTTGAAACTCAACTCCTTTATGGTTTTTGCTAGAATAGGAATCTCTTGAATGGCTTGTAGCAAGGGAATCTTGATACAAACATTCTTCAATTCATCTAGAAAGTCATAGTTAGGCAACAAGATTTGTTTTTCCACCCCTTTGTCAATTTGTAGTCTTTCAGGAAAAGGAGGTGTAGATGAAGATGTTGGTTGCTCAACTATAGGAGTTGTGGGTGTTAACTTTTCTTTTTCTTTTTGCATGCTTGGATTTTGAAGAGATTCTTCCTCAGAACCCTTATTGACTTGAAGAGAGTCCTCCTCAGAGGTATCTTGCTCTTGAATGTCTATAGAAGGTTTTTCTAAAACTCTACTAGATCTGAGTTGTACATCGTTGAGAGGAACAATCATATAGGTAGGAAATTGTTGTCCTTCTACCATGTAAGTATTCTGAGGATTTTTATTGTTAGGATTTGGCAATGGCTGAGCTGGAAGTTGATTTGTTTTTTGTTGGTATGGGAGCATGAGTTGAGGATTTGGATTTTGTTGAGAAGGTTGTTGTTGTGGAAATGGCAATGAAAGTTGTGGATTTGGGTTTGAAAGTTGTGGAGCTTGTTGATTTTGAAAAGATGGAGGATATTGATAAAATTGAGTAAATCTCCCATAAGGATTTTGCATCCCTTGTACCCATGGCTGATATGGATTCTAATGTTGGGGCCAAGGTTGTTGCCAAGGATTCCAACTTGGTGGGGTTTGAAAATTCATAGGGTTGTTAAACCCTTGAGTTTGTTGTCCCTGCCAAGGTCTCCTTGCAACAAAACAGAGAGATTCTACTGAATTTGGGTCTTCTTGAAAAATAGCTTTGAGTCCAGGAATTGAAGGACAATCCTTGATCTCATGATTCTCTGAGCAAATCATACATGTTTCTACAACTTTTGCATCCAAGGGACATTCCCTTAAAGCATGTTTCTTCCTACATTTCAGACAAAAGATGGCTAAAGCATCTGTTTCTGCTTTCTGCTTGTTTTGGATTTTAAGGGTGTCTAGTTGTTCACTAAGGCTCCCTAAGATATCAGTTTTAAACTCATCAAGCATGTTACCAATCTCTGCCCTACTTACTGATCCAGTTGCAGATTTGTTAGCCCTAATAAGAGAAGGATTCCTAGGCCCTTTTCCTGTTTTAGATTTTCCTCTTGAGAGATGGACACATAGTTCTGTTATATCATGAAGTGGGAGTTGAGAAATGTCTCCTTTCCCCATCATGTTTAAAATATCTATCCATTCATCTCTAATGGATTTTAATATGAGGGATTTCAAGGTTTCATCATCTAAGTTGCTCATCTTTGCTCTTTTCAAGTTGTATTGAAATCTTTCAAGTAAGTCTTCCAAATTTTCATCTTCTTTTTGCATCATTTTTAATACCTCATCCTTGTGATTGGTGGGCATACAATAGTCCAAATATCTATCCAAAAATGTTTGTTTCATATCATTCCAAGTCCTAATATATTGAGTGGCTAATCCCATGAACCATTTCAAAGCAGATCCCTTCAAAGTTGAAGGAAACAGTTTGAGTTTTTGAGAGTCTTCCATATAGTCATAGGTTCGGCACACAACTTCAAACTCAAATAGAAATGTTTTAGGATCCTCACTTCGCAATCCATAAAAGTTGGGGAGAACAGATGGTGAGATATTTTTCATCGTTGCATGAGTTTCCTCATCAACTATAGGGAATCCAAACAAGTTGTCTCCTTCCCTATTTCTACCATTATTTCATTCACCATTGTTGTCTCCATTGTTTCCTCCTCTTCTACCTCTACCTCTACCTCCATCTATTACTTCCTCTGCCATGATAGTTTCTTTAGAGTCCTTAAATTCCTCTAGTTCTTATACCAAGGGAGGATGAGAGAGAGTCTCTTTGTTTTCTAAATGGGATTTAGTAGATGGTATAGGAGAATCCTCTAATTCAGCTGCTCCTTGAGTTCCAAAAATCTTAAGGCTAGGGGTAGATGGTGGTGAATCTGGTCTATGCCTTGAAGAAGATGGAGTTATGAAAATCGAACTCTTGGCTTTAGCTATAAACCTTCCCCAGAATCTCTTGCTCTATGCATGTCATTTTTTTTATTTTTTAAAAAGTTGGGCTAATAATTCTCTTTCTGATCTTCCAGATCACACTAGGTGCAAGAAGAGAGCATACTTAAGAAATTACTAAACCAATAACTCTCTTTTCTGATCCTCCATATCACACTAGGTGCAAGAGGAGAGCATACTTCAAGAAGTTATCAAGTTTTCCCTTCTTTTATGATTTTGTGTGTTTTTTTTTTAAGAAATTGGCTACCTAGTTACACTTCCCCGGCAACGGCGCCAAAATGTTTGGTCAATTTAGTGTGTCCTAAATTGCTGCATTTAATTTGTCAATCCGGGATTCGTAAGTTGATGAAGTGCGGCGCACTATATGTGCAAGATAACCTATTTCTTAACTTTTTGTCATTTTTGGTTTTCTAAGATGAAATGGAAATTATAAAATGAAAACAAGTATGGTTATGTTTGTTCAAGGAAATGATATCCTCTATAATGATTTACCAACTTGAAACTTAAAAAGGAATTTGAAAATTACAATGATAAAACTTGAAAGGAAATGAAAATGCGCTGCTGAAATGAAAAGATGCTGCTAATCTAATGAATCAAAACAGTGAACTAGTGAGCATGAAACCAAACTATTCTTGCTGCTGTCTAAACACAAAATAAACTATGCTGAAAGAAATCCAAAAGTTGCAATAAAATAAATCTAAATCAATTTACATCAACTTGTCTTCTGATCCCTCATCATTAGTCCAGCTATGATTTTCGGAAGTAACCATAAACAACTTGAGTAACTGATATCTAATTTGCAGAAAGTAAACTAATATCAAACCATACATTCATAATTCAATCCCTCACCATCAGTCCAGCTGTGGCTTTCGGAGGTAACTCAAGATGTCATGCACAATTTAATATATCTAAATTTGCAGAAAGGAAACTAATACCAAACTACACATTTCATAATACAATCCCTCACCATCAGTCCAGCTGTGGCTTTCGGAGGCAACTGAAGATGTTATGAGCAGTTTAATATATCTAAATTTGCAGAAAGGAAACTAATATCAAACTACACATTTCATAATACAATCCCTCACTATCAGTCCAGCTGTGGCTTTCGGAGGCAACTGAAGATGTTATGAGCAGTTTAATATATCTAAATTTAACTACTGAAGAAAATGAGCAGTAAACTAATATCAAACCATACATTCATAATTAAATCCCTCACCATCAGTCCAGCTGTGGCTTTCGGAGGTAACTGAAGATGTCATGCACAATTTAATATATCTAAATTTGCAGAAAGGAAACTAATACCAAACTACACATTTCACAATACAATCCCTCATCATCAGTCCAGCTGTGGCTTTCGGAGGCAACTGAAGATGTTATGAGCAGTTTAATATATCTAAATTTGCAGAAAGGAAACTAATACCAAACTACACATTTCATAATACAATCCCTCACCATCAGTCCAGCTGTGGCTTTCGGAGGCAACTAAAGATGTTATGAGCAGTTTAATATATCTAAATTTAACTACTGAAGCAAATGAGCAAAACTGAATTAAACAAAGTCAGGATTAAACAAAGAAGTACGAAATTAAACGAAACTAAGAAAAACAAATTATGAGAACAATGTTAATCCCATGAACAATTAAAAAGCTATGGAAAATGCCCGGAGCCATACATACGCAACTTTGAAAGCAAAGAACAACGATCGGTGATTAACAACACTAAAACATGAAAGACGAGAAGTGAAATGAAAAGCATGAAAGTTTATAAACGAAATGAAGTATATTAAAAATGCAATGTATAAACATGTGAATGGATTATGGTACAATGAGCTTTAAAGAAATGAAATAAGAACTATACAATAATGCACATAACCTCAGCTGAGCAGGGGCCCTCTACACCAGCCTTGGCAACAATCTTCAAGTATGAATTAAGTTGGAAAACAGAGTCTTCTTATATTAAAATGAAGTCATAACAGTAAGGTGGTATTACGGCACTAAGGCAGCGTAATTACATTACAGATCAGACTAATAAAAGATAACAGAGACTAACATCGACTAACTCTATATGCGTATGCAAATGCATTATATATAACAAAAGAAATATAACTGTCTCCTAAAGTTTATGCTGGTGGAGAACACGTAGACCATTACGTCCACGGATCTAGGATCATGGCCATATTGCAAAGTAAATCTATGAGGAGTGGATGCTTGAATTCGGCTATGGAGCCATGTACAGATGTCGACTTGTCCTCCGCAAGCTCAGAAACGGCCATATGAACCTTCACGTGACACGAAACAGAATCCTGTCACCGTGAGACTCCATGGTTGACTTCCATGTGGACGCCTTTGACCGCGGCTTCTTTAGATGAGTTTGCTCGAACCAATAGGACAAAAACCATGTCCACATCATTTCTGACTTGTCCATGTGGCTCGTTTTTCCTGTAGACACCTGTAACATAGAGTTTCACAAAATGGCTGCGGAAAGTTGCAGCAGCTGTGGAAAGTGGCAAGATTCTGCAGCTAAATGAAAAAAATCTAAATCAAACAGCAGACACAAAAATATAGTTAAAAACCATGTTAGATACTCTTTTGCAATTAACATACAATGATATTGACAACTTGGGAGGTTCAGGTGAGTGAAAAAGGTATAGAAAAGTGTATGGAAAAGATGCAGAATTGAGACTCAACAGGCCTTTGGGAGCGAACGATGCAGATTAAAAGAAAAGGTGCAGGGATGGGGAATGATAAAGGGTCTAGGAATAGATTATCGGATTAACTCTAAATCATTGGATCGAAAGATAAATAGGGATCGGACGGCTAAAATGCAACGTGATAGGATGTGAAAGGATATGGGGATAAACATATTGCTTTGGTTGAGAACTATCGGATTAAAATGGTTGGGATGATCTGAGGGTTGAAATTAACTCCGATAATGTAAAGGAATCTGGGGAAGTTTATGTACAAAACGGGCTTTATTCAAATAAAAAAAAAAAAAAATGGCCAGAAGGGGTATTTAGGATTTTAACCAAGGTTAATGTTTGCAATGAGGGGATATGCCTGGGGGAAAATGGTTAGGTTATATTTTTAACCTTAGGTTAAGGGGCTTGGGGCGGAAAATATACAAGGGAAAGGAGTTTATTTTTGCTGAAGTTTAGTTTAGACAAAACTTCAATGATTTTTGATTTAAAACATATATAACGTATGTTTTAAGCTTTTTATTCATATTTTACTTATATGGATAATTAAATCAAGAAGATTTAATTAACACAGGGGCGGGATTAAGTGTAATGATAAACTTTAGCCAAAGGGGTTATAACGGGGGTTTTATTTAAGCATGTGGGAATAAATTACTTTGGCTTAAGTTATAATAAGTGGATTTTTGGGATTTATTTATAAAATGAGTTATATAATAGGAAAATGTTAGTTGTAGGGAATTAATACATAAGTTAAAGTTAATATGACAAGGGGACAATGTATACTCAAAACACATTAATATAACTAAGAAAGTGGAGATTTAAAAAGCAAATTTGCATTATAATAACTTCATCACTTATACTTAGGATAAAATGTGATTTTGAGGGCTTTATGCTTTGAAATGATGTGAGAGGTTAATCAAATGTGGATTAGAGTATCTTTAAGTAAAAATGAAGTTTTACTTAGGATTTTTCAGGGGAAATGAGTGCATGAATGGTAAATGATGTGATTAAGAGATTAATATAGACATTTCACATTTTCAACTAACCAGTCATAGAGCCTTGGGTCCGGTCCCAACAAAAGTCAAGGAAATGCCTTGAGCCTTTCTGACTGATAGTCTAGAATGTTTCATGACTATGGGAAGGGGAAGTTAGTTATTTTGAAGCCTATGATGAATGATATTTACATTGAGACTTTTCACCTTCTTCTACCTACCCATCTTACCATGCTAACATTTTTTTTTTCTTTTGTAATAAGGTGCATTTAAGTTAGCAACTTTTACAGCATTTATTTTTTCTGAAAGCAAGTAAACTATCTAACTATACACTTATTTCATCCATGAATTCAGTTTAAACTGTTGGATTCACTTTATTTCTCTACCTAACTACTGAATTGTTAGGATTAAACTGTCTAACAACTCATTATTCTCTATCTAAAACAATGGAAATTGAAACAATGACAAGTTAAGATTGAACTGTTTAACTCATCATGGACTAATGGAATTTATTGACACTCTGCCATAGTGCCATAGTCAAAAAGTAAAAAGTAGTGGAATTTATGCTTGCACACTTTCATTTTTTCTTTTGGGGTCTTTTATTTTTTCTAAGTCCTTTGATTATTCTTTTAGGACTTTTTACCCTCTTTTTGATTTTTTTGATTTTTTACAAAATATGTGAATACAACTTGCAGAAGGAAAAGTATGTACAGATTTACAAGATTATCAACAGTCAAGTCAAAATTATGACCCCTATATTATAGGTTGCTAACAGAAAGGACCCTACATCATTAAACATTACCTACGATAAGGGGCATAAACCTTGATAGAACCGGACGTGACTTGCCTCACTAACCTCGTGAACGGCCTTTACCTCAAAAAATTCTACCCATAAGGGCCTCGACGGCCCTTCCCCTAGAGTGAGAGTACACAAAAACCCAACCACTCAAAATCTTTGACCCAAAGACTTATTTAAAAGTGCTCAAAGTATCAACATGAATCACCAAAATGAACCCTATTTCGGATTTGTTGATGGAGCATCAGGATGGTTTCAAAATTTAGTTGCAGTTGCCTGGGTCATTTACCACCCTGACCTATCACCACTATGTTCAAACGATGTGTGTATCGATTCAACAACAAACAATTAGGCAGAATATGACATCATCATCGGACTTATGTGTGACGCCCTCCATTGGGGCATTCACCATATGCATATCTATCGCAATTCCCAGTTAGTAGTATCACAGCTAAACCAAACATTTGAGACAAGAGATACACATATGTTTAGAAAATATTTGCGTGCCAAAAGATTAACCAAACAATTTGATTATATCACATTTTCACATGTACCAAGGAGTCAAAACCAAACAGTTGATCGCATAGCTAACAATATCCCAAACTAGAATGCATCTTGAATAAACCATCATACATCAAACCAAAAATATAGATATCCATCAGCATAACAAAATACATAAACCGAAACAGGTGATACATCATGTATAGCTGCAATATATATATATATATATCAAAATAATTATATCTGAGTACAAAAAATAGTGTCGCTGGCCCAATTTCCAGCCCAAATATATAAAATTCATCAAAAATAAGGGAATAATCCTCATAACGGGTGATTTCCCTGTGTACAAAACTACTCTAGGGGGTTTCCCTCTCAAAAGGGGCACCTGGACCAACCACTGCTCTTGGTACCACCACTAGAGCTGTCGTCGCAACTGTGATTGCCATCCGACGTAGAGTGGGCCGATAATCCCTCTTGCGGGCCATCACTGTCTCTAACCAGACCTCCTTGAAGTCATCCATGAAACTTTGAGTAGGCATCCCCTGGGTCAAGTGATCCACTCGACCCTGGAAGTCCTCAAGAGTAGTCAATTTAGGTGTCAGTTCTGCAATGCGCGCCTCTGCCACATCAGCACAAGCTCACTTTGCCACAACCTCTCCAGCAGTCGAGCTGCTTCCCTCCCCAGAAGGGCCAGCACCACCACCAGGTCAACTATCACCACCATCTGGTCCACTTGCATCACCTCCTCCCTAACCACCCCGAGGTCATCGCAGAGGATTGTGGCCCACCAGTCGAGCCACAGGGCAACCTACCTTGCCAACATCTGCATGAAGTAACCAAAATGATGTCAGTGTCACTAGCGCAACACATAAGTACATACATAACCAAATGTAGAAAAAATATAACACATACCTGCATGTCCCCAAACATAACAAAAAGGGATACCCATGTCTGGTTCACGGTGGAAGTCCATTCCCGCATACGGGTATGGCAAGAACATCTGTGGGTTGGCCTCCAACCAAGCCTCTATCGTGGCGTTCCAATAATGCCCTACCATGCCACCACCGCGTCCCAGCATCACCGGAGCCCACCTGCTCATACATGGCTCCCGTGGCCCCCCAATAGGCACCACCACCACCGGCCTCAGTAACACCACCCTCTCGTACATGATGCTACACAAGATCCTGGCGTACACAAATGACTTAGATCCATGTTGGACCTTGTTCAACTGCAACACCATCCTGTCAAAACAAAAGCGGGTGAAGTCGAAAAATTTTCCAGATGTCAACCAAAGAAAAACTCCAACCTGCGGGCTAGACGCCCGATGCGGAGCAACTGACCCTGCTAGTCATACGATCACCGTTAGAGAACATAACTCCACCACATCTATAACTGATGCAATGTTGATACAACCCTCCGTAAGAGGCGCCCCACCATAGTGACGTCTGCTAAAACTTTCCAGGTCCACTCACCTAGCAGAGAATGGATATCTCAGGGCCTCCCCCTTAGCCAGCAATGCGGTCACAAAATATATATCCATCTCAGGATGGATAATCAGGTTCGTACCCCACAACACAAACATATTGCGCCACCTGCGCCAGTGTTGAAAAATGTATCATAGTAATCAGTCTTGCGACTGAAGAAACTCATTCTCAGCAAACTTCAGAAGGCCCCATAATGCCAACTGATGATGCGCCCTAGCATCAGCAGCTAAAGCAGTTCGGATCTCGGGCAAGTCCTGCTCCCTCCACCATAACCTGTCACCAAAACAGACACCCATCAGTACAGAGGAAAAACACAAAAAAGGGAAAAAACCATAGAATTTTGTCAACTCTACCTTTGCACGCTTGTCCCTCAAACAGTTTCACTTAGCGTGCACTTGTATTTTGCACAAGCGTGCCTAAAGAGCTCTAAAATTAGGGAACAAAGCGCCCTCGCACACCTGTCCCTAAAAGTTGCACGCAAGGAAGGCTCGATTTTTCCCAAATTGCCTACACAGTCTAGGGAAAAATTCACGTAGAATCCGTTCAAACCTAGTCTATATGGACCCCAACACCATCAAACTATAAAAATTAAAATACAGGACGTCATGGAAGTTACCTTGGCATAATATCGCTAGTCCTTGGTACATGGGCTGACCGCAACAACAATAAATGCTCCGCAAATGCCTCTGACCTCTCAAAACTCAGTAAGTACAAATGAATCAAGTAAGGGCCATATTCACCTATATATTTCCCTTTTCAAAAACTTCGGAGGGCCATAACAAGAGATCAGAAGGTCCATTCTACGAATCGTAAGTTGCACCATCATCAATACTCCATGATGAACAAAAGCGATTCCACACATTTTCTTTCCAGGAAAAATAATTTTTCAGTGCCGAAAAGTATGACCTCTCTCATCTTACTTTTTAAAGCTCATGCATATCAATAATATTTGATGAAAATAAGATGCTTTCACTTGAGGTAGTTGTTTTTGCATGAAAATCCCACAAACCGTCCACAATGTTATGTCCTAAATGTTCCAGAGCAGGTATCATTCTACCCCGAGCATGATAGAGTCCCATAAAAATTTACATATCCTGACATCATTTCTCCATCAGAAATAAACCATAGGGTATTCGTATTCGACCATGTTTATCATCACCTCACCTTGCACATGATAAACATCTGCGTAGGTTAGTAGAGCCTCCCCTCCATGGTGCTCGTCACCCAAAGTAGACCATATATCATAGCAACAGTGACGCCATGGCCATACCACTTCAGTCCAGGAAGCACCTCATGCCCATCCATTCATCATGCATAAGGTCAAGTTTACCATGTAAATTGAAACCCCCTTCCCAGACGAACAGGTTGTACAAGAAGATAAAATGCACACCACTGCGCATCGCATTTGGCCCACTATACCTCCACCAGTATAATCCCATCTGTGATATTTTTCATCCACTTCATCAACCCCACACATGATACCAACCAAAGGGACCCTCACCCTAAAAAAAACACCTTCCTCACGCCATTAGTAAGCAAACAATTTCATGTTTTAGGGTATCCGTCTCTGTGTTTTGTACAAACCAAAACCCATTATTTTATTCTTTTGGTAAGTGTAAAAAGACCGCAAACGGTGCACTTCGCCCCTCCACCCTCTCATTTCATCTTTTCTCCCATGGCAGTAGTCCCTAATACCCTTTGGTCGGAGTATTTCACCCCCACGCATGCACCATCATGCCATTCATAGACTAGTTTACACCCACCTTGGAAGTCCTATCGACCCCAGGGAGTTTTCCCTTCAGAAAAAACTATGAATACCGCCAAGATGCTTAAGTATACTCCGACCTTGGGCCACTGAATCCCCATCATCAGTTTTTAGTCGCCACTCGCCAACATGCCTATGTTGAACCCATCACATCCAAGTCCCCAACCCCTAAGGTCGGCAACCCGTCGACCAGTTGAGGCTTCATTTTTTTCGACTTCAACACTTTCATTCCAAAAAGGAAGTGGTACCTTGGATCACCCCTCACCATGCAAAGAGGCATCCTAGGGTGGAACTGTGGGAGACATCATTATCCACAAATGTCATCGATCCTCTTGAAATTTGACTACAACAAAAGCTTTCATGCCAATATGGTATCATACCTTACAACCATTGCACTTTGATTAGATTCGTCAAAGACCCGTGCCTCTATAAGCATCTCTTTCAACAATGCTTACACAGGAAGGTCTCAGCCAACACCTATGCGTACATTGCACAACTATATTCCATACCAAGTTTACGCATATGGGTACCACATTCCACCTATCGTGAAATAAAAAACGCCCCTAAGGGCATCAGTAGTCGTCGTCCACAACCGCTAGCATCACTACCATAGTAGTGACACAGAAAGAACATGTATTTGTCAATTTTGTTTAACTAGCCATAGCATCACGAGCATGGGACATGCTTGCCTCGTTGAAATTTTGTACATATATTGTAAATTGTATTTGCTTGCAGGGATCCCTTAGATGTGGTCATTCTTGGAATTGATGTTGGTTTTTTTCAACTCCAAAGCTTCATGCAGGTCTCCCTCTCTCTCTACGCACGATATAGAAAAGAAACTATAATGTATTTTAGCTATATAGTCCTCCCTATACCTCACACACCAGGGGGAAACTGTTAACACTGGAAAATCATACAACAGAAGATGACATTAATTAATGTTAAGCCAAAGTATTTATAGGGAAGGAAGACATTATGGAATCAAGAAAGTATTTAAAATCTCAAAGGTTTTGAGAAAATCAAATTTGAACAAGTCATAAAATGCTATTTGCGTGCATTATCCTTCGAGAAGAGCACCTTTTGCACGCCCTTTTGCCTGATAAGCATGCATTCTTGAAAGTGGAAAAATGTCACTATCTGGGACCACACAAAGCAAAGGACAAGTTACTCCTTACATGAAGCCGCCTAAGGACAGCCACAAGTGCCTCATTAGACACTATGTGAGCACACAATGGAATATTTGGAGCACACAAAGGAATCATACCCCTCCCTTGGGTCACCATAAGATGAAGAATGGGTGATCACATTGTTATGCTGGCCAGAATGGCCCAAGAAATACCAACAGTGTGTGACCCGGAGTTGGAGATAGAGGGGACTCGATTGTTGGCCATCCAACAATATTAGTCCAACACAGTAAAGAAAGAGGGAGATTGCATCGAGGCAAGCTTGGAGAACAACATCCTTGCATCGGGACCTAGAACCATTGTCTAGGGGCCCTTTGGCAAGTGGGTAAAATTTCTTCTTCGTATCTAATGCTTAATAAGAGGGGCCTAGAGTCGCCGTTTGCATTATTATAGTTTGAATCTCTTCAATAGGTTATGTATATTTGTGTTTTAGTTTTAGTTTAACTTGAGTATACATTGCATGTTTTTTCCTCTAGATTGTATGCTTATAAACTCCACCACTTTCTACCTGTTACCAATAGTTTAAAGGGGTAAACCACGCCCCTTAAATTGGTGTGATTTCGTACATTCGTGCAAAAAATCCACCACAAAAATCATGATGAAAATAGAAATGTGCATTGAAAAGTATGAAGGAAAGGTGCTGCCCCAAGTACAAGTAGTGCAATTGAAGAAATCTGATTTTGAGAGGTAGCAAAGTGACCCTTCTTGGAAAAATGGCTTCCGGGTGAAGAATGAAATCACCAAAAATTAAAGGATACCCATTTTAGAGCTCAGTGAGAGATTTTTAATAGTGCTAATGGTTCATCAAATTGAGCTACGGTATGGTCATAATTGGCGAAAGAAAAATTAGGGTTTCTATTTTAATAGGGAAATTTCCCTCCAATTTGGTTCATTTACAAGTTTAGCTATGGTGAATGTGGAGAGGAGGAAAAGGCCCTAAATATTTCAGCGATCGTAGCAGACAAACAGAATACTAGAATCAAGATCTATCAGTTGTAGGTAGGTGGCCCAACCTTACTCTTTAGTTTTTGTAATATTCCAAATTTTCTATCAACTAATTGGAATATTAGTGTTCTTACTTTTCTTATTTATTTAAGTAAATAAAAGGGTGGAGGGACCCATAAACCTAGTAGATGAATAAAATCCACTTCTATAGTGTGAATGTCAGTTAGTTGAGTAGTGGAGTAGCATTATGGAGTAGTGGAGTAGCATAATAATGAAGAAAGAGTGGAGGTCTTAAAGAATTAATGAGGAAGATGTTAGAGATAGTGGAGAAGCAATTGCAGAGATGATGGAGGAAGTGGTGCATTAAATGCACACATGTTGGAGGAAGTAGAGAGTAACTGCAGTAGTGATGGAGATCATGGAGGACATCGCAGTCTTTATGGATGTTAGTGGCCACATGTACAACACAGTTATGAGGTGGGCCAAGGCTAGGGAAGGCTCACAACCATAAAAGGAAGATGAGGGCAGCGAAGAAGGGGGAGTCTGGAATTTGATATTTTTTTGTGGTTTAACATTTCTTTGCACGCTTTAGCTGTTTAGCTAAGTCTGTTGTGTTGTTTAGAACAAGGGTGTTCCTGAGAGGGAATCCCACCCTTACCCACGGGGGACTTCGAGTGCCTATTCTAGGAAGTTTATTTTGAGCAGTTATTCATCATCCAACATTGGTGCCACATTCATCCCCTCTCTTATGCATATACAACTTCAGGAATTACACATTCTTGTCTTAGGGTTTGAGAGGAGGAAGGTATTTTCTAGCATTTTAGCTAGGAAATCGATGGAGGATTCATCCTTTCACCTTGAGCTTCCATTTCAGTCTTCCAGGAGCATCATTTTGATATCCAGCATCAAACCATCATATTACACCTCCATGCAGCAGAAGTTCCTTCAGGAATTACGCAGTCCAGTTAGGAAGATCTAAGGGGGGAAGGAAGTTCGAAGTATTTTAGCTTGGAATCCTGTGAGGGGTCTTCCCCTCACTTTGGAGAGATCATTTCCATCAGCTATGAGCTATATTCCATCACCTAGCACTAGGCTATAGCTTCAGCCTCTTGACAACACAGTTCATTCCAGCAGTTCTGTAGTGTGCAATTGCAACTTGGGCAGAGGAAGGAGGAGCTAGATCTTCAACTTCTAGCTTGGAGATCAAGAGAAGGTACCAGCCCTTCATGTATTGATATGATTAGGTGTTGTTGCAGCATTTATATAATCAATTCATCTCCATCTCAATAGTTACCCAGGAGGAGTGCATAAGTTAGCCAGCAGGGGTGCATATGGCAACCCAAAAAGGGTCGAAAATCCAAAGTTAAAATCTGGCCAAACCATTTCTGGGTGCTTCCGATTTTTGTGAGTAGAGCCCATGGTTAAAATATTGGATCTTTCTAAGCACTCCAGAGGCCAACCACACATGATTCTTCTTCATAGTAGCAGTAGTAGCAGCACAACATTTCCAGTGCTATTTTTCATTAGTGTATTTCAACCACTTCTTTTTGGCTTGAGTGCATATTATTTGGAGCACTATGTACTTTATATTTGTTGTTGTTTATAACGACATGAATCATTTCTTTCTATTCATGGTTATAATTTCTTGATGTACTTTCCAGTTGCAACATATTTCCGACATTTTCCAGATTTTAGTGCTATATTCTCATTTGCTTTATTTGGATTGTTGTAGATGTTCTATATTATTTTCTTTTCCATTTTGGAATATTACAGTGGTATCATAGCATGATATTTGGCTCAATTTGTGGGAATTTCATGGCATCGGAGGAATAAGAAGAAGAATAAGAAGAAAAAGAAGAAGTATTCAATGGTGGAAGGATTAATTTTTGCCACACTTCTCTTCAGATCTATGTAGGATCTCACCATGGAGATCAAAGAAATGAGAAGTGAAAGGAAAAAGGAAACCTCAAGAGTGTTTCAGAATGGATAAGGTTCGAGCACTTCCTATTAGCAGTATAAGAAACTAGCGGTGCAGAAAGTTCCACAATGCCCTACTATGCCCACTTTCCTTGCAGAAGGAAATGAATTGCATGGAGATGGAGGGATATTTGGAGCATGAGACTCTTAGTGATTATATTACAGAGTACAAATCTCAATATATAGAATTCAAAGAGAATGTGACTTTCCAACAATTTTTTCCAAATTAAATAGAACCAGAGACCCTGTAGCAACAATAGAAGAAGAGGGCATATGCAGGATATATTGTTTTTTCCTACATTCGATGGGTCATCCAAAAGCACGACAAAGAATTGGATGGAGAAGTTAGATTATTTCTTCTAGCTACACCCAGTAACGGAAACATAGGCTATTCAAATTGCAGTGCTACACCTTGAGGGTGAAGCAAAGGCAAATTGAAACATGCAAAAGTGATTGCGTATGCAGAGTTCACTCAAAGATTGGTAAAGAGGTTTGACAGAAGAAAACCAGAGGCACTTTCCATTGAGACATTTTCCAACATTGATGAGGAAGTATATGAGAAGAAAAAAGAAGATGTCAACACTTATACTCCGGGAGAAGAGAAACTACCACCACCACCACCAACTGCAATAAAGGTACTTGAATTAGTGGGAGGAGCACTTGCATCTTTGAAAGATGGTCCTGGGTATTCGACATTGAGATTCCCAGTCATGATTCAGGAGGTACATGAGTGAGAGGAAGTAGATACTAGCACTGGTGCAATAATAGAGAAACCATCACCATCACCAGTAGTTGGAGAAACAATTGCACAGGTTGGAGGAAATCTTGTAGCTTTGCAAGATGTTCCCAAGCATCAGCTGATCTAAGGTATGAAAGCATTTCCACCCAGATTGTTTCAGCACATCATCTTGAGATTTTTTGGGTCATGCCATCAAGGAAATTTCATGACCAAGGGTTAGATCACATTGCTGATTTGGAGCAACAAACTATCACTGTGCAAAGGACACTTGACTGGTTCAAGGAGAATATGTATAGCCATCCCAGTTTGACATTGTTGAGCTGCAAAAAAAACTTTGTCTTGGAGTGTGGAGTTTCTGAGGATGGGATAAGCACATTCCTAATGCAGGGAAGTTTTACAATTGCTTTCGAGAACCAGAAGTTATTGTCGCATGATTTGTCATATTCTATTTATGAAAAAGAGATATTGGCCATTATGCATGCATTGGTCAAATTCTAGTAGTTTTTTATTGGCATTAGATTTCGGGTGAAGACCAACCACCATAGTCTCCAACATATTTTTGAGGAGGATCAGAAGCTGCAGAAGAGGCAGCAATAATGGATCAGTACAATGCAGGACTATGAGTTCAACATTATTTATGGAGAGGGTAATGTGGTAGCACATGCACTATCATGGAGATCAGCAACACTGTCACTAAGGAGCAGTGATGATTTGAGGGCCCAGTTATTATTTGAGAATTTCGATGACCGCTTCACTTATGAAGCATTGGATGGGTAGATGGTGGATGGTAGACATCATGTAATGGATAAAATCTTCCATTATTAGGACATAGATTTCTTGATGAGCACCTCACAACTCAAAGAGAAGTTTCTGCATGGAACATATTCAGAACCTCATAGGTTCTATCGGGCCATCGAAGAGAGGTTCTCATGGAGATACCTAAAGGATGATTCAATTCGACATATCATGGAGTGAAAATATTGTCATCAAATTGTGGAGGATGGTATTGGTGACATTGATCTATTGTCGAGGTATGCGCATTTCTTCCACATTTTTTCATAGTACATCTCTTCACCTGTGATTAGATTATCTTTTCGGCATGTCTTCATGCTTCATGGTCTTCCCAAGGCCATAGATAGTGATGGGGACAGTTATTGTATGAGAAATTTTTTGTGGGAGCTTCTCCATTGGGTGGATACCGAGTTGGTGCATGATATGAGTCATCATCCACCGTTGTATGGATGGATGGAGATGATGAGTAAGTGTCTGAAAAGCTACTTGCAGTTCAATGACATGGGGCAATATGAAGCATGGTTGCACTGGCTACTCTTGGGTGAGTATGGTTATCACTCAGAATTTCAGATTGGTATGTTCCATGCCTTGCACAATACTGAAGTGATGCAACAGCAGCAAGCATGGTTGTGCTAGCTACTCTTGGGAGAGTATGGCCAAGGAATTGCATTTAATATGTCCATTGGTATATCATTTTTTCCTACCTTTCATCGTAGTGATGAGATGTAGGAGTAGGAGGAATGGTTGCGCTGGTTACTTTTGACAGAGTTTGGCCATCACATGACATATCACATGTCAAGGGTTATGTTTTTGTTTGGTACTTTGCATGATACTCATATGATGTAGTAGCAGGAATCCTGGCTATGTTGGTCTAGTGTGACATTCTACATGTCAATTAGTATATCATTGCTTCATGCTTTGCATTATGATGATGTGGGGTGGCAACAAGAGTCATTGTTGCATTGGTTACTCTTTGGAGAATATGGATTGACATTCTCCCATACCTTGCATAATGGTGATGTGGAATAGCAACAGGAAGCCTTGATGCGTTGGCTTCTATTAGGAGAGCATGTCCACCATACTTGGTATGATGATGAGGTGGTGTGGCAGCCAAAGGCATTGTTGCAGTGGCTATTATTGGGAGAGTATGGTTCGGCATTTCACATGTCAATCCATATGTCTCTATTTCCTACTTTGCACAGTGTTGAGATGATGATTAGAGTAAGCAAGGCCACCAGGGCCAAGGATTGGAGCATGGATAGACTCAACCTACTCCATGTAGCATGGGTTGGAGAGATAGTTTATGAGTTGGGACTTTCCACTTGGGGAAAGAATCACTACACTTCACATATCTCATGTAGAGAAGAGACTCTTGGATAGTAGATGGTTTCCACTTAGGGACGCATTGATGAGGAGAGGCATCTAGCTACATAGTTGGAGGTCATTCCATTCATTCTAGAGAGGTAGCCATGGAGTTGGGAATTCATAACACATTGGAGAAGATGGGGAAGCTTTCCATATGAGGATGCCACTTGGGAGGGAGAAGGATTTCTGTAGCATCCACTTTTACAGTTGCTTGAGGACAAGAAACATTTTGATGGGGAGGACTGTAATATTCCAAATTTTCCATTAGCTAATTGGAATATTAGAGTTCTTAATTTTCTTATTTAGTTATGTAAATAAAATGGTGGAGGGAGACATAAACCCAGTAGATGAATAAAATCCACTTCTATAGTGTGAATGTGGGTTAGTTGCAGTAGCATTATGGAGCAGTGGATGAACATAATAATGAAGAAAGAGTTGAGGTCATAGAGCATTAATGAGGAAGATAATGGAGATATTGGAGGAATAAATGAAATATGATAGAAATAGTGGAGAAGCAATTGCAAAGATGACGGGGGAAGTGGTGCATTAAATGCACACATGACAGAGGAACTGGAGAGTAATTGCAGCAGTGATGGAGATCATGGAGGACAACGCAGTCTTTATGGAGGCTAGTGGCCACATGTGCAGCGCAATTATGCATTACGCCAAGGCTAGGGAAGGATCACAACCATAAAAGGAAGATAAGGGCATAAAGGAAGGGGGATTCTAGAATTTGATATTGTTTTGTCCTTTGACATTTCTTTTCACACTTCAACTGCTAGCTAAGTATGCTATGCTATTTAGCACATGGGTGTTTCCAAGAGGTAATCCCACCCTTACCCATGGGGGACTTTGAGTGCCTAATCTGGGAAGGTTATTTTGAGAAGATATTCATCATATGACATCGGTGCCACATTCATCCCCTCTCTTTTTCATATAAAGCTTCAGGAATTACGCATTCCTATCTTAGGGTTTGAGAGGAGGAAGGTGGTTTCTAGCATTTCAGCTAGGAAATTGGTGGAGGATTCATCGTTTCACCTTGATCTTCCATTTTAGTCGTCTAGGAGCAACATTGTGATATCTAACATCAAGCCATCATATTTCACATCCATGCAACAAAAGTTCCTTCAGGAATTGCGCAGTCCAGTCAATTAGATCTAAGGGAGGAAGTAAGTTCCAAGTATTTCAGCTTGGAATCCTGTGAGGGCTCTTTCCCTCACTTTGGAGAGATCATTTCCATAAATTTTGATATATATTCCATCACCTAGTAACAGGATATAGCTTCAACCCACTTGAAAATGAAGTTCATTCCAATATTTGTGTAGTGTGCAGAGCTACAACTTGAGCAGAGGAAGGAGGAGCTAGATCTCAAGCTTCTAGCTTGGAGATCAAGAGAACATACTAGCCCTTCATGTATTGAGTTGAATGGGTGTTGTTGCAGTAGTTATATAATGAATTCAGCCCCATATCAGTAGTTACCCAAGAGGAGTGTGTAAGTAAGCCAACAGGGGTGTAGTTGGAAACCTAAAAAGGGTTGAAAATCCAAAGTTACAATCTGGCCAAACCATTTCTGGGTTTTTTTGGGTTTGTGGAGTAGAGTCCATGGATAAAATCCTAAATATTTCTGAGCACTCCAGTAGCCTCCCACACATGGTTCTTATTCACAATAGTAGTAGTATCCAACAGCAACAACAATAGAATCACAACATTTCCAGTGCTAGTTTTCATTAGTGTATTTCAACCACTTCTTATTGTCTTGAGTGCATATTCTTTGGAGTAGTATGTACCTTATATTTGTTGTTTTTAATAATGATATGACTTAGATGTTTCTACTCATCGTTATAATGTGTTGATGTAATTTCTAGTTGCAGCATATTCTGACATTTTCCATATTTTAGTGCTATATTCTTGTTTTATTTATTTGGAATGTTGTAGATGTTCTATATTATTGTCTTTTACATTTTGGAATGTTATAGTTTTAGTGGTTTAGAATTTCATGTTAGGTGCTCAGAGCCCAAGAACAACACCCTACCTTTCCTCACATCCGGCTCGCACTTCTTGGGCCCTGTTCTGTGAGCTGGGTCACATCTTTCAGAGAGAAAAACTACGACCTCGCATGTACATGGCTGGGAAAATGCGAGCTACCAAAAAGTTGGGTATTGTCTTGTTTTTGGCTGGGAACAAGGGATTGAAGGTTTGGATGCATATTTTCTTCCTCTGGCTGAGAAATATGTTGGGTTTGTGTAGTTATGGCAGAGTTAAAGAATAATTGGAGAGAGAAATATTTTGATACACTTCGTTCCAAGATCCAGGGGGTCAGGTGGTTTGAGGTGCACTATTGAGATATGGGGTTCTAAAGTTGGTTGAGAACCCATTGATGAGGGCATGAGAGCCCTTGTTATCCAGGGTAGTCACCTACTAGGACCCAGAACTGGAGGTCTTTATAGTGTAGGGGCACCAGATTGAGTTGACTATACAGGACATCTATTTCCTGACCCGTCTCCTGCCACTAGGGGTGGTGGGAAATATCCAACCATTATTACCATGGGGGTAGAATATATCAGAGCTGGTGGAATGTAATTTTAAACCATATATCTGTGTCAAGGGCACGGTTATACTAATCAGCGATCTAGAGAGGCTAGAGACTCGGTTTGTCATCACGGAAGTACTGCGGATCTTGGGCAACCAGGAATTCCACCACATCACCAGAGGTAAGATGATGCTAGTTGAGAGTATGCTAAGTGGGACCTACTATGGGTGGGCTCAGATGATGTTGGCATTGTTGAAACGACATATGTTGCAATGCCAGTGACAAGTGAACTATGAGTCTGAGTTTGGTACAATATTGTGCTCGTTCTTCTTCGAGAAGATCCCCACACTTCAGCCTCATGTACAGATCTAGGATGAGGGGTCGTGAGAGCCCAGGATGCGCTTCTGTGGGAAAATATTGTGGATAGGAGGAGGCGGGGGAGTCGGGCAAGTGTTCTGACCCGAGTTCTTTTCACATTGGGACTAAATGCTGCTATATATAGACGAATATATAGACAGTGGTATGATGCATTTTATTTTTTCTAGAATATGTATGCAGTATTGATTCATTACTTTTGGTATGAAAATATAGCACTGGTGAAACCGACAACGTATATGGGATGACCCGCAGGGCAAGGGACTGTAGAGTCTACTACAACAAGAGGATTTGATTGAGTAGACTTAGAGGCTCTACTAGAGGATTTCTTCCATAGATGTGAGTTGTTGATGACTAGGGTATCAGAGCGTGGCTAGCATGATCTTGATGACTGTTGCATTGAGGCATGTTTCGTGTTGCCCTCATAGTGGCGAGGTGTCATGTGGCGCATGGCGATGGATGGGCAAGGTATGTGAAATCTGTGGGCTGCTAGAGCTGAGCCATTGGCTCGGGATCTTCCAAATAGTGATTAGATATACGGGCATTTTGTGCCACCAATTTTGATTTTATAACATGCTATGGGCATGTCAGATGTATTAGAGTAGTGGAATCCAAAATATTTATGATTTTTTCGACACATATTATGGATATGTATATTTTTATATATGGCGAGTATATGGTTCGCCATTTGTTTTTTGATTATTTTCTTATGTTAAATGCATGTGATAAGTTCCAATCTAGAATATTGTTAGAAATGCTATCTACATAGTGATTTTGGTCTCTAGGTACATGACTGAATGTAATGGTTTCAAATTCACGTACTAATAACTTCACTCATAAATATCTTCTAAAAAGGACATGGTTATTCACATGATACACACCATTCAATTGCATGACAAGCAGCAAGGAATGTAAACGAAGATGAATATGAAGGATGCGATGATCAAGGGAATTGACTAACAAACCTATCACTGCATCATATTCGACTTGATTATTGGTGTCAATTCCAATGCATAGGTTGTTGGAAAGGACTAACGAATGCATGGGGGTAAAAATTGGCCAGGCTGCCGAGGCTAGATTCTGTGAGAAGCGACTTGCACCATCGACATAGCCAATATACAGTGTGGGTGATGGATCCATATGAAATGCCCCACAAGACAACAAATGAGATGATGGTGAACAATGTAAGCAACCTGAATGCATGGCAGAAATAAAACGTGCATCTTGATGGGGGATGCTATGGGTAAAATTTCTATGCCCCACACACTTATTAAAGAAATGGTAAATAAATGATGTGGGGAGGTTTTCTTTGGGACAAGATTTGTTCAGGTAAAAAAATTCAATACAAACACAGATGGTGCATTTTTTCTTGAGAATGGAATAGGTAAAACCATCCTCCTTGAGATTGTCGGTTTTGGCTTTGATAGGCTCTCATCTGGAAGGATTAATGGGTCTCAACTTTTGAGGACAGGATTGGCATTGGGCCATGTATCGATATGGTGTTCAACAATGGCAAGATCATTTCTAGGCATCTATGAATAGGACCAGGTGAAAACATCATGGAATTCCTTGAATAGCTTGGTGTAAGCCTCAATTTCTTCCGGGGTGCAATGTGTCCCCAAGGAAATGTTTTCTTGTACCCCTGGTTTATTGGAAATGTTAATTTTAATGGTAGGAGAGATGTTAGCCATATTTACTTCTTCAAAAGAATTTGGTGCAAGAATGGGATTTCTAAACAAATCGACCTCATCATGGATGAAGTATTTAGACTCCACAACATACTGGTCATGGGATTGTTGCAGAAGGAAGTAGGCATGGTGGTGCATATCATCCCAGGGAAAGTCAGGGGTGGTCATTGTTTCCATAATGTCTTCATCAAAATGAAATATGGGGGGACTGGTAGAATAAATACCACATGACTTGGTGGGGTTACCTGATGCATCATCATGAGAGATATGGTTGACACACACATTGCTACGTAGGGTAGACGAAGAGCTAGTATATGAAACATCTAACGATGTTGAGCCCAACGTAATCACCAAAAAAGGTTTAGTCAAAATAGAAGGGGATGACCTGTAGGGGTCTTCCACCATGGATATCATGGATGATGACGTACATAGGATAGTTGTCGAAGGTTCTGTCATCTTGACATCGGGGGGAGGTATCACAATTGGTGTAGAAATGTCCTTCAATTCTACCGAAGTAGAACCTACAAGTTGAGGAGTACATGATCCACTACGAGCGGCCTCTATTTCGCAAACAACCTCAAGGGTGTCATGAAATTCGTCGAGACGGGGACAATGATGAGAATAGTGGTCATAAATATCACACAAAGCACAAGGGTGGTTCGTGCAATGATTTCAGTTTCTTAGCTGAATCGAGTAAGGTAACATGGACCTCTGGGATATCGGATTTAGGAAACGTTTCGTTGACCACAGGTTTGAGACGAGGAAGTTTAGGAAAATTTTGGGTGGAATGCCTAACAACATCACACAAAGTGCACGAAGGTGACTGCTTTGCATGCTTAGGAGCAAGAGTTTTTTGATAGGCCTAGTCCTTAGGTTCCTTATTTTTTGCTTTGTCCTCCTCACCGAATGCTTTCGAAACAGGAGTAGATTCCCATTGAGGTGGTTGAGGCACTGAAGCAAAGGGAGGGGTCATTGCAACCAGTTGGACTAGGATCAAAGCAGTATAAGGTTTGAGCTGACCAGGAAGAATATTGGTTGGGGGATTGATGTAGCAGACTGGGATCCCTAGGGTCAAATTAGGAAGGCTCTACGTAGCCATAACAGACATTGAAAACACTCCCGAGGGGGGAGCTAGAAGCAATATTTGACCAAAAGGGTAATGGCTTAGCGGAATGGATACCAAGTGGTTAAGGCTAGAGGGGACCCTTCTTGGTTGAAAAGGAGTGGAAGAGACACTAGCAGAGGAATAAGGTCTTGAAGGTTGCATCGAGTGACTACCAGTACGTTGCGGAGGTGTAGGTTGATGGCTAGTCGAACCAGACCGCTTATGGCTCGTCCAAGATGATTGAATCATACAAACATTCGACGATTTGTGGTCTAAAATAATGGGGGGGAGGCCAGGGAATGCACCACGTAAGGTGAAATATTTATAGACTCTAGGTGAAACACTAGTGGGAGGTGCGACTGATTGCTTATCGACCACCAAATATATGATAGACTCAAGAGAGGTCTGAGACTTCAGTTCATAATATGTCAACTGATCAATGGTAACGACATTTCCATTATTGAGAAAACACATCTTACGTTGAACCGCATATGTGACAACATACATCACATAGGTATAGCTATGACCCAAGAGGATATTGTAATCTAATGGGGCATCAATGACTTCAATGTCAACAAAAACAATCTTTCCTACAAGAGTAATAGGGAAATTGTGGTACATGCCAAGGGGATGAGAAGGATGAGTGTCCCAAGCATACAAAGTGATGGTGCATGGGGCTAAGTCAGGTGATCCAATTTTATTCCAAATAGAGGTGGAAATCATGCAAGTGGATGCGCCCTCACCAATTATAGATCGTGAGACATGTTGTGGATCATCTGCATATCCTTTTAATTTTATATTAAAAATACAAAAAAAAATATGAAATTGAAATAAAAGCAAATATGTTAAATATGTTAAAGTATTACAGTCTTATACTTTGGCATAAAAATGAAATGATTTTTTTGATGTATTAGAGTTTAATTTTTTTAAAATTTATATAATGGGTTTTATATTCGAAGATTAAAGACCGATTAATTTAACTGGTAGAGAGTGTTGATATTAAAAATATAAACTGGATGACTCAACCCGCGGGCACTAATAGAATGAGAGTTAATAGAAAGGGTGCCTCCGCAGTTGACTGGGTTGACTGCGGAGGCGATGAAGATCAACGATGGATATCAACTGCGGGGGCACCAGTCGAGTTTTCAGCCGTACCTCGAGACCCCTCGCAGTGGCATCATATGCTGAAAGGGATTAACAGAGAAATTTGGGCTAGAAGATTTATTGATTATATCAATTCCAAATCAGATCAGGAATTATAGGAGAATGATATGTAGGATAGAATGTTTTATGTAGTGGAAATTAATAATTTTTTTATCAGGAATGATCTCAGAAAGGCTACAGAAAAGAAATTAATAGAAATCAAAGAAGCAGTAAGTGAATTTGATAAATCTTTTTTTAAACTAACAAGGGTAGGCCTGCCATCATGTTGGAGAGCTGAGGGGAATCTTTTGCCATGAAGCTCTTATGAGAATTTACTGGTGATCACAAAAATCAAGATTGACAACAGGCATGAGAAGACTCAAGTACTTAAAGGAGAGACAATGGTCAACTTCTTACAAAGACATTTTCAACTCTTGTGGATGGTAAAAACTCTTTTCTCTGAAAGGCCATCTTATGACTGAATTACTGCATTCAGATTGGAGTATCACAATCTGACACATTCATCCAAGACAAAGGTAGAAATATGGAAAAAATGCAGAGCTTAGACTATTGACTTGCCAAAGGGATCAACAACAAAGAAAGACAAATCAATTGATCAAGGAAAAGAAGCCACTTCATCAGCAATTCCTATAGATTAGGATATTTAATTTATGTTATTTTCTAAAGTCAATGTAATTGTAAAAAGACATTTTCAAGGCATGTGATAGACAACCTTCAAAGTCATGAAGTAGTTTTGGTAGTTAGAATTGGTTACAACAGTTCCAAATTGCTTTTTATTGTATTTAATGTAATTTCCAAGAGGGAGGAAGGTTCCGAGTTTTGGACCTCCTGGACAAATATTTTTGTACTCAAAGATTCAAATATTAATGAATGAGTATGAAAGTTTCTGGCAATTTTTTTATGTTGAAATGTATTCCAGTTTTCATTATGTATTTCCTTCTATGAATAAAACAAGGTTATGAGCAGCAGGTCTCTTCTTACTTCTATGTATAAGAGTTAAAAACCTTAATTGGTGCTCCTTTGTTTTATCTATTTCTTTCACATGTTTCTTTTGAAGTTTGGAATAGTATTTTCTGTATAAAGCAACGTATCAGTTTGGACTTCTCCTTACATTTTCTTCCAAATCATTTCATTCAACATTAACAAATGGTAGCATTTTGAAGCATTCATAATATTTGATATTTAAGGGTGTGATTATAAATACTTGAGGGTTAATAAAACAGAGACATAAAAAATTTGTGACATAATTATAAATTGTCTTAAGCACTGATTCCTTATCACAGCTAAGGGATTGTCTCTTAAGGTACAACATTAATTGGCGCCATTGTCGGGGTTCGAAGATTCAAATTTTTCCCTGGGTTTTGTTCATATTTCCTCTCGTTGTTCAGAGAGGAGGAAATACTAAGTTGTGCTTCTTTAAAATAATTCTGGCTCCTAAGAAGCCTCACACGAGGTCAAATACTTCTTAGCAAAAAGCTCCTATTTTGTCTGATCCAGAAAAGCTAGTTTCAAAGAAGGGCCAGAAAACAAAAATATTTTCTACACCTGATGCCACACTACTTGCACTAGGCAGCATTTCACATACATTTTCATCCAAGGATATTTCTCGGAAACTCATTTTCCAGAAAAAGAATCCTCACCTTCACCCATTCATTTCCAAGAACCAACGTTAGAAGAACAATATTTTGAGTCTGTATCATTTCCTCTTACAGAACCTCAACCTCATACAGTTTTCAGTTCTTCTGCCATTGTTCACACACCTATCCCTATATCAGTTGTTCCACCTCATTCATCCCCACCTACAACTGGTATCCATTTTACCCACGCTCAAGGAGCAGTTAATCAGGGCATAAACATGGCAGCCCCTGATTTCTTGATGAATAGATATGCACCATTAAATCTACCCCAACCAATGAATGCAATGCCTCAGGGGTATCTCAAGTTTCTCCCTAGATTTACTGGTGAAGATGAAATAACTGCAGAACAACACTTTCCCTTGTTCTTCACATTTGCTGAAAATTTTAATGTAGAACATCTTGATGTGGTAATGAGACTTTTTGTACAGTCTCTAAGTGGGGAGGCAATAAAATGGTTTAAAGGATTACCCAATGGTTCAATCAATGATTGGGAGGAATTAGAAGTACAATTCATCCAGAGATGGGGTGAGAAGAGAGACCATGGTTATTCTTTAATAGAATTTAATGCTATAAAGAAAAAATCAAATGAAAGTATGAGTGATTTTGTCAAAAGATTTAATAAGTTGTACAATAGTTTGCCTGTGGAAATGAAACCTCCTCCTATTGGAGCAAGGGTCATTTTTGCTAGAGCATTTGAGCCGGATTTTAGTTTTACATTGAGAGAAAGAATACCCCCCACTCTTGAATAGATTCAAACTGATGCCTTAGAGATTGAGGCAAATATGTCTGCTGGTGGGAAAGTTCAAGATAAAGAAGGAGCCTCATCTCAAGATCAGAGGATAGATGATATGAGAAAGGTCATTAAATTTTTTTCAAATAAATTGGTAAAGCTGGAAATAGATAACAAGAAACCTGCACAACAAAATAGAGGGGTTTTCAATCCCCAATTCAGAAAACAACCCCTTAAAATTTTACAAAGGGAAAGGAAAGATCAAGATCAAGTCCAAGCACCTTTATATATAGAAGCAGCCCCATCACATTTTGCTAATAATGATCAGAAAGAATATAAATATCAAATTTCTGTTGTGTATATGGAAGGTGATGAAACAGAATAAGAGAGTGAGAAAGAATATGCAGAAGAATGTAAAGATGCTGATATTTCATTTGATCAGGAAGAAATGGATCATTATTGCAAACAATTTACTGATTTTAAGCAGGCATAGTTGCATAAGAAATATTATTTGAGGTCCAAAAAGAGGTTGAGAACTCAGGATGATGAAGGAGAAGAATTAGAATCAGTACCTACTCCAATGGCAACTCCACTACAGAAAAACCAAATTAAGAAATCAGACAAGGGGAAACAACCCATGAATCAAGAAAAAGAAAAAGAAAAACAACAAGCTGAAACTCCTCAAATGAAATCTAATGACCCTAATATTTTGGAGAAAATTTTTATTGTTCCTGATAAACATGCAAATTCAAATAAAAATAAAGAAGAGCTTGAGAAACTTACAAAACATAATCAAATCTTTAATTTTTCTAAATAATTAGAAAAATTAAAAATTCAAGTGCCACTTCTTGAGTTGGTAAAAACACCTATTTATAAGAAGGAAATTGTAGAGTTTATTAATTTATCTCAGTATGATGAAGTGGGTGATATAGTGAATCTGCAAGAAGAGAAACCAGTGGTCACTTTTGGACCTCATGTTGAAGAGGTAGATTCTTCTATTCCACCTTTTTATATATCAGTTCTGTTGCATGATTTCATTTTACATAATTATATGCTAGATTCTGGTGCATCACATAATCTAATGCCACTGTCTGTGATGAAAGAGTTAAATTTTCAAATTACCAAGCCATATAGAGACCTTTATTTCTTTGATTCAAAAAGGGTGAAATGTGTCGATATTATCAAAGATATGGTTGTTTCCTTAGCTCAAATTCTAGCTAAGAGTATTATGATGGATGTGGTAGTAGCAGATATTCCAGATAGATTTCGTATGTTGTTGTCCAGATATTCGGGGGAAAAACTTGGAGGGGTTTTGAAATTATATTTCACATATGCCATCATTCCTATTTTTAATGGGGAGGAAAGGAAGTTATAAAAAAAAACCAGATTTTTGAAGACTACTATCAAAAAAGATGTAGGTAATTCCCCCATTTATGGTCAAGAGAAGGAGGATATCTCTTGCTTCATGCTGCATGAAGATGCAGAATTCGCTGAAGATTCAAAAAAGTAGCTCACATAAGCCAATGTACATAAAGAGCTGCATTCAAATAAAATTTGGAAGTGTTATTTTGATGGTGCATTCTCTGAGGAGGGCATCGGAGCTGGATTCATATTTGTATCACCTGAAGGTAACCTTGTGCCTTTTTCTTTCAAACTCGAATTCGAATCCACTAATAATGTAGTTGAATACGAAGCATTAATTTTATGTCTGCAAACAGCTAAACAGATGGGAATTCAATCTATCTCTATTTTTGGTGATTCTGAATTAATCATAAGGCAAATTAAAAATTAGTGTCAGACTAAGCATCCTAGATTGAGGTCCTTTAGAAATGAGGTATGGGATCTAGTTGAAAATTATTTTGAGGCCTTTAATTTATAGTTTATTCCAAGAGAAGAGAACATAATGGTAGATTCATTGGCAGTCGCAGCCAACACATTCAAACCATCAATCAATCCAAGGTTGAGATATGAAATTGAGTTGAGACACAGGCCTTCAATTCCTTATAATGTAAAGCATTGGCAGGTCTTTGAGGATGATGAGTAGGTAAATCAGTTCTTGAAGATGATTGGAAATTTTGAAGACAGTCAGATTGATTTAGAAGTGGATGGAAGTGATCAAGGTGAAATGTATAAAAATCTGAAGCAGACAATTGGAGACCAGAAGATAATTCATTTGAAAGATAATATTTTGCCCAGAGGTTTGGTACCTCTTGAAAGAATGTTTGATGCTAACGATGTGGTAGTAAACCAGAAAGAGGTATGCCAAGATGGAGAAATGGAGGGCTACAATTTAGGAACTCAATATGAGCCTAAAATAGTCAAACTGTTCAAAGGAGTTCCAAAAGAATACAAAGAGAGGTATGTAGATTTTTTCAAGCAGTTTATGGATGTATTTGCATGGTCATATGAAGATCTGAAAACTTATGATAAAAATATTATTCAGCATAAAATCCCATTGAAAGATGGGATTAAGCCTCATAGACAGAAGCTCAAACAAATTAACCCATATCCTTTTAATTTTATATTAAAAATACAAAAAAAAAAAATCTGAAATTGAAATAAAAGAAAATATGTTAAATATGTTAAAGTATTATAGTCTTATAATTTGGTATAAAAAGGAAATTTTTTTTCTGATGTATTAGATTTTAATTGTTTTAAAATTTATACAAGGGGTTATATATCCAAATATTAAAGGCCAATTAATTTAACTAGCAGAGAGTGCTAATATTAAAAATATAAACTAGATGACTCAACCCATGGGCACTAATAGCACGAGAGTTAATGGAAAGGGTGCCTCCGCAGTTGACTGGGTTGACTGCGGAGGCGATGAAGATCAATGGTGGATATCAACTGTGGGGGCACCAGCAAGAGTTTTCAACCGTACCTCGAGACCCCCCGCAGTGACGTATTATGCTGAAAGGGATTAACAAAGCAATTTGGGCTAGAAGATTTATTGATTATATCAATTCCAAATCAGATCAGGAATTAGAGGAGAATGATATGCAGGATAGAATGTTGTATGCAGTGGAAATTAATAAAATTACTATCATGAATGATCTCAGAAAGGCTACAGAAAAGAAATTAATAGAAATCAAAGAAGTCGTAAGTGAATTTGATAAATATTTTGATAAAATGATAAGGGTAGGTTTTCTATCATGTTGGGGAGCTGAGGGGAATCTTCTACCATGGAGCTCTTATGAGAATTTACTGGTGATCACAAAAAGCAAGATTGACAACATGCATGAGAAGACTCGGGTACTTAAAGGAGAGACAATGGTCAACTTCTTACAAAGATATTTTCAACTCTTGTGGATGGTAAAAACTCTTTTCTCTGAAAGGCCATCTTATGACTGAATTACTGCATTCAGATTGGAGTCACAGTCTGACACATTCATCCAATACAAAGGTAGAAATATCGAAAAAGTGTAGAGCTTGGACTATTGACTTGCCAAAGGGATCAACAACAAAGAAAGACAAATCAATTGATCAAGGAAAAGAAGCCACTTCATCAACAATTCCTATAGATTAGGATATTTACTTTATGTTATTTCTAAATTCAATGTAATTGTAAAAAGACATTTTCAAGGCATGTGATAGACAGCCTTCGAGGTCATGAAGTAGTTTTGGTAGTTAGAATTGGTTACAGCAGTTCCAAACTACCTTTTATTGTATTTAATGTAATTTTTAAGAGGGATGAAGGTTCCGAGTTTTGGACCTCCTGGACAAATATTTTTGTACTAAAAAATTCAAAGATTAATGAATGAGTAAGCAAGTTTCTGGCAATTTTTTTATGTTGAAATGTATTCCAGTTTTCATTAGGTATTTCCTTCTATGAATAAAACAAGGTTATGAGTAGCAGGTCTCTTCTTACTTTTGTGTATAAGAGTTAAAAACCTTATTTGGCGCTCCTTTGTTTTAACTATTTATTTCACATGTTTCTTCTGAAGTTTGGAATGGTATTTTCTGTATAAAGCAGCATATCAGTTTGGACTTCTCCTTACATTTTCTTCCAGTCATTTTGTTCAACATTAACAGATGGTATCATTGTGAAGCATTCATAATATTTGATCTTTAAGGGTGTGATTATAAATACTTGAGGGTTAATAAAATAGAGACATAAAAAATTTGTGACATAATTATAAAATGTCTTAAGAAGTGATTCCTTATCACAGCTAAGGGATTGTCTCTTAAGGTACAACAAGACATTGGCATTATGAATCTTGACTGGTATTTGGAAAGCGACGAATGAAGGTAAGAGGGGGTGTTCTAACTTGTCAACGTCAAAGAATAAAATGATCATATGAAGGATCCACTACACCTAGAATAGATAATAGAGATTTACGTTGTGAAGGGAAAGACCAGAGGACTTCTAGCATTGACATGACATCAGAAGATTGCGCCAAGTCATCTACTATGTTGCAAGTGTCGGCGGCTTTGGAAGAAGCAGAATTTTGGCGTAATGGCCCTTTGCTGATCTTTGGAATGACCTTTGCTTGAGGTAGAGGGATATGCAAGGGAGCATTAGGTGTCGAAATGGATTCTATGGAAACTTTTGTTTGGGAATCAGTTGCAGATGAAGAAGGTGGATTTCCATTTTGGCGTGATTGTTAGGTCCCTATATTACTAGTATAGTCCCTTATTCTTGTTAGTGTAACCCCCTTATTGTTATTATTGTACCCCTGTATCCCCCATATTTTTATTATTGTGCCCTTAAATTATTATTGTTAGGTCAGCTAGGATTACATTGTGGCCCCACTAGGATTACATTATGGCCTCATGGACCCCTATATATAGAAAGGAGGTTTTGTAATTTTTATCATCCAAGAGTTTTTCTTTCATGTAATGTATTGGAGGTTTCCCCCTCGAAGTGGCTTATTTCTAAGGTGTTGATATCTCTTTTCTTCCATTTTTGGAGGTGGTTTCACAACATTTGGTATCAGAGCTTTGGATTCTAGGGTTTCGCTGCTCCAAACAGGTCATCGTGGAATTTTTGCTATAACTTCTTTCTACAAAGTTTAAGAAGCTGAAAGTTTTAGGGTGCGAAGCCAAAAACCTAAGGAACATCGTCAAAAAATTTCGAAGCTTGGTTCGCAAAATTTTCAGAGATATGATTTGTGGAACTTAGGTCATTTTGCAGGCTCCTCAATTTAATCTAAACAGGTCATTGTGGCATTTGCGCTATAAATTTTTTTCTACGAAGGTTCAGAACCTGAAATGTTGAGGGTGCAAATCTGAAATCCTGAGGAAAATCTTCGAAAAATTTCAGAGCTTGGTTCACAATATTTGCAAACACACGATATGTGGAAGGTAGTGCTTTTTCAGGCTCCTGAATTTCATCTCAAAGAGGTGATCGTGGGAAAATATTCATAACTCTCTCTCTGAGCATCATATTGGAGTGCCGTAAAAATTGGTCGCAATCAAACGGACTATAGTTTCTTTGCTATCAATTTCAGAGCTAAAAGACGAAACAATGACATGTGGCGAGTCATACAATTTCGCTCTACTGAACCATTCCATAATTAGGTCATTGTGGGAGATTGGACAGAACTTTGCCTTGGAGAATCCAAATCAAGTTAGACCTGTGGCATTCGAAAGATAATTTAGAAGGCTACCTTAATTCCTAATTTCAGATATTGAAGAGCTTCAATCACAAATATAATCCAATTTCAATATCAAGCTCCTCAAAAGCAAGAAAAAGGTGTGTATTTTTTTTACGAATTGCATAAGTCTTGTTTGAAGAATCAATTTGAATTGATTCCAAGGGCATATTGTAGAATATATATCAGTATTGGGTTCAAAAAAAATTCCTCGTAAAAATAATTCAACACCCATTAAGCCTTCAGAAGGCTCTACTATGACTCATGAAGATGAAGAATTGCAACATGATCCATCAAAATTACAAGAGCAAGTGCACCAAATTTCGCTCTCGCAAAGAGAAACAAAAAATGAAATGGATGTTTTGAAGAAAGGCATGGAAGCGAATATGGATGGTTTGAAGAAAGGTGTGGAATCTAAGATAGATGGCATGGAATCTAAGATGGCTGAAATGGAAGCTTAGATCAATGAAAAAATGAAAGACAACATGGAAAACATGAAGAATGATCTAAAAGCAGACATGGAAGGTTTGACAAAGTTGATACAAGAAATGTTTCATAATGGTGAAAATATAGTGGAGGAAACTCATGATGAGAACAAAATAAATGTTAGTCGTGACTTCATAAACTCTAATGTTAGCGGGAAGAACCACCATATTCCAAAAATGGATATGAGGAAGTTTGATGGAAATGATCTTGTAACATGGATACTACAAATGGAGCAATATTTTGATCTCCATAATTTGCAAAACACACAAAAGGCATGCATTGCAACTTTACATTTAGAACAAAATACATTTGTATGGTATCGATGGCTTTTCTCCCGTAAAAAAATTGTCACTTGGTCAATTTTTATGGAGGAAATGATAGCACATTATCAGGATACAAAGAGCAACACCTTCTTTAGCTAATTGATAAACCTCAAACAAAATGGTTTAGTAGGGGAGCACATTAAGGACTTCCAAAAATTGAATATAAGGGTAACTGATATTCCAAAGGAACACAAGATTGATCTCTTCATAGGTACTTTAAAGGATAACATCCAACATGAAGTTCGTGTTTTGGAACCTGATTCATTGGAGAAGGCATTAAAGTTGGAAAGAAAATTTGAATGTAAAATTATGGTGACAAGGAAGCCTACCACTCACTTCCATAAAGAAGGAAGTGTTGCTATGCCTAGATTTCCACAACCTACAAGGTTGAAATCACAACAATTGGAAGAACAAAGAGCAAAAGGGCTTTGCTATAGTTGTGATAGAAAATACACTAAATGTCATAAGTGTGCTGAGAAGAAATTATTTTACATAGATTGTGAAGAGGAAGAAGAAAATGAACAAGAAGACGATATACACCAGGAACCAGCCCTAGAAGAGGAAGAAATGAGTCTTACCATATCTTGTAATGCATTGGCAGGAATTACCACTCCTCAAACTCTCAAGATAGAAGGAAATATCAAGAAGAAAAAGGCAATAGTGTTGATTGATTCAGGTAGCACCCATAATTTTATTCATTGTAAGGTAGCCAAGGAATTGAATTATTTCCTATACCCAACACCAGAATGTCAAGTGATGGTTGCAAATGGAGGAACTATAAATTGCTCTGGAAAATGCTATAATATCAAGCTAACCATGGGGGAATATGTATTGAATAGTCCAATGCTTTCCATTCCTATTGGAGGTGCTGATGTTGTACTAGGAGTACAATGGTTACAATCTTTGGGGACGGTAGCTTTTAATTTTCAAGAAATTTTCTTGAAATTTTTTTCAAAAGGAAAGGAAGTTGAATTACGAGGTATTGCAGGGAAGCCAGGAAGGATAATAAGCTCTAATGTCATGACAAAGCTTCTAAAGAAAGAACAACGAGGCGTAATTGCACAATTATGCTCACTAGAAGTTCCAACATCAAAATCATCTATTTCCGCAGATCTCCAACAAGTCTTGGACAATCATTCCAAGGTGTTTGAAACTCCCAAAGGACTCCCACCTATTCGTGATCATGATCATGTTGTTCATTTGATTCCAGGAAGTGTTCCTCCAAACATCAGGCCTTATAGATATCCTTACTTCCAAAAGAGCGAAATTGAACATATGATTGCAGAAATGTTAGAGGCGGGTATAATTCAACCTAGTCAAAGTTCTTTCTCTGCTCCCGTAGTATTGGTACACAAGAAGGATGGATCATGGCGAATGTGTTTGGATTATAGGGAGCTCAATAAGCTCACCATTAAAGATAAATTTCCCATTCCTATGATTGATGAATTATTGGATGAATTACATGGAGCAATTTATTTTACCAAGTTGGATCTTTGTTCAAGATATCATCAAATTAGAATGAAGACTAAAGATATTCCAAAAAAAGTATTTCGAACTCATGAGGGTCATTATGAATTTTTGGTCATGCCTTTTGGCCTTACCAATGCACCTTCTACATTTCAAGGGTTGATGAATTCCATTTTCAAACCCTTCCTTAGAAAATTTGTGCTAGTATTTTTTGATGATATACTAATCTACAACAGTTCTTGGAAGGATCATGTTGAACATGTTGATAGGGTGCTCAAACTATTGCAGGAGAAACAATTATATGCAAAAACATCCAAATGTCTCTTTGGAGTACAAGAGGTGGAATATCTGGGTCATATTGTATCTCACGAGGGTGTTAAAGTAGACCCTAACAAAATTAAAGCCATTAAGGAATGGAAAGTCCCGACAACCATAAAGCAGTTGCGAGGATTTCTCGGGTTAACAGGGTATTATCACAAGTTTGTTAAGAATTATGGGAGAATAGTAGCACCTCTAACAACATTATTGAAGAAAGATACATTTTCATGGACTCCTGAAGCAACTAAGGCCTTTGAAAATCTTAAAGAGGAAATGTGGCTAGCACCGGTCTTAGCTCGCCAGACTTCACAAAAACCTTTATTGTGGAATGTGATGCCTCAGGAAATGGAATTGGTGTTGTTTTAATGAAGGAAGGAAGACCCATTTCTTTTGAAATTCGTCCAATCAAAGGAAAGTATTTACAGAAACATATTTATGAGAAGGAAATTTTAGCAATACTGCATGCACTAAAGAAATGGCGAACTTATCTAATGGGAAGACACTTCAAGGTAAAAACTGATCATGATAGTCTTACACACTTTTTGGAACAAATAATATCTTCAGAAGAGCAGCAAAAATGGGTCACAAAGATGTTAGTTTATGACTTTGAAATAATATACTAAAAAGGGAAGCTTAATGTTGTTGCAGATGTACTCTCAATAAATAATGAAGAGGTGGAAGCATTTCTTTGTGCCATTTCTATTATCCAACCAGATTGGATAACCGAAGCAAGAGATGAATGGAAGAAGGACAAAGAAGTATGGGCACTCATTCAAAAGTTGCAGCAAGATCCTAGTACATCTGATACATTTAGTTGGAAAAATGATTCTTTATGGTACAAAGATCACTTATATCTTTGTAAGAATTCCCAACTAAAACAAAAGATTCTTCTGGAATTGCACACTTCTCCTTTAGGAGGACACTCAGGATTTTTAAAAACTTACCACAGGGTGAAGAAAGAATTTTTTTGGGATGGCCTTAAATCTAATATTCAAAAGTTTGTGGTGTAATGTTTGGTTTGCCAGCAAAATAAAGTGGAAACAATTAAGACCCCAGGACTTCTACAACCTTTATCCATTCCAAGTCAACGTTGGGAGGAGATTTCAATGGATTTTATCACAGGTTTACCTAAGTCTGAAGGAAAGAGTGTCATCATGGTGGTAGTTGATAGACTTAACAAGTATGCACACTTTTGTGCATTATCTCATCCATTTAAAGCAAGTACAGTTGCTACTACATTTATGGATAGAATTCAAAAGCTACATGGAAGCCCAAGGGTTATTGTGACCGACAGAGATCCCATTTTTACTGGAAATTTTTGGACGGAGTTATTTTCTTGTTTGGGTACTCAATTAGCTCATAGCTCATCTTATCATCCTCAATCTGATGGTCAAACTGAGATAGTAAATAAAGGTTTGGAAGGATATCTTCGTTGTTTTGTATCTGATAAACAAACACAATGGGTCAAGTGGTTACCTCTTGCTGAATGGTGGTATAACACTTCCTTCCATACTGCAGCAAAAATGACCCCATTTATGGTACTTTATGGATATCATCCACCATCCATCACATCATCTTTAAGAGAAAATTCTAAGGTTCAAGCAGTGGAAGATCATATCGAGCATCAACAAGAAGTTCTCCAACTCTTAAAGGATATCCTAAATTTGGCACAAAATCGGATGGAACAATAGGCAGATCAACATTGCAGTGAGAGAAGTTTTGATGTAGGAGACTGGGTATTTTTACGGCTACAACCATACAAACAAATGTCCCTCAAGCAAGCTAAGAAGGATAATAAATTATCACCAAAGTACTATGGTCCTTACAAGGTGTTGCAAAATATTGGTAATATGGCATACAAATTGGAGCTTCCTGCTTCTTCGCGAGTACATCCAGTTTTCCATGTTTCATGCTTAAAGAAGGTTATAGGTGAAAATCTTCTAGTTCAAACAATATTTCCAAAACTTGATGAGGAAGGAAAATTCATATTGGAACCAGAAGCGGTCACGGAAACAAGAACTCGACAACTACGGAATCGATCAATTTCAGAGTATCTCATCAAGTGGAAGAACTTACCCACCGAAGATTCTACATGGGAGGATGAGAATTTTATACAGAAGCACCCAGAGCTACTCAAGCATTGAGGACAACACTTTTTTGAAGGAGAGGGGCATGTTAGGTCCCTATATTACTAGTATAGTCCCTTATTGTTGTTAGTGTAACCCCTTTATTATTATTATTGTACCCCTGTAACCCCCATATTGTTATTATTGTGCCCTTAAATTATTATTGTTAGGTCGGCTAGGATTACATTGTGGCCCCACTAGGATTACATTATGGCCCCATGGACTCCTATATATAGAAAGGAGGTTTTTTAATTTTTATCATCCAAGAATTGTTCATTCATGTAATGTATTGGAGGTTGCCCCCTTGAAGTGGCTTATTTCTAAGGTGTTGATATCTCTTTTCTTCTATTTTTGGAGTTGGTTTCACAATAGTGAATGATTTTGAAGGTTGACATCATTGGTATTAACCTCATCAGAATTCATCATGAGAATCTGGTATTCAGGGTTACCATATTCTGAAGGTTGAGGGGCACCCTGACCTTGAGGGATTTGGGCAATCATATATCCTTACTGAGGGAAAGGATTAGTGAAAAAAGTTGGTTGAGCTAGCACAATATTTGAAGGAGCTGATGCAGTGGCTTTCTGTCCTCTAGATGTTGCTTGTGCTTCCCACAATTGGAGAATCTCGAGTAAAAGGGGACGGTCATGAGTTTAATGGCCATGGAAACCACAAAAATAACAAGTATTTTTTGTAAGAAGAGGCCCATTCTGCTTGGGATGATCGCCCTATTTCTAGTTGTTAGTATTTGGCTAGTTCCCTTGGAGTGTGTTTGGTTGATTACCTTAGCACCCTTGATTACCTTACGCTATTTGATTTTGGTTTCCTTTCCTCTTTTTATTGGAATTAGGAGGATTAGTCACACTCTGTTGTGCATACACTAGACTATAAGGGGGAGGTGGCTGTTGTGGCAGAGGTTGAGAAGGCACGGGAGGCTGGGTTGCTAATGTCGTAGTGGCTGGAGCACCAGGCTATTGATAAGGATAAAAAGAGGGGTTGAGCAAAATTTTGGTAAGAAGTTTGAGCAACAACTATCCCTGGCATCTATTGATGCAATGGGTAAAATGTTTAAGTCATGATTTTTCCTAGATACATGTTGCCGGGAGGGGGAAAAGTGCTAGAGGAGCTGGTCCCTCCTCGAGGGAAACCATAACCCATGGGAGGATGAGTATATGGATGTGAAAGAGATCCAATGATGCCATTGGAAACATGAGATGCCCCTAGTGTGTTGGCACCACCAAGTCTAGGAAGATCCAGTAAAATGGTATAAACATAATTACCATATTGGGCATAGATCAAGTCATATTTCAATGTGAATTGGATTGCTTCTGCCTCGGTTTGAGGAAAGTGAGATGTGACATCTTACCAATAGAAGGAAAAAGAATTCTAAGAAACCTATTCATACAGATGATGAGATCCATCATTAGGTACATTTGGAGGGGTCAATGGTCACATTTTTTCCTTATTAAATCTCTTTTCTTGCATTTTTATTATATTATGGTCTTATGATGCTAGTGTAGGTGGTGATTGAGGCTAACATACTTCGAGTACCTAACATAAGGTTAAATGCAGGAAAATGATGAAGATATGGCGTTTTTGTGAATATTTTGTCATAAAGGATCGGAGTAGACAACAAGAAGAGATTCGAGGGGGTTTTCCACCCTCCTTAACTCTCAAAGGTAGCCAAGGGATCCTCGATATTCCCTCCAACAACTCGAAATAAAAGGCAGCCAATCAAACTCAAGACCAAGTGCACTCAAATCCATACTTTAGTTGGATTTAAGTGGACTCATCACCTATTTTTTAGGGAGTTGGTGGTAGCTACCCTTTAGGTTAAATAGAGCTTAGTAAGAGCTCATTAGGATTTAGATTTTGGAGAAATCCATTAGGATATTTGTTATTGTACTCAGTTTTGCAAGACTTTCGTGGATGCAATGAGACTATCTCTTTGAAATGAAATGAGTATTCATAATTTTCCTTACTGATTTATTCTAGAGAGCTAGGCTTGTGGGTTAGGGCCCAATGCATGTGCCTAAGCCTCTCTTTTGTAATCATTCTTTCCTTTCATTTCATTTAGCTATTTTTTCTTATGAATGGTTAGCTAGTTTGTTGGTATTTTAATTCATTGTTTTAGTATGCTTACATTTGTATTTTTCTGCAGATTTAGTCTTATTACATGAGTGGTAGATTAGGTGATAAAATCCATAAAGTTGTGAGTCAAGCCTCCAACTCTCACCTCTATTAATAGCGACTGGGGAGGGTAGACCTTCTCCACACACCAAAAATGTTTTTTGGTTTATGATTTCTTGGAATAGATGATATTATTTGTTTTAATTCCATGAACATGTTCAGTATGTTGTGGTATATATCCAATTTTGAGATTAGAATAGATTTTATATACAAGTTCAAGTCATCTTTTCCACCATCTTTATCATGAATTTGTCCATATTTACTACATGAATAGGTAATTTGATTTCAGGAACAGGTATCATAACCAAGGATAATTCAACCATCACCTCTAGCTTCATCTTCGTATCCTTCATCTCTTTTTTTAGAAAAATCACTATCAACCATGTTTTCGGATTTTCCATCCCCCAACCATGAGAAAACCATAGGGGTGTAAGACAGGCCTCCCAAGAGGCTCTGAGCTTGTCCAAGGGGTAGGTCACCTCCTATTCATCTTTATCCACCTTCATAACACCTTTCCTACCCCTTTTCCACCTATTTTTTTTCCTCGAATTCCCTCGGCCTGTTTCTTGTAGCAATTCAGGACTTGCCTGTAGCACTATAGGAAACCTATAGCAGCTCTTGGAAAAAAACCTATGGGGCTCTCCTTAAGCCTAGAAACCACCATGGCCACCTTCTAAACCTAAAATTACCACTCATACACTTCCAACCTTTCCCCCATTTATTCAAGCCTTCAATTAGCCACCTTAACACTTTCTTCTCCTAGCTGTAAAACAACACATTTTCAAACATAGTTAGGCCATGAATTGTTACATGAATAGAAGCATGATAGACAGAGAATAGATTAAGTAGAGTGTGTTTAGCCATTTTTCCTAGCTAAGTGTGATTATATTAGTTTCATTTCTGTCATTTCAATTCAACAAGTTACTTCATGCAAGGTACCTAGGTTGCTTTACAATTCTTATCATAGTCTAATAAGTATATTTCCTTCATTGCAGAATAGTTAAATGTACTTGGTTACTATGGTATAATTATGTACTTGATAATAGTGCCATGGATTTGAATCATTGTTAGCCCTAGGCCTAATTCTAGAAGTTTGACATACTGTGCCTAGAAACCCTAGGAGTAGCACCCTTCCGTAGAGCTCAGAAGAGGATTACATGAGTAGAAGGAATTTGATTTGTATATAGCATTTTCACCTCCAATTTTGTATGAACCCTAGGTTTATAAAGTAAGTTAGGAAATCCCCTGGGAGTTGTAGCATTCTTGGTGCAAAACTAGGGCTCACCACATTTTTTGCATCGTTGCCGGGGAGGTGTCTAGTAGATTCTTTGATTTTGTTTTAGAATTATTTTCTACTTTCCTTTTTTATGTTGTTTAAAAAATATTGAAAAATACAACAAAAAAAATTATTTTCATGCCTTGTAAGAGTAGGGATACTCAGGGGATTTTTTTACCTAAAACCCCCACATCACCACATAGCCACCCTTCACTCTTCTTCAATGTGTGTGAGATTAAACACACCATAGGAGAGCCTTCAGAAATATTTTGAAGAACCTACTGGGGAGGAAGAAGATCTTGTTTCAACTGAGGGACCGAATTCACCTATATCAACCATGGCTAACAATGAAACCCGAGAAGCCTTTCCAATTAGAGTGGCATATGGGGAAACTAAGATGAAAAATATTATCCCTTCAGCTCTTCCACACTTCCATGGACTTACCTCAAAAGACCCTGACACATTCATGTTTGAATTTTCTTTTGTCTATAGGACCTATGACTATGCCTCAGATGATCAGAACTTGAAGCTATTCCCATCCACCCTTAAGGATGCAGCCTTGCGTTGGTTCCTGGGTCTACTTGGGAACAACATCACTACCTGGGCACAGATCCAAGAGGCCTTCAACAACAAATACATAGAATATTGTAGGTCCAAGGAAACTAAGGATGAGATATTTAGGATGATTCTACGGCCCGATGAATCCCTAGAAGACTATGATGAGAGGTTTTAGTTAAAATATAAGAGATCCAACTGTACTCTTGATCTTGGATCACTTAAACTTGTATGGATTAGAGAGGAGGTGATAGAAACCTTAAATATATTATAAAGAGGAGATATCTACCAACTGCCTTATGAAACAATCACGATTGTCTTTTGGAACCATTCTAGGGAAGTTAGGAAGAAAGGCAGAGCTGGCCAAAGCACATCCAATACCTCTTCCTCTTCCACCTACATCAAACATGAGATTGGAAACATGTTGGAGGAATTCAAGAGTGACATGTTGCACACCTTTTCTTTGAAAATGGAAACAATGTAGGTCAAAAAGAATAAAGAGGGGGTAGAAATATCCTTGGATATATTTTTCCCTAGATGTACCAGAAAACACCCAGGAAATGAATTTCCACTAAGTTTCATAGAGGTTTGCTTAGTCTGTGAAGAGAATCATTCCAGAAAAAGTTTTCCCTCCTTACCTAGACTTAAATTTGTATATCAAGGTGGGGAAGTAGGGCCAGAGCAACTCTATTTCATCAACCAGAGAAGGCCTCAAGGCCCAAGGCCATATCAATAGGGAATTCAAGGTTCACTTTACCCTTACTATCACAATAATTAGATTCCACCCACGTAGCCTTGGTACACCCCCACTCCTCCATCTTGGCCTACACCTCCTACCTGGCTTTAAAACCCTCCATATCACCCTCAGCCTGTGAACCAACCATTTTGGTAGTATGTCACACAAAAACCTTAGTGGAACAATACATCCCAAGGGTGGAGACCTCAACACAATTAACCACCTACTCTGATGTCTCCAACCCAACCTCAACCTCATCTTACTCATGTTGCTCCACCCAAACTGCCTCAAATTCCTGTACAGCCAAATCCAAACCCAAATAACAGAAAAAAAAAACAGTAGGTTTATAGTGGAGAAACATCCTATCTAGCTTATGTTGTGGAGATACAGGAGATTAATCTCAGGTCGGGAAGAGTGCTCCCAGACAACCACCCTCTATCTCCACCTGAAGTGGTTTAGGAGGAAAAGGAAGAAGGTAACACTCAGATCCAACAACCTCCTTTTCCTTAGCACTTGATCCATCCTAGTCAACACACCCCAGAGGAGACTGAACTTCTGGGAGAGTCGAAAAATTTGTGTGTAAAGATACCAATTCTCCAGGCCATTAAGGATGTCCCTATTTACAATTGGTTCATCAAGGAAAAGTGATTCAAGAAACCTGGGAGAAATAACAAAGATACCCCCACCATCAATGTGGTAGGACAAATGTCCGATTTAATGCTGGGAAGGGTGATATTTCCAAAGTACCTAGACACTGGCAGTATAGTTGTAGATGTGCACATATATCGTGTCATAGTTGCCAACACTCTAATTGATCTAGGGGCTGCCATCAATGTCATGACCAAGGAACTATGTTGAAAATTAATCTCCAAGGGACTTTGAGGAAAACCACAACAGTTCTTCCACTTGCAGATCAATCCATAGTAAATCCAGAAGGAATTGTTGAGGATGTTATGGTTACAATTAACTCTTGGGAGTATCCTACTGATTTCCTGGTTCTGCAACCAAAAACCAATTTCAATGGATATCCTATCATCTTAGGGAGACCTTGGTTAGCCACTGCAGACGCCTATATTAGTTGTTGGGCCAAAAACATGACTATTAAAAATGGGCCCTTATCTAAACAGCTGGTATTATATCCTCCAGCCCAGCCTTCCATTGATCATGATCTACCTATATGGTTGGAGGATGAATAAGAGGACGTATATAACACTACCACTATTTATACCATAGATTTCTTTCTTAGAGGGGGACAACTTGATGAAGACGAACTTATCGACTATACCATTCAAAAACAATTCTCCACTAATAGTCCTCGTGAAAACCTATTCAAATAATTTGAAATCTAACCTTGGATGGAAGTGCACTCACTCGAGTAAACCTCTAAAACCACCAAGGCTATTGAGTTTGGCCCATCTAGATCTCTGAAAATAAATTCAAACCTTTCGGATGAAGAAGAAAAGAATTTATGCCAGGTTTTAAAATAAAACCTAGATGCATTTTCTTGGAATTACAAGGACATGAAAGGGGTGCATCCCTTAGTATGAAGAAAACATATTTACATCAAAGAAGGATGCAAAACTGTGCGACAACCCCAAATAAGGATGAACCCAACTCTGAAGGACATAATCAAGTAAGAGGTGCAGTAATAGTTGGATGCAGGGTTCATTTATCCTATATCCGAGAGTGAGTGGGTATCTCCTCTTGTGCTAGTCCCAAAGAAGAATGGTAAATGGATAATTCATGTTGGTTATCGGGAACTTAACAAATCCACCAAGAAGGACCATTTCCCTTTTCCCTTTATAGACCAAGTCATGGATGGCCTTGCAGGTAAGAAGTTATTTTCATTCTGAGATGGGTTCAGTGGGTACAACCAGATTCAAATCAGCCCTGAAGACCAAGATAAGACTACTTTCACTTGCCCTTAGGGTACATTCTCTTACAGAGTCCTACCCTTTGGGTTGTGCAATGCCCCAGCTACCTTCCAGAGAGATGTCCTAAGAATTTTCTCTGAGCTAGTCCATGACTTTGTTTAAATCTACATGGATTATTTCAAACCATATGGGGATGAATTCCAAGAATCTCTCTCCAATTTTGGTAAAGTAATGAGAAGTTACATTGAGATGAATCTGTCCATGAGCCCAAACAAGTATGAATTCCTGAAGAGATCAGGAGTTGTATTAGGACACTCAATCTCTGAAGTAGGAATATAGGTGGACCTAAGAAAAATAACTATTATCAAAAGGGTACCTGTTCCTAAAAAACATAGAGATGTTAGGAGTTTCTTAGGGTGAGATGGTTATTATAGAAGATTCATCAAAGATTTTAGTAAGATGGATTTGTCACTTTTTGGTTTATTGGCCAAATATTCTGAGTTTATTTGGTCAGGTCCTTGTTAAGAGGCTTTTTAGTTGATTAAGGAAAAGTTCACTACTGCCCCCATTCTCCGAGATCCAAATTGGACCCTGCCTTTCGACATCCACACAGATGCAACAGACAAAGCTGTGGGGGTAGCATTAGGATAGTTAGAACACAAATTATCTTATGAAATCTATTTCATCAGTAATAACTTGTCTAAGGCCAAGCTAAATTATACTATCACAGAGAAGGAGATGCTAGCCATTGTCCATGCTTTAAACAAATTTAGACATTATGTAACTAGGTATCATACCTTTGTTCACACAAACCATGCAACCATCAAATATTTAATGAACAAGCCATATGCTAATGCTAGAATAATTAGATGGTTGTTACTTTTACAGTAGTTTGACCTAACTATTGTTGATAAAACTAGAAAGCAGAATGTTGTTGTAGAATTTTTATCCAGGTTAGCTCTATCTACAGGTCAAGAAGGAACGGTGGATGACCAGCTGCTAGATGAACATCTCTTCGCTATATCAACACTCTCACCATGGTTTGCTGACATAGCTAACTACTTGGTTGCTAGAAAGTTCCCTCCTAATCTCTCATTCAGGGAGAAAATCAAGATCATCAGAAAAATGCCCCTTTCACATGGATTGGGGGAATATTTTCAAGCTAGACCTTGACCAAATCCTTAGAAGATGTGTGAGGGAGGAATAATTTTTTGATATCCTCTCTTTATGTCACGATATCCCATGTGTAGGCCACTTTGATGCAAAAAGGACTGATTTCAAAGTTTTTCAAGCATGATACTATTGGCCTACACTTCACCAAGATTCCAGAATATACATTAGTAGGTGTGACAGGTGACAAAGGATGAGGAAACCTACACAAAGGGATGAGATGCCTCTGCACCCTCAGGTGGCCCTTGAGTCATTTGATAAATGGGGCATGGAATTCATTGGACCTATTGACCCACCATCTGGACATAAAAAGTATATCATAGTCTGCATTGACTACCTGACAAAGTGGGCTGAAACAAAGGTTGTGAAGGTAGAAACTGAGGAGAAAGTAGAAAACTTTCTGAGGGAGAATGTGTTTTACAATTTTGGGTACCCCAGAGAAGTATTCACTGATCAGGGGGCACAGTTCACTTCTGATCTCATTGAGAATATTATGAGGAGGCACAAGATTAAGCATAATACATCTATTGTCTACCACCCTCAGGTCAATGGCCAAGTGGAAGTAACTAACAGAGCCTTAGAGAGTATCCTCACCAAGGTTGTGAGAAGCAACAAAAAATATTTGGCAGACAGATTGGTAGAAGCTACTTAGGCCTACAACACTACTTGGAAAAAAACAACATGATTCACTCCTTATGACCTATTCTATGGAAAGAAAGCTCTTTTTTCAGTTGAGTTTGAATTCAACACATTGAGGATGGGAGCTCAGTTAGAATTAGACACCTCAAATGCTCAAAAGGAGAGGTTGCTGCAACTAAATGGATTAGATGAGTTCAGGATGCAAGAAATCCTCCACACAGAGGTCATTTAGTTGCAAAGCAAGGTCTGGCATGACAAGAACATTAAAATACCTTTCAAGAATGATATTGGGAGTTGTTGTATGACTCAACGTTTAAGGACTTCAAAGGAAAACTGATGAAAAGATGGTTGGGACCCTACAAAATGGATGAATTCTATGATATTGGCACAACTCAAATCAGAACCATAGATGAGGAAGGGATTCCCCTGCTTTTTAATGGTTACAACCAGGTTTACAAGAAGCCCCTATCAAGGGAAGAATTTTTAAATTCCATAAGCAGGGACATATATGTCAAGGAAAACTCGATAGTTTCCAATGCCTCATAAATAATAAATAAATAAGGAGAAAAAAATAATAAAGAGGCATGGGTGAAAACCTCTCTAAAGTGCCCTAGGCCAACTCTAGGGTTGAAAACCTCCACGAGGCAGTCCTAGAGCAAAGAAAAAAAGAAGAGAGAATAAAATATCCTTGGGTGAAAACCTCTTTGGGGCGCCCAAGGTAGGCCTCTGGGTTGAAAACCTTGGTGGAGGCAGCCCACTTTCCTTCAAGAAAAAAAATAAAAATAAGAAAATGAAAAAATACTTATGCATTTATGTGTTTTTCTATTTTGTAGGTTAACAATTGGAGATGATTTTTACGATCTAGACGAGCGATTTATCTTCATTATTTATTATTATCTACCTTCACACTCCATAAGCCACTCCATCATCCATCCCTTCATCCATATCACCCACTAGATAGGCAACAAGTTCATTTTTTTCCCCAATCTGGAATCGTAACAAGAAAAACAGGCAGCTACAAGATTCCTGTAGTAGTACAGGAAACTCCTATAAATGCCATAGGAAACTCATTTGAGAAGAAAATTTTTGTATAAAGGGTTTTTTATCTTCAGTTTGGGCATGATAAAAAAAAAATTGCCTATGCCTACAAATCCCAACAACCTATTTCACTCCATGAGTGGGGTTTCACTATCTAAACCCTATGTTGCAATTTGAGCAGCTAAATCATTGGAAATTCGGCATAAGAACCATTTCTCTTGCCTACACTCCACTCGATTCATCCCATGACCTCCTAGATAGCCTCTATAAACCATATCCATCCATTCCTGAACCAACTGAAACAAGAAGAAGTGAGGAACAAATTTATAGAGTTATCTGAGAGTTTCTTGTAGCAAATACGCGTGTGGCACAACAAGGCCTAAATATGAGGAATATCTGATGCAGATGACTCTAGGGGACCACCAGTAGACTCCAAAGGGAAAAGAATGCCATCTATGACATATGAAGCTCTCCATGCAACACCTGCAAAAGAAAAAAAAGAAAAGGATAAGCAGCTCGCTCAAAAAAATAAGCAGCTCACTCAAAAAAATCTTCTCACTCAGAAAACCAAAAAATATATGAAGACACGGCAAATAGAAGACTCTAGCTGCCACCACTAGATCCAGCTCCATGCACCAGCTCCTGTAGCATTTTACCAACACCATATAAGCCCACATATTCCCTCTCACCCCTCGTTGTGCATCCATAATGGTCAAAATAGCTAAATGTCGAGATTTAGAAGTTTAAAAGGCAAAAAGGTGGCCAGTTAACTTGGCCACCTTCGTAAAGTGAAACTAAGGGAAAATAACAATACGAAGGGAGAGGGAATACCTAGGAATGTCAAATCGAGTCAAGTGGGGGTGGATGAGTACGAAGGGAAGTGATCACGAGGTCAGTAATGATTAACTGAAGTGGGGTCCAATGGTCTCTAAGAGGAAACTCGAGTTGAGTACGAGTCACCACAATGCTCCAAATTTGGTTAAAAAGTCCAATAAAGGTAAGATTTTTCTCATTTCCACCATTGTGTTGATAATTTCGAATAACAACAAGTGAAAGAGTGCAGTGGGATCCATCAGAGGAGCAACATCAAAGTTTGGGTTTGCATGCACCATCATGCTACAAGAAATAATTTTTTGCTACAAGAAACTTTGGCAGTACACCAACAAAGGCTTAGAGGGAAGCACAAACTTTCCTATGGGTGGATTGGCTTCCAAAATCCCCCATATATCAAACCAAAATAGAAAAAAACCAAGGTAAGTGGATTGTCATCCTCCAGCACTAAAATTCCTCCATGTAATTCACAATCAAAAAAATAATAGGTGACAATTAAAGGATAAAAAAAAAAAATCTTGTGGTTTGATTGAAGCCTTTCATATCCAAGACTTGCCTCTAAAAAACAGTCACCACCTTCACCCCATAGCACTAAAATGGGAGGGGTATTCAACAGAAGGGAGCCTACATACATTAAAATAATTAGACAACACTCTCTGGTTATGGAATTCTTCTGAAATCACCAATGGCCAGGGTTCTTCGAGCTACTGAAAGGTTATGATGATGAGATAGCTAAAAAAATTTAAGTAGCCCTATAGTCACATTCAGAAGAAAGAGCCACCACTGTGATAAGAGGGCTAGCCATCACTTTATCTCCTGAACTGATAAGAGGAGTTACCACCTTGCCCCTAGGAGTCAAATGGGTCAAGGAAATAATTCCTAACACTGCAGTCGTTATCACCAAATTGAGTTCTGTTGTGTTGCTTCAATGGTCAACATGGAGTAACTCTTTCAAACCACTTCTAAATGAAGCTTAGCCTGTTCAGTCTGAGAGGGGTCTCTCAAGGGGGTTTTATGATATTAAATAATGATAGTACTAGATGGATAAGTCTATGAATTGTGTCTTGGTTTTGTATGTTTGCGAGTTAAAATGATGAAGGTTTTCTACGATTGGGCTATGGAGTGAGTGACAGAGATATTAATGAAAAAGGCTCTCCTTGTGGAAGCTGAGGCATGCAGATATTCAAATGAAATTAGAATACACACACAAAAAATTTACTCAATATATAAATGTTCAAAGGAAGTCATAGCATGAGAAACATGAATTCTGAGTAATGAACATTAAGATACTGAAAGTAGGACATTGAGAAAGATATCCAATAGTTTAATGCTTGAAAGGAATTCAGAGCATGCAAAGCACAAATTATCAGTAATAAAAAAATAATATATTGACAAAAAGTAATAATATATATAGGACAATGTTCATGAAAATATAAAATGAATCTTAGGTGAAGGATGAAACCAATAGCCATTCTCTATTACTGATCGAAACCTGCTTACAATAGTAGAAGTCAGCAGTAACATATTCCAACCTTTCATACATCGAAGTACTGTTTACTTATAGGAATCTAGTCTTTACATCCAATCTTCCAAATGGCTAGATCATTAAGTTCTTTTACTGCCACCTAATCTAACCACAAACTAGATATTTATAACTAGAAACTGACACCTACTGAATTAGGAGTTAGAGTGCTAGCATAACTCAAACACTTACTTATTAAATTTTTATCTAAAGATAATCTAACTTCCTTGAAATGAATCATGTCCTTCAACCATACTCACCACAATCAAAACATTAATACCCTCACTGTCTTCATGAAACTGTTCTGCCTACTATTAAGGAGCTGGTACATTGATGATATGGTAGCATAATGAGCTGGCATCTCCAAACCATCTTCATGAAAAAATGTTTCCATTCAAAAATATTCTTTTATGATACTCTCTATCACTGCTCTAATACTCTTTGGTATTTCCCATGGAGAACAAATTTTAAAAAGTTACTTTCCCTTCAGACATTTCCAAAAACTGACTTTGTTGTAAAAATAGAGTTTTGAGGTACTTCCGTAGTGAAATTTCGTAGCAAGAAAAATTAGGTCATCTGTGATGTAACTTTGCTAATTTTTACCATTGGAGGATGTTAGGTGATCAAAAACATTTAAATACAAACCTTAGAGTTCCTTAACCAGGTCAATTTAAGTGTCTTAAAACCAAAAATATATCTTCAGAAATTTTGCAGCAAAATTGGGCTTCATGCCTAGGATACACAGCAGAATTGCCTAACTACCCTTAGATTTGGAAAAATTTAGAATTTAAGCATAGAAAAGGTCCTTGAGTATATCTGAATGTGAAATATGATGGTATAATACAAAAAGGATCTGTTATTTATTGTTACCTTCTTCTTTATCAGTAGATTCTTCTAAGCAACTTCAGTAGTTTATTCTACAACTTTTCTTTCCAAACCTTTATTTTCAAATTTTGTCTTCATTATCTGCATATGTTCTTTCAATTATTTGACTTGTCTATGAAGGTTTTCCTCTCTTCCTGTAACCAAAACTTCCTCTGCCTTGTGTGTTTCATCATGATGCGCAAAGGTTGTGATCTCTTCAATAGATTTTTGGCCTTTCCAATGGATTTTTCAAAATGAGTAACCTGGTCAGTCACTTTGTTTTCCACCTCATCTATCAATTGTTTATCCTTTTTGCATCTTTCCAGCTCCATCTTTGTTTCAAGCAGCTCTTCTCTATTCTCTTTCAATTGCTCTTTAATAAGCTCTATTTCAGTTTCCTCTATTATTTTTTATTTTCCCTTTCTCTGTTTGACAATTTCCTCTTTATCTTTGAGCTGCTCTTTTGGAAAGTCTACCTCAGACTCCTTCTGAAACTTCCTTTTTGGTTTACCTTCTTTTTCTTTAGTAAAATTTGTCTCAGTAGGACATACAACTACTATTTCTTCCACTAATACCCCTTTACCTTTATCTTTCCTATGCTCCTTGTTGTCATTTTTAACAATCTCAGAAATCTGTGATCTGGTGAAAAGTTTTCTTAGTTTAAATAGAAAACCTAAACTTTCAGATGAAAAATCTAATTTATTGGTCGTAAGACCCTTCCTTTTAACTTTGGATCCTTCTACCTCAACTTCTTTCACTACAGGTGTCTCCACAATGTCTATAGCCTATAAAATGTCTTCAAGCCTACCTTTACCTCCAGTAAGTTCCTTTGTGATTCTTTTAGACCTTTTTGCAGCAGATTTAGACTTGCTAATTGTAACAGGTTCTATATCATGCTTTCTAGGTGTTGGATGAGGTGATACTTCTTGAATGAATTCAAATTCTTGGATTTCGAAGCTTTTCTTGGAGTTAAAGCATCTATTTCATAACCACTCATAAACAAAAAGGTTGCCCAGTCTCTGTTTAGTTTATTTAGCTCTTCCAACACTATTAATTTTATCAATCCATGGTGAAATATGGAGGTTTCACTCCTTTTAGGTCTACCTTGCACCTTATCTGACATTTTTCCAAGGCTTATAAAAAGGTAGAAGGGAATATCTATTAGTTTTTTTCCTGTAAAATGAAGCAGCAACTTGAAATGATACATATAGATTGTATGAAATCTACCCTCACAGGTAAATTATTTATGTATCACCATCAATAGCTTAGAATAGTTATCTTTGAGACAAGTTCTAGGGATCCCTACAGTCATATTTATCCCTACATGCTCAGGCTTTAGATAATCATCACAAATTTTTAAGTCAAAATGCGTGGCTTTAAACCATTCTTTTCCTATCCTGGGATTCATGTTTCTTGAGAAGTACTATCAGGTGATATTGGCAAATGAAGAATACCAACCTTCGTAGAATTCCCCTTGAAGTTTAGTGCAAAATCTTGTGAAACCTGTTTATGATAACCTTGTAATATTTGACAAAACTGCATGCACTCTTCTCTTGTGAAAACCTCCACGAAACTAGGATCTTCCATGATTAATTTCGGGCTTATAGGCTCATACTTGAATGGTAGGCCTCCTTTATTTGTCTTTTTTTGAGTAGCCATTTCCTTTGTTTTGCATCGGTGGCCTCTTTATATATTCAAAACTGTTTAGTGAAGACTTGATGACAACGAACTATTATGGAAATATGGGGCTAGTATGACAATGTAATTCTAGAGGAAGAATAATGACAACAAGCTGTTTGAGTAGAAACTTACAAGAATGAAAGAGAAAGCATAAGGAATGAGGGGTAAATTAGGGAAAAAATGAGATGAAATTCATATGAAAATGTTAATTGATGCCCAAATGTGCTCAAACCTTTCAATGATGCTCCTATTCTGACATGATGACCTAGAAACACTCAAATTTTGACAACTCATCAGTTAGCAGAAACCGTTGCAGGAAAACAAGATTTCATAGCGAATTTAGCTTAACTGAGATAAAATTCGCTACAGAAATACTAGGTATTTCCACATTGAAATCCATTAAATTTGTACTAAAAATGCTGCAGACTCAGGAAAATTCCAAAAAGTGGCCATATTTCACATATTTGATTAATAAAAGTATCAAATTCAGATTTACCCTTTTGACATAACTTGGTTACATCTCCTAAAAACTTAAAACAACCTAAAAAATTATACCATATCATAAAATTTATCATTTTATGATACTATACTCCTCACCAATCTACTTGCAAACTTGACATGCTTTCAAGATTTTTTGAAAATTTTAGGTGTGATAACAGTGGCTCCATTTGGGATGGTGTGCCCCTGTGATACACCAAAGAACCTGTTGTTCCAGTGCCATCAATCTCTTGGAAGTAAAAACTCTGAAATTTTCCAAGCCTTCTTTATACTTTTATGGCCTTCACCTCAGGCTCAAGTTTGATGCTTACTGCTGAAAAACCAAATTTGTACCTACTGAAAGGATGCTCAGTCGAATTTGAGCTTATTCACACATTCCTACCTATCCTAACAGCTGCAATCTTCATGTTTGATTCAAGAAACATGACATCTCCAATAAAGCCAGTCAACGAGATGATCTGATATTTGAACCCCTTGACTATTCTTGAACCAAAAGCAGACTGTATTCTGAAATGATAAAGGTAAGAGAAGATAGGTACGATTTTCACAATGAAAACATAATTGGATGTTTAAATCGTGGAATTATTCCATGTAGTTAGCTATAGGATCATAGAAGACATAGTTTGTTTGATAATCCTCAAGACATTCTACAGCTTTGGACAACTCATATATGCTTTCTTTAGCAACATAAGATTTCAGTTGTGTGCTATCAAATTTATTTTCAAACTTATTTGCAATAACAAGGTATTCTTCCTCAATCTCAAAAGTGAAAGGTAGCACCACCCTCTCTTTGTGTTCTGGCATGAAAAACTTTGAAAAGACTAATCTTGATCATGAAGACTATAGGGTTGAATTTGTTCTTCTAAAACTTCAATGTCTTTCTCAATGTTCTTAGCAACTACATCGAAAAATTGCATCTTATCTTCTGACTCACACTCAAATGACTTTAAATAAGAAGACAAGGACAAAGAAAAATTTTCATCCACTTTCTCATTAGTGTAATCATCATTCCATTGTTTAAAACCTTGAATAGAAGGAGAGTCTGCCACCAACTCTATTCTTTCCATCCATTTTTACAAAAAAATAAGCCAAAACTCTGCAAATGACTTAATAGATCTGATAGGAAAGCTTTCAATCCACTATTTACATTTCCCTTGAAATGAATCATAGAACAATATGATGAAAATATCTTCATGTTTGACTCTAAGAAGCTTAGTAAAGTCACAGAAATCTGATATATACTTCAAGGTAAAACTTAAATCTTCTCCATTAAATTTTGGACCATTCCTTAAAAAATATGTATCCTTGGGAAAAGGATTTGGGAAACCATAAATTTTTGAAACAACTATACAGGAATACCTTGAAACAAGAATGGCAGCATCTGAGTTCTTCATAAGTCCAGTGGAATCACCATGAATCTATGAAATTTTGGATTCTTCAACAATGGAGTCACCAAGGTACTTCTGCAGCCTCAAAAAATTCTGAGCTCTTGCTACCTTCAAGAGTTAAACTTCACTTTTTTGCACAAAAACTTCGAGAAATTAGTCTTTAAGCTCCCGACAAATGCACCAAAATGTTATCACCAAATTGATTCATGTTGGGCTGCTTCAATGGTCAACTTGGAGTAACTCTTTCAAACCAATTCTAACTGAAGCTTAGCCTCTTCAGTATGAGAGGGATCTCTCAAGGGGGTTTTATTATATTAAATAAAGATAGTACTAGATGGCTAACTCTATGAATTGTGTCTTGGTTTTGTATGTTTGTAGGTTAAAAAGATAAAGGCTTGCTACCATTGGGCTATGGAGTCAGTGACAGAGATCTTAATGACAAAGGCTCTCCTTGTGGAAGCTGAGGCATGTAGATATTTAAATGAAAGTAAAATGAACACACACATAATTTACTAAATATATAAATGTTCAAAGGAAGTCAGAGCATGAGAAACATGAATTCTGAGTAATGAACATTAATATACTGAAAGTAGGACATTGAGAAAGATATCCAATATTTTAATGCTTGAAAGGAAGACAGAGCATGCAAAGAATGAATTCTGAGTAATCAAACATTAATATATTGACAGAAAGTAATAAGATACATAGGACAATGTTCATGAAAATATAAAATGAATCTCAAGTGAAGGATGAAACCAATAGCCACTCTCTATTAGTGATCAGAACCTATTTACAATAATAGAAGTTAGTAGTAACATATTCCAACATTTCATACATCGAATTATTGTTTACTTATAGGCATCTAGACTTTACATCCAATCTGTCGAATGGCTAGATCATTAAGTTGTTTTACTGCCACCTAATCTAACCACAAACTAGATATTTATAACTAGAAACTAACACCTACTAAATTAGGAGTTAGAGTCCTAACATAACTCATACACATAATTATTACATTTTTATATAAATATAATCCAAATTCCTCGAAAGGAATCATTTCCTTCAACCATACTAACCACAATCAAAACATTAATACCCTCACTGTCTTCATGAAACTCCTCTACCTATTGTTAAGGAGTTGTTACATTGATGATATGGCAACATGATGAGATGACATCTCCAAACCATCTTCATGACAAAATGTTTACATTCAAAAGTATCCTGTTCTAATACTCTTTATCACTGCTCTAATACTCTTTCGTATTTCCCATGGAGAACAAATTTGAAAAATTTACTTTCCCTTCAGACATTTCCAAAAACTGACTTTGTTATAAAAACATAGTTTTGAGCTACTTCCGTAGTGAAATTTCATAGCAAGAACAATTATGTCATCTGTGATGTACCTCTGCTACTTTTGACCATTAGAGGGTGTTAGGTGATAAAAAAAATTTAAATACAAACCTTAGAGTTCCTTAACCATGTCAATTTAAGTGGCTTAAACCCAAAAAGATATCTTCAGAAATTCTGCAGCAAAAACTGGGCTTCAAGTCTAGGATATGCTGCAGAATTGCCTAATTTCCTTTAGATTTGGAAAAATTTAGAATTTAAGACTAGAAAAGGTCCTTGAGTATATCTTAATGTGAAATATGATGGTATAAGACAAAAATGATCTGTTATTTATTGTTACCTTCTTATTTATCAATAGATTCTCCATGAGAAACTTCAGTGGTTTCTTCTACAAATTTTCTTTCCAAACCTTTCTTTTCAAATTGTATATTCATCATCTCCATATCTTATTTCAATTCTTTGAATTGTCTATAAATACTTTTCCTCTCTACCTGTAACCATAAATTCCTTTGCCTTGTGTGTTTCATCATGATGCTCAAATGCGGTGATCTCTTTTGTAGATTTTTGGCCTTTCCAATGGATTTTTCAAAATGAGTAACCTAATCAGTCACTTTATTTTCCACCTCATCTATCAATTGTCTATCTTGTTTGCATATTTCCAGCTCCATATTGATTTCAAGAAGCTCTTCTCTAGTCTCTTTCAATTTTTCTTCAAGAAGCTCTTTTTCAGTGTGATTTGTGACTTTTTATTTTCCGTTTCTCTGTTTGACAATTTCCTCTTTATCTTTGAGCTGCTCTTTTGGAAAGTCTACCTCAGACTCCTTCTGAAACTTCCTTTTGGGTTTACCTTCTTTTTCTTTAGTAACATCTGTCTTAGTAGGAGATACAACTATGATTTGTTCCCCAAATGCCCCTTTACCTTTATCTTTCCTCTGCGGTTTGTTGTCATTTTTAACAATCTCAAAAATCTGTGATCTAGTCACTACTACATTTGGCGCAAATTCCGACACTTGGTTCCGACGCTTTTGACCAAATGTCGGAAATTTCCCCAATTTTTTTCCATCCCGCCCGAAACCGTCGCTATACCGACGTTTATAGAAAGGTGTCGTAATACCGACACTTAGAAAAGTGTCGCCATTGCGACGTTTGGAGGAATACGTCGCACTGGCGACACTATGGCCCAACACGTCGCTATTGCGACGACTACAAGTGCGACACAATGTCTAAGTGTCGTAATTGCGACGTTTGGAGGCCTTCGTTGCAATAGCGACGCCTTTTCCGCCGTCGGTATAACGACACTGATATGCGCGCTAAAATACAAAAACGAAACTTATATGCACGCTACATAAAAATGATTTTATTGTTTCGTATCCGTCGCAATAGCTATATTAACGTCTGATATCACGCGCGCATCTGCCCTCGGCTCTTGCAGAACAGCATTCGCCCTCAGCTCTTGCAGAACAGAATTTTCCCTCAGCATTCGCCCTCAGCGTTCGCCCTCAGCTCTTGCAGAACAGCATTCACCCTCAGCTCTTGCAAAATGGTAAGTTCTTACTGCAGGCCCTTCCTCCTATAGTAGGGTTGAATCTATTTGGGTTTTTTTGGTCAATTCCATTGGATTGTGTTAGGCTGTAGTGTTCTCTCTAGATGTCAAGAATCAAGATTCAATACCCTCTATTATCTTCATCACCCAATACAAGATTTAAAATTTTCCCAAAGAAACGCTTATTAATTTGGCAGCCATTATTTCTCCCTGCTTTAAAAACCCTACATTTAAATGAAAACAAGTATTGCATTTCAACTACAAAAATCTATTAGTGTTCAAATGTACATGTGTACTACTTTAACGTCTAATATCACGCGCGCATTCGCCCTCCGCTCTTGCAGAACAACATTCGCCCTGAGCATTCGCCCTGAGCTCTTGTAGAACAGCATTCGCCCTCAGCATTCGCCCTGAGCTCTTGCAGAACAGCATTCGCCCTGCATGTGAAGCAAGATTGGCTCCCGCCCTCCAGCAAAATGGTAAGTTCTTACTGCATGCCCTTCCTCCTATAGAGGGTTGACCCTACAGCCTAACCAAATAGCTCCACTTGAGAAAAAATTTCATAATCTTGGGGCTGGATATACTGCAGAGCAAACAATTGTAGTTATCATTCGTGCTCCAATATATTAATATACTTTTTACATTGAACCGAAGAAAGGGAAACAAGCAAATGCTAGCCATCATACAATGCTTTGACATAAGAGTTTTTAGTGACATACTTGAAAAAAAGAACTCATCCACTGATATTTATAATCATTTGAGTTATTCAAGTTAAACACAATGTCAAGAATCAAGATTCAATACCCTCTATTATCTTCATCACCCAATACAAGATTTAAAATTTTCCCAAATAAACGCTTATTAAATTGGCAGCCATTATTTCTCCTCGCTTTAAAAACCCTACATTTAAATGAAAACAAGCATTGCATTTCAACTACAAAAATCTATTAGTGTTCAAATGTACATGTGTGCATCACTTGTGTAGGGTATTCCTTTTCCACTTTCACATTATCCAAGAATGTGTGAAGTATAGTTCATATTTTTTGTGATTTAGATTATCTTGAAAAAGGAAAGGTAAATTATTTCCCATGGAAAAAGAAGGTTTTCCCTTTTTACTACTGGAAATGGTACAAAAAAGTTCCATTTATACCCGAAACTCCTATGAAACAGGAACCAAATAAAGGCCATGTCCTCAATGGACATCAATTGGCTTTGAAAATGGCCATTGCACCGTGTTGTTTCTTATATTACATCACGATAGTTTCTTAGGTCATTTCTTGTTTCTTGAGATGAAAAACAACCAATGAAATTGTGAAGATCCTTTCAAGAAATAAATGACCATTTCTCAATCATATCTCAACTATTTTTTATTTTATTCAGTGGTTGCTTACTTTGAGAGAAATTTGACACTTTTATAAGGAATATAACATAAAAACACAAAATGGGAAGGAATTGATGATGTAGATGACCTTTAGTTGTTTTCAATTAAGAATTGATAATACACGATGCATGTTATGTACTACAAACTAGATTCCTTCCTGGAGTTAGGACACAGAGTATTGAATCAAAGTTGTAGTTTCTAACTTCTTGTATTGGTTCATCAATCTTGAAATTCGGACATTGCATGTCTTCATTGCTTCATGTTTGAATAATTTGCATCATATCGTACAATAGGAAATTAGGAATTATGATTATTATTACTTTATGGATCCGTTAAGTTACTTTTAAGTTTGCATGGTTTAGTGTGAAATTATTCTAGTCCCCAAACACATATAATCAAGGAATTATAACGTGATTTCAAACATTAAATATCAACAAAATCGTTTAAAGGATATTGAAAGGAAAAAGGTGATGGAAGACAGAAAGTGCCTTACTTAAATTCTCTAAGGATTTTTCAATAGTTGCTCCAAAAGCTTCACTTCAAGGCCCTTCAAGATCGTCTCCAACAATGCTATACCATCAGCTTCAACAATGTTGCTCCAAAAATTTCCTCAAGGTCTTCACAACAAGTTTACTAGAAGTTGCTCCAACAATATATTCAATAAGGTCTTCATCGTCAACTCGTCTCTTGTTTGGGTGCCTTAATGTGCAATGACATGTTTCCAGGACTGAATTCAATGCAAGGCATATTTGAAACTCTAACTTTGTCGTCTGGTGTCTTATTAGAAATTATTTCAGTTTTCATTTTGTGTTTTTAAGTTAGATATTGTTTTCAAGTTTTTACATTTATAATTTTATTGTAATGTGGCAGACTGATGAGAGCAGTGCAGGAACAACCCAGAGACGGGATGATCGCGGAAAGAGGCCAGCGGAAGAACATGTAAAGTGCCAGCATTGCTCTATCTTCAGGTATTTTAGTTATTTACATAATTGAAATAATATTAAATTTGTTCAAATATGCAGACACCTAGCCATGGTACGCCTGATGATTCCCTCTTTGAGGAAGAGCTTTCTTCATCCCTATCTCCAGTGTTCTTGTTGCAAAAAAAGGCACGAAATGCAAGGTCGGAATTTAATACTTTGATAGACGCGCCTCAAACACCTGAAACATAAGAGAAGATAAAACAACTTATGAGCCAGCTAGAAAGATATCAGGTTATAATAAAAAGTCAAAAGGATATTTTTTTTGTTCTGCATGAGATGAATTGTGATAGTTTGATTTTTAATTTTTACATTGACTAAACTAACAAAAATTTCTTTTGTATGTAGCGTTTTCTGGCATTTTCTGAATCCGGTGTTGGTGGTAGTGGGACACAAGGGCAAGATATTGCCAAACAACCCTCTTGTACACCTTCTACTCCTTTAGGTGCCAGGCAAGAAACACACCCTGCCCAAGCAGACACCCAGCCAACCGCTGAACTTGTTGGCAATGATGAGGCTGATATGGCCAACTACATTATTGCATTTCCTGGAGCTACACGTGTCAGCTCCAGAGGGACCATTAATGGCACGTTGTTGGTGAACGATGAAGGTGTCCCTATAAAGCATGTACAACTCCCAGGTAAATTTTAATATTTTAACTATTTCATGTACTTTATCTAAAACATATTTATCATGATTTTTATTTTTAAATTAATGATAATATCTTTTCTTTTTTTCTGTGTAGGAAACAATGAGTTCTACAGGTATCTAGAGAGCCATGTGTTGGTAATTTTTGGCCCAACCATACGCACAGGGTGGAATTCCCAGAGTTCCAACCTGAAAAAAGAACTTCTAGATTATCTAGAAACCCTTTTTGGGGTCAGCATATTTGACAGAACAGCGGTGGCTCGGGTTGCCGGCAAATATTTGAAATATACCAGGGACACCTATAGGACGCAATTGCAATTTAACCCTAGATATGAGCGTCCTCTCACAGTTCCAGAGAGTGAGTGGAGAGCACTCATCCATGACGAAAAAGAGAAAAGGGCAAAGAAAGAAGGAAAAATGCCAACTGGACCCGCAAGGTAAATTACAACTTTAATTCAATAGCTTTAATTTTTTCTATGTCTAAAATAAAAGTGTGCTACGTCATATCTGACTTCAATCTTTTGATGCTAGGTTTCCTGACACCTCAAAGGCAACCAAAGCTAGGATTGAAAAAAATGGCCATCACAAGCTAGGCCAGGGCGGCTACTTGAAATTAGCCACAAGAATTGTAATTAAGTAGCTAAACATCTTATAATTAATTGTATCGCCTTCCAACTTTTTTGTAATCCTATCAAATATGATTAAAAATACACAATCATATGTAATGTAGGGTGATGACTTCGGAACAGAAACTACAGAGGAAGATAAAAATATCGCTTTTCATTTCGGCTATCAAGCCGTAGTTGAACGTCGCATAAGCTTGGGGCAGGTCCCAAGATCCAGAATGCCTGATAAGGTAAAACATTAACCTTTCAATATGTTTGTTTTCATCCATAAATTTAATGTCTAACAACTTTGTTTAAATCAGGGGAGAAACACTACCGACGACACAAATAACCCAGTTTTAGAGCCAAATGTAGATGATCCTCACGTGCAACCTGATCATTGTAGTAGGGACCAGGCCGACAATGCTACTATCAATGAGGGCCATGATGGTAATTAATTTCCACTTATAATTTTTTCTAATTATACCTTGATGGTTGTCCTTATAACGTTTTTTGTTTAAATGACAGAGAATGTTTCCCTTGAGGATCTTACCACCAGAGAGGAAGACAGGGCAACAGTCCCAACGACGACAACTGGTGCACCAAGTAAATAATCTCATTGCAATTTTTTATTATTAATATTACCGAACTAGTTCAATGATATTTAAAAACTGACAATTAAAATTTAATATTATCTGTTTTTGTAGGCGATGCCCCGTCACTGGATGAGACCATACATCGTGACTACGCAACTAGGTCAGCAGTGCGGGTCGAAAGGCACGAAACAGGAGCAGAGCATGATGATATTGATGATGTAATTAGGAGCTTTAAAAATAGGAAGAAGAAAAAGAAAATTCAATAATGTAAAATATTGTATTATTATAAGACAAACGTTACCAATGACCATACTTGGAACGTTTTTTGCGTTATATAAAAAACTCATTTATCATACTATTTTTATGTCAAGCATTGATTGCAATGTTTCCTTGCGTACTTTTTGTTGAATTGTTTTTTTATTAGTTATTGAATATTTTTTTTTATGCTCATGAAAGTAAAAAATGAAATATAGATTGGGTATTGGGGAATTGAGAGTGATGTGAGAGGGGCGGGGGGGAGGGGCCATAAGAGCTTCCAACTTCACGTGGTTGGCCTTGTTTAGTAGAGAATAATTTATCGGAGCGATTTAATCTTGGAGCAAACCTCCCTCGATCCAGCGTAGCAACAAAAAAGTCATTGTTGACTTAGTTGCTACTCTTTCAGATCGTGGGAGGCTTGTTCCAAGTTCATGCGACTCCAATAAATTTTTCTTGAAATGAAGAGGAGCTTACTCAGGTATGTTTTGACATTTTCGACATATGTTCTAACATTATCATAAGAATGCATCTTAGAGTAAAAAATACTACATCAATTACTTGTATTTATTGTATAGATAATGATGGATTTTGATTGACTTGACAGTGCAGGTACAAATCCTCTTGCATCATGAGCAATACAAATTGTCAACCAGGGTCATGTCCAGGATATTTTTGCTTGTGCGCTTGACCAGGTTCGTAATGTCACATTTTGTAAGTTCCTTTACAGTTCATAATTCAATATTAAGCTTGTTCATGATTATTATCTAGGTTTTTTGTATGTGTTTTTTCATCTATTTCATTGTAAGCAACTCTGCATGTTTCCTGTTGTTCACTATGATTTCTCCCATTACCACTCCCAGGATGAATCCGAATTTATTTTTGCATAGGTTACTTTATTGTTACTATGATTTCTCCATTTACGATTTCATAGGTTACATCATGTAAAGTTGTCAATCTCAGGTTGGTGATGAGCTTTAGTTCTCCAGATTTGGGGCTTTTCTGATATTTTCTCCTCATGTCATTCCTGCATCACCTCATTGTTTGAGCATGCCAATTGTCTACCACTTGTACCAATTGGCACATGTGAATCTCTGAGTGGTGCCACATTTCACCTATTTTCAGTGAGAGTTTAGGGTTTCTCTAACATAGCTTCAGAAATCCGATTCAGTGCCTGCTTGAATATTGTCACATAATACTTATGGTTTGGATTGATGAGCATGTTCTGAATGGTTGGCTGATTCATAAGAACCACCCATATAGTCATCTTGAGATATTTTAGAAGGTTTCTCGGGTTTCCTTTTTCACCGTTTCTAGTGGGTGGGATGGTGTGGGGTGATCCATCAATACTGGTGCTCTTGTAGTAGGGAATTTGTTTTTGGGGATATAAAGGAGCATTTGATGTAGATATCCCACTGGATGCATTCATAGATGGGCACGAGAGGTCAAGAATTTAAATTAAAAATATGCAACCTCTAGCATGGCAACCTGAAGGCCACGAGAGACACTGGTTAAAGATTGTTTTGTGCTGGCCTTAATATAGTCGTGATTTCTTTCTATTATCTTAATGCAAATATATAGTCCGGTTTCATTAAAATGAGGATTGTGGTTGTATTTCTCTTTGGTTGTTTCTCTCTTAATGCTCCAGAAGTTGCCAAAAGTTGCGATAGTTGTTTAGTTTTCCTGTTACAACTTAAAAGTGGTTTTTAACAATGGGAGTCATGTTTTTTAAGGTTCATAGTAATATGAATATCTTGTAATTCTATATTCAACATAAGAGAAGATGGCCTCTGCTTTGGGCAGTATGACAACAATTGCCACATCTACCTCATTGGGTAACAATGGAAAGGGGAAGAAGTTGGGTGCAATGTTTGATAATTATGGCAGACAATTGTCTTCTCTTTCAGCTTTTTCACCCATTTCCTTTAATCGCTCAAGCAGAAGAGGGACTCTGAGATTACGCGACAGAGAGAAGGTAGTTAATACAAGAGCTATGGAAAAGGAGTTGTACTTCAACAAGGATGGCTCGGTGACAAAAAAATTGCAGGTCAGAGAAAAAATTATGTTTAAAGGAAGGTCCCCTGCACGTGAAACTTCACTGCGGTGGATCTTTCCTTGTCCACTTATATTCGATTTTAATGTGTTATTTTCATTTTTCATGGAGGGTTGTTATTTTAGATGTGTGCTCTGGTTTTCTTTTTAACGTTGTATTAGTTCCCCTTCTTAAATGTCTTAGATTTGGTAGGCATAATTTGAAAACTCAAAGGTGAAAGGAAACATATTTGTTACCCAGTGGTCTAAAAGGAAAGGGTTATGGCTGAGTCAAATTTTATTGTTATTGACAATGTAATGAAATGTATCTCAATGCTATGGTTTTGGCCTTTTTATTGGTTGAATTAGAGGACCCAGTTGAAAATATTGGGGCCAAGTAGGTTGGTTTTCCTTTTTGCTGATGGTTTGGTGTATCTAATTGAATTAGTTGCCTAAGGTATTTTGGTTGCAAACTCCTTTTCATTTTTCATACAGTATTGGCCTTGTGGAATACATTTGATTGTGTGGTCTTGTTAGATCTACAACATTTGTAGTTGTTTAGTCTTATGGCCGAGGTGCACTTTTATTATGGAAATAGTTGATGCAATATTGTCATTTAATCCTTACTGCAGGGTAGCATGTTGAGAAGTTTCTTTTGAAACATTTGGCATTGAAAATGACACTTGATCCTATACAGCATCATGCACTTGACTTCAAAATTCATATTCAAAGTGTGCCAGACAATTCTTGCAAAATTTCAAATATTTATGTTGTTTTAAACCATTATCTTTTTCATGTATTGGATGCTGAAAATGTGAAAAAGAGTTTGGTATGAAACCAACTGGTGAATAATTTCCAGCAAAACAACCACTTCCAAGACATGATTTAGAAGTAGAACATATGTACTTATGTAGCATAGAAATATATCCTTGATGCATTGTCAATGTTTGGCTAGGGTTATTTTTGGAGAAAATAACTCCTTATTCCTAGAATAGTGATCTTCAATACAAGTAAATGCCAGAGAAGAGAGATCATCGTGTGATGCAAAAAAACTGAAATTGGACCCCTAAGGAGAGCTGGTGTGTCTACAATCGCTCTGTCAGCATTTTCCCCTGGTTTACCCCGTTCTTTTCCTCCAGCCTGGGTCTTCATTGACTTCTTATTTCTTCGGGTTTATTTATCAAATTCGTAGAATTTGATAAATAAATACCATCCACAATGGTTGGACTTTAATTTATATTCCTGACTTTATATTATCTCCAAGCCTTATAACCAATGTTTAACTTTCGAACACTTTGTATTTATACTCCACGTTTCTTTTTAAATAAATAACTTGTAATGAACTTTTGGCTCTATATTTCACCACCCAGCCTTACAACAATCACGCTCCAGACTTATGCTAATTATCTGCCAATCGTTTAATTAAAAAATTTCATTATACTCCGGCCCCACCTATATATATCAATAACCAATCAAACACTCGTATCGTACCTGGCTATCCTCCGCACACCTTATTTAACCTCCGGGCAAGTTCAACGTGCGACCACCATCCGATGGCCCTTCTCCAAATCAACGACTCTTGGCAATTTCGCTCGGCTTCCAACGTCGGGCTTTAACGTGCGATGGCGCGGGTTAAACGGTGGTTTTTCGGGGGTCACTTCGCCACGTGTCGCATTCCCTATGGAATCGCTCGTGAATAGGAAATACCGCCTACTCCACAAAAGCGGTGCGATATGGGCAACCCGCTTTTGTGATTCCGCTCGTGGTTTTGGTAGAGGGCTTGACCACGGGTGCAAGTCTGGTTCCGCTATCCTTTTGTTTGTTAACTCATGTCCAATCCTCGGGTCAGGTTCCGAAAGCACAACAATCTTGTCTCTTTATTAAGCGGGATTTTTATATTTGAACAGTGTTCACGACCCCGGTTCTCTTGAGTCGAGCCCGTCGGACTTCAAACGGCGATAAACCATAATTCAAACCAAATTCGCGTTCCAAAATAGCCTGCTGACGTCGGCCAATTTTGTGACGTGAAAACCAAATGAATTCCGCCCTAATCTTTTTCGGGTCCGAAGTTGGCTGGCGTACGGAGGGAGAGTTGTGACGCGAATTTCTTATCAAATTCGCCCTAATCTTTTTTGGGTCATTTTCATTGTTCCCCGCCACCCTTTTGACTTTGTAAATAAAACAAATTGCGTCTGCGTCATTTTCATTGTTCCGTGCGCTAGCCAGTCTTCCATGCAACAAAATTCAAAAACCAATTGTTAACGCTTGCTGACCGTTACCTTGCTGAAGAGAATTGAAGCCGAGTATTTCAGGGTTCTTCTGTCATAACCAGTGCCTGTTTAAACATGTTTCATTTCCCGTAAACAGGTATTTATTCCAATTCCCCGCTAAACTCTGTAAAAAATCCTGGTTTTAGTTTTAATTCTGCACTAAGGTCTGAAAAGAAGTTCAGTTTGGTCTTTTTCGTTCCCAGAACTGCAATTATATTCCCAAAACTGGTAATTATGCCCCTTTTCCACAAAAACCCCGAAATTCCATTTCTGAATCCACAAGAACCAGAAATGGAAGTTCCTGTAGCTCTGAATGTCGTGCCCATCAATGCCCCTCACAAGGACTTGGATTATTTGCCTTTAGCCGATATGGATTTTCAAATTAAGGACTTGCGTCTAGGTGAGAATCCTCTTCGAATATTTTGCCGCTGCAGAGACAATTATTTGAATGGTTCTGACATATTTGGACTTTGGGAATCAAATATTCCTATGTACCTTCTCCCCTCAGTCCATATTTTTCCTGATTTAATCCATTATTGCTACGCAAAGTATGATCCCAACCAACGAGCAGTTTTATCCCCAAGTCAAAATGTCCTTTTCCCAATAACTACTCAGTCCATAAATGAAATGCTACAATTCCAACCTGGTCAAGCTCTCACTCCCCTGTCCATGGTTGAATTACTTGAGAAATCTACTAACTTATCCCATGAAGAGTTAAACCGCCTATGCCAAACCTTCATGTTACCAGAGCATCAGCCTAAAAACCCTCCCCCTTATGGTTATGCTTTCTTTACTGACGAGGGTAGAGTTATTTTAGACATGATATCTTCCATAATGGGCTTCAATACTAGTGAGTATGTTGATCACTTAACCCTAGTATTGTTATCCATTTTTACCCCTGGACAGCCTCCTGCTGTCAAGTACGATTTTGCATCTTATATTGCTGACAAAATCCATGATCAGCTCATGAGATTTGAGAATGAGAGAGTATTTAAGTATTCTTCTGTCATATATCATCTTATGATTTACTTTCAGTCAGAACATTTCCCTTTTTATGTTAAGAAACTTGATGCCAAATGGAATCCTAGGTCAGTCATCTTTTGGTCTGCCATTACTCACAATTTCTCTGATTCTCCTTATTCCTATAATGAGTTTGTCGACCTTTTTGTTCATCCTGCAACTACCTTGTTGACAGGAGTCTCTCCTCCTAGAATTAACAATGAAATCAAGAAAATCCTTCAGCTCTCAAAGCATTACAAGATAGGTGACCGGTACCTATATCAAAACTACACAGAGATCAGGATATATGGATGTGAATTATGCCCATTCAAACTGCCCAAGTATGTCCCAATGAGACTCTTTGCATTAGAATATTTCAGGCAGATGAATAATTCAGATATAATTCATTTTTGCAATGCAAAGAAAAAGGCTCAACTCAGGATCAAAAGCCAATTAGGTCCCTTCATTTGTAACTCTAGGGAAGCTGGAAAGGAAGCCGAAAGGATTTTAGAAGACTATCTCAGACTACAAAAGAGTTTCTACTGGGTGCCTTATGATCCAAACAAATTTATCTGTGATAGAAGAATGAAAAATAAACAGTCACCATACATCCATCAAAGAATCCCATAAATAGAACAATATGCTAATATGGATGAATGGACAGAAGGGACATTGGTTGAAAATGATAGTGAGCAGGTCAATGTTGAAAATGTAATGAAAGATCTTGAAAATATACTTGACCTAGAATCTTTTGGACAGGTGCAGGGATCTTCTTCAGCCAGGACTTTACAAAAAAATTTGCAAGAGATTAGTACAGTAGCAGTAGAATCTAAAGGAAAAGAAAAGGAGCCTGATATACAAATAATTGAAAAATTCATAATGACAGCGCAACCAGAGACTTCTAAAGAACAAGGTCAAGGACAAATTCCTCCTACTCAGATCAGTGAGCCAGAAATTTCTATTTTACAAACTCCTTTGAATATAGAAAAGGGAAAAAAGAGAGAGGCTGAAACAACTACTCCTATTGGTGGCTCTTCTGAACAGCAAGATGTTAAAAGGCAGAAATTAACTCCCCTTCCAGAAGATGAATCATTTCAGGAAATATCTGACAGCCAGGGAACAGAAGACAGTCAACAAATAGATACAGGTAGTGGGACAGGAATACAGAGGCAACAAAGTGCAGAAATATCTTCTTTCAAACCTCCAGTAAAAACTGCCCGGGACATCAAAAGAACATTCACCAATATAAAGGCCAGGAACGATCCACTTAGACTTAAAGTGTACAACCAATATTTGAAGATGGCTCCGAAAAATCAAGAAAGATTGATGTCAGCTTATGACATCCAACAGGGTAAGATGTTAATGAGCCATTTGAAGCCCAAGGTGCGGCAGCCTCAGACAGCTGCAGAATACGTTAGGACTAATTTTGAAGTCTTAGTAAAGGATATCCATCCTTTAGATCAAATTGAGCTACACAAGCAAACAGGTGAGATGATTTATTCTACTCTGACGGATAAATCAATGATGACCCATAATTTGCAAGATTCTTTGTATAATACTAATACACAGTTGCAGCTTGAAAAAGCCTCCTCCCAGGCTAAGGATAATAGAATCAAAACTTTAGAGGAAATAATCATTGGTTTGGGTCATAATCCTAAAGATGTGAAAGGTATTGAAGCTTTGATCAAGAGAAGAGATGATGATATTGCAGCTCTGAGAAAACAATTAAAGTTACCAGCCTCAAGACATCCACAGACTGCAGAAATCATCAAACAAAATTATGAGGAAGTACTAATGGATTTTCTCTTAAAATTGAATGAGCAACTTACTGCAATTGAAAAAGAGCTTGAGAATGCATTAAAAGATAAGCAGGCAAATATTCTAGTATCTACAGCAGGAGTAGTGACAGGTACAGCAACAACAGGTCAGCCAGCAGAATTGTCACAGAGCAACACTGCAAATTTGAACACTGATGAATTAACAAAGTCAATGGAAGATATGAACATTCAGGCCATAGAGCTTCACAAAACAAAGGAACAATTGGCCACTCTAGAACATAAATATGATCTTTCAAAAACGAGTGTTGCTGATAAAACAAGAGAAGTGAACAAATTAGAAAAAAAAGTCAAAGCATTGGAAAAGGATCTCACATTGGAGAAACCTTTAAAAGAAATAAATGATATTCTTTGGGATAATATCATTCAATCAATAAAGGATGTTTGGTCCTCAATTCAGATAATGGATGAACATAATAACTTAGTTAAATTGGCTCTGAATGAGATTGAGAGATCAAGACAAGAGTTGGGAAATATGCCAGAAGAGGCCAATAGACTTATACATTTTTTGAATACTCAGACTAAGAATCAACTTGCAGAAATTGGTATTCAGGACAGGACCGGAACAATTATGGAAATAAAGAGAGTTTTTACTAAAAGAACTCTGGTACAGAATTTAGAACGAAGGTGCTCAGATATGCAAGAAGAAATCATTGCCTTCAGAGAAAGATTGAATATTTTGTTAAATAGAGGATTGCCCAATCCTATAGTTGTAGAATATAAGTTAATGGACCTTGATAGTTATGTTGAAAAATTGGACAAATATGCTAATAATAAAGCTAGTTCTTCAACCAGTTCATCAACAGTAGCATTGCCTACAGGGAAAAACCTTCATGACAGATTGGAGAATTTATTTTATCTTGAGCATGAAGTAAATCATTTGTTCCCAAATCAGCCTAATTTCTTTAGATATACTGAGGTTGATGAAACAATAAGAAATTTTCAAAGGACCAGAGTGCCAGAAGTTCAATGGTGGGAAGAAATGATGAAACTTTTGTAAAAAATTATCCTTACATAAATTTTTGCCTATTTACCACAGTATATCATGATAAAAAGGATAAAAGGATGAACAAAGGTCAAAGAGTATCAGAGCAGTTAAAGAGTATCAGTGAAATGAAATAATCAACATAGAATTACTAGAGAGGACAGCAGCAAGCCAAGATACAGGGCCTGCCTCCAGCACATTCTTAAAAGAAGGAAACAACACAACATCAGTTATCATTTTTCTTATCTACGAGACAATCTGTCTCTATATTGTTGTAATGACTTCATGGACTATTTTACTTCATATAATATATTAAAAACAACGTTTTTTCTCTTGTGAAAAAAAAAATGATTAATGTTTATCACTCTGCCTTCAAAACTAGCGATGCTGGTTTATTGATATGGTCTGATGGTCTTTTTATATTTTGGACATATCACACTCCTCACATGATTAGCGTTTTTCTCTGTTCAAGGATTTTGGGTACTTAATTTGTATTTGGAACAATGGACATCGGTACTCTATCTGTTGCTTTACTATTCTACATACTGCTATTTCACTTTCTTATAGATGCCTCGGGCATATTTGGATGCTTTCTCAGATTGTCGATAATCTCCATGTGGACCGTTACTGGGTTTTATATCAAGTCCCCGTATGTGACATGGGGTATTTTTCTATCACTGTCTGGGGTGGGACTTCCACTTTTCTGGATGGATATTTGGGTTCCAATCTTCAGATGTGAAAATGTAATGACTTCATGGACTTTTTTACTTCATATAATATATTCAAAACAACGTTTTTTCTCTTGTGAAAAAAAAATGATTAATTTTTATCACTTTGCCTTCAAAACTAGCGATGCTGGTCTATGTTGTTGGTTTATTGATATGGTCTGATGGTCTTTTTATATTTTGGACATATCACACTCCTCACATGATTAGCGTTTTTCTCTGTTCAAGGATTTTGGGTACTTTAATTTGTATTTCGAACAATGGACGTCGGTACTCTATCTGTTGCTTTACTATTCTACATACTGCTATTTCACTTTCTTATAGATGCCTTGGGAATATTTGGATGCTTTCTCAGATTGTCGATAATCTCCATGTGGACCGTTACTGGGTTTTATATCATGTCCGTGTATGTGACATGGGGTATTTTTCTATCATTGTCTGGGGTGGGACTTCCACTTTTCTGGATGGATATTTGGGTTCAAATCTTCAGATGTGAAAATGTAATGACTTCATGTATTGTTTTACTTCATATAATATATTCAAAACAACGGTTTTTCCTCTTTTAAAATTTCATTTTTTTTTTTAAATTGAACCTTCCGTCGCAATTCCGACGTCTCATAAGCGTCGGAATTGTGACAGTTTACAGATGTCGGAAGAGCGACGTTAAAAACGTCGGACCACATTTCGTCGTAATTGTGACAGTTTACAGACGTCGGAAGAGCGACGTTAAAAACGTCGAACCACATTTCGTCGTAATTGTGACAGTTTACAGACGTCGGAAGAGCGACGTTCAAAACGTTGGACCACATTTCGTCGGAAGTGCGACAGTTTATTGAGGTCGGAAGTGCGACGGATTAGGAGACGTCGGAAGAGTGACGCTTGTTTGGAAGCGACGGAAAAGTGTCGATACTGCGACACTTTTTAGTTGTGTCGGAACTGCGACGGTATGGTAAACCACGGTTTTCCCGCCCTCTAACTGTTGCTCCTGCGACGATAATGTGTCGAAATAGCGACGATTTGGCCGTCGGAATTTCCGCCAAATTCTCTAGTGAGTGAAAGGTTTTCTAGGTTTAAATAGAAAACCTAAAATTTCAGTTGAAAAATATAATTTCTTGGCCATAATACCCTTCCTTTTAACTCTGGATCCTTCTACCTCAACGTTTTTCACTACAAGGGTCTCTGCAATGTCTATAGCCTATAAAATGTCTTCAAGTCTGCCTTTACCTCCAGTAAGTTCCTTTGTGCTTCTTTTAGACCTTTTTGCAGCAGATTTAGATATCTAGTACTGGGCCAATTATTTGAGCAATATATCCCACATTTTTTTCTACAAGTGCGGAAACCCCAAGAACAAGAGGATTGGTTCTCATATCATACAAAAATGGAAATAATTTCCATGAAGAACAAGTTCTATATCATGCTTGATAGGTGTTGGATGAGGTGCTACTTCTTGAATGAATTCAGCTTCTATCTGCATGATTTCAACTGTAGGCTGCAAACCTTCTTGTCGATCACCTTTTGTCTCTTCAATGGTATCCATTTCTTGTCAAGGAGTAAGAGTCTTGGATTTAGAAGCTTTTCTTGGAGTTAAAGCATCTATTTCAGAATCGCTCATAAACAAAAAGGTTGCCCAGTATTTGTTTAGTTTATTTAGTTCTTCCAGCACTAATAATTTGATCAATCCATGGTAAAATATGGAGGTTTCACTCCTTTCAGGTCTACCTTGCACCTTATCTAACATTTTTCCAAGGCTTCCAAAAAGGTAGAAAGGAATATCTATTAGTTGTTTTCCTTTAAAATGAAGCAGCAACTTGAAATGACACAGTAGATTGTATGAAATCTACCCTCACAGGTAAAGTATTTATGTGTCACCACCAATAGATTAGAATAGTTATCTTTGAGACAATTTTTAGGGATCCCTACAGTCATATTTATCCCTACATGCTCGGGCTTCAGATAATCATTAAAAAAATTTATATCAAACTTCGTGGCTTTAAGCCATTCTTCTCCTATCCTAGGGATTCCTGTTTCTTGAGAAGTACTATCATGCGATATTGGCCAATGAAGAATACCAAACTTCATAGACGTTCCCTTGAATTTTAGTGATAAATATTTTGAAACCTGTCTATGATGACCTTGTAATCTTTGACAAAACTTTATGCACCCTTCTCTTGTGAAAACCTCCACGAAACTGGGATCTTCCATGATTAATTTCGGGCTTATAGGTTTGTACCTAAATGTTAGGCCTCCTTTATTTTTCTTTTTTGGTGTAGCCATTTCCTTTATTTTGTAGTGGTGGCCTTCTTCATATATTCACACCTGTTTATTTAAGACTTGATGACAACGAGTTGTTATGGAAATAGGGGGTTGGTATGACAGTGGACTTCTAGAAGAAGAACAATGAGAGCAAGATATTTGAGTAACAACTTACAGTAATGAAAGATAAAGAGTAAGGAATGAGGGGTAAATTAGGGAAAAATGAGATGAAATTCATATGAAAATGGTAATTGATGCCCAAACATTCTCAAACCTTTCAATGATCACTTTATTATGAGAGCATGACCTCGAAATACTCAAATTTTGACAACTCATCAGTTTGTAGAAACTGTTGCAGGAAAACAAGATTTCATAGTGAATTTAGTTTAACCGAGATTAGATTCACTATGAAATTACTAGGTATTTCCGCAGCAAAATCCATTAAATTTGTACTAAAAATGCTGCAGACTCAGGATAATTCCAACAGGTGGCCAAATTTGGCACATTTGATTAATGAAAGTACCAAATTCAGATTTACCCTTTTGACATGACTTGGATACATCTCCTAAAAACTTAAAACAACCTAAAAAATTTATACCATATCATAAAATTTATCATTTTATGATACTATACTTCTAACCAATCTGCTTGCAAACTTGACATGCTTTCAAGATTTTTTCAAAATTTTAGGTGTGATAACAGCAACCAAAAAGAATTTATTCTTACCTCAAGAAAATTACATTGAAGATAAAAATGGTGTGAGAAGAGAGAGCCCTCCATACCCCTGGGATGAAGTTTCCTTCCACATAATAAAATTCATCTCTTTTGGAGGCAGATTGAGTGTGGTTTATGGGTATGACTTCAGGTTGTTAAATGAACTTAGGTTCCAAGGAGAGATTCGACTTGAAAAAAGACTAAATGTCCCTCACTTACTCTTAAACTCCATCACTGATATGAGCCATAAAGTAAGACAAAGGAAGTGTCAACATTTGGACCATCATGGCCTGATAAAACTAATTGTAGATGATGTTTTGAGAAGGTTAAACCTACCTGTATCCTTGTACTCTTTTATAGACATGGATAGGGAAGCCTTTATAGCTACCCAAATAGGGAAAATCTCTACTTCTAGCCTTAGAGAAGAAGAAGTAGAAGAGGAAGAAGAGGAAAAAATCATAGATGAAAAGGAGGAGATGGAAATTTAAACAGATAACAGAGAGACAACAGAAAGAGAACAAGAAGAAGATGAAGGAATGGAGGAAGAAAATACTGAGGAAAAATGAGATATGGACCGTATCTTAAGCCATGAAACCTCCCCTCAAGACATAATCATGTCACCTAAAATCACATACCAAGAGGTAGCTATCACCTTAATTTCTTTGACCACACTTGTTAAAACAAAAAGAAAGAGGCAAACACCTATGTACTTCAGAACAAGGAAAAGTGAGAGGGTGAGAGAGGGAAAGCCAAAAACTCCCACCAAGATCCATATCACCATTGAAGAATCACCACAAAAAGGAGGAAGAAACCAGATTAGATGAAGGAAGGGTACAAGAAGTCACTTTACCCATAAGGACCCCGATAACATATATTAGAAGACATTAAGCTAGGTTGGCATCCCACACACTTCATGCAACCTCCACTAACCCTTCAAGAAGAAAAAATAGTGGAAATCAAGAATAAGTGAGTCTTCTGCAAGAAAAATACAGTTTTCTATAAGAAACTCTATTTTTTCTACAGGAAATTTCAACAAGCACATATTTGGAGAAAAATTCCTTGGTTGAGGAGGAAAACATAGCCACAAAAGTAGAAGAGGTTAAGGAAGTTGAGGGAAAGACAGAAGAGGAATTAAATGATGAAAGATAGGGAGGAAAAGAGAATAAATAAGAGGCCACCTCACCAAAATAAAATCCAAAATATGTTGCAATGGTGTAAAACCCTAGCACACAACCCAATCTCAGCTCTTACTACACCTACATTGAGGGGGGTATATTAATTCCTCAAAAAATCACAATTCCCTTGTTTTCTCAATTAGAGGAAGATAGGGCATGCACTCATCATTGGATGAATATTGCCACATCTAAAAGAGTGTATGATATAGGGGTCACGAAGGGAAAATTATCTGAATTGGGAAAATATTTATCTGATGTGAGGCTTAGAGAGTCAGTTTTGGAGGAGCGGCTTCAGAAAGCATTGGCATTGTTGGCTTTTGGGGTCTTGACCCAGGTTCAGTTTTTAAGGTTTTTCAACAAACCCTTGTCCTACTGGCCCTTTCGGCAATGGCTTGCTTGCGCAGGTCAAGGTCTCACCCAAAGTAGTATGGGATGGTGCTGGAACCAGGTTTCCACACCCTAAGAGAGAGAAATTTAATTAAAGTGGGTCCCTTCAGATCTAATAGAGCTACGCAGGGGAAGCCCTAATACAAAAATCGTTAATAGTATATCGGTAGAGCACATATTGTAAATAACATATAATTTGAGAAGAGTATTTAAACCAAATATACACATTCATAATATCGCATTCATGTGCGCATTAGTAAATCTTCAGTATTCAGTGAGAAAATATAATCTTAGAACATAAATGCATTTGATAACCATAACACATAAACACTTAAATATTATCAACATGCTTCTCATTCATTCACATCCAAATGTGAATTACAAACTCTATATACCAGCCTGCACACATAGCCACCAGGAGCCCTTACCCAGAAAATCTACACAAAGGTCCATGAGTTTGTATCCAAGCTTAATCACCACTTAGCTCCTTCCTAGACTCGATTTATCTATCTATTTATAACATCTTATCCTATGCTACTCTATGGTATGCAAACCGTGGTTTGCGGACTCCTGGTCTACCTTTTGACACTTTACAATTCATCGGGAGCTTTGACCCTCCCCAAATCCCCTAAGATAGACTAATTATTATAAAATATTACAAAACTAGACCAAAAATGTGGTTAGGGGACCTCGTTCCAACAAGCAGAGAATGTGGCTCTATGTTGTTCCTTGAGAAACAATTCCTTGCTGTGAACAGGAATCCGTGCTCAAGACATTAAAGATTATGTCACAAAAGGTATGTCTGTCTCTGTTTATTAAAACCTTCAAATATTAATAATATATCTCACAAATATCAAATCTTTATAAACTTTGCAATGCCATGTTCCCTTTATATTGAAGTGAGCGAAATGGAAGATGAAGTAAGAAAAGGATTTCAGTTTGTCATGCTACTTAAAACAGAAACTGCCATAATAAAATCCTGAAGAAGTGAATAACAAATAAGCTAAAGTAAGGGAGCGCCCATTAAGGATAATTAACTCTTAGATATATAAATATCAAGAGACCTGCAGCTCTAATCACTTTACTTTATTCTCAGACATGAAAATGAAATGAAAACTAAGAAAACTCTTCAACACAAATGGATAATAGAAACTTGCAAAGCTTTTCATTCATTCAATATTGTTCAGTACAAAATTAGCCTTCAAGGTCCAAAACTCGGAACCTTCTTTCTTCCTTAAGATGTCTTTAAATACAATCTGAACCAAAATGGTTTTCAGTTATAAAACTGATTCTAACTAACTGTAACTGCTTAAATACTCTCTGTAGCGGAGGTACATGCCTCGGAAACATTTTATTACATTTACATAACTTCACTTAAAACAAAATAAAAGATGATAACTCCTAATCTAAAGGAACCGATGTTCCTGGAATAGCGGCTGACTCAATGACTACTTGCGGCTGAACGGCTACTTGAGGCTGAACGACTACTTGTGGTTGTTTGGCTGGAAATCCTTTTTCTGTGTCAATAGAAAATTTCTTGCATTCCTTCCAGAGTTTATCTTGAGTTATTGGAGCGTTCTTATAACGATGATATTCTAGTGAAAAGGCAACAACTTGACTGTGAGTGAGGTTACTTGTGAACAATGTCTTCACCATCCACAGAAGAAGGAAATGCCTTTGTAAGAAATTGAATACTGTTTCTCCCTTCAATATCTGTGTCTTCTCATGTCGGCCATCTGCTCTGCTTTTTGCAAATATCAATTGATCCTCATAAAATTTCCAGGACATAATCTCACCTCCCTCCCTCCAGCATGAGGGCAAACCTGTTCTTATCAACTTATCAAACGAAATATCAAATTTCTTAACCATCTCTTTAATTACCTGTAGCCGCTTCTCTGATGCCTTCAGAAGGTCATTTTTAATGATCATTTTGTTTACCTCTTCAGCATAGAAATACCTATCCAGTATCCCCATATCTTTCAACTCTTCATCTGTCTTGGCATTAATAAAATTCAGGAATTTCTTGGCCCAATTTGATCTTTTGATTGCGGCCTGCTTCTCCGATAACAGCTCCTTTTCGTGTTCTGCAACAATGTTCTTCTCTCTGGAAATTACATTTATGGAATCCCATTTTTCCTCCATTTCAGAAATGATCTCGTTCCAGATGAGATCCTTAGCTTTAATAAGGGAAATATTTCCCTTGAATTTCTCCTTGAGTTCTTTGATTTCTTCCTCAGCTTTTTGTAGCTTCTGTTCATTCTCATTTGCCTTTCCTTCCCATCCTTGCATCAACCTAAGAACTGTGGCCAATTCAGACTGGGCCTGTTTGCAATCTCTCTCCGCCATTTTTAATTCTGTGTTCAGCTGAACAACCTGGGCCTATGGGTCGGCTCCACCTGCAGAAAAATCAAAAGTACAAGTATGGTTCTGAATTTGATTTTGTAAGGTTATAGCAGTCTGCTTTACCTTATCAAGTTCCTCGTCCTTCTTTATCAACTGTTGTCGTAGTTCCTCTTTTTCCTTTTCAACCTCTGCTACTTCGGCTGCCAACGAATGCTCTGCAGATGGCAATTTCAACTTTTTCCTTAATGAAGATATTTCTGATTCTGCACTCTTCATAAGTTTTTGAATTGCGCTTTTATCATTTGGATCAACCCCGATTTTCATTATGATTTTCTTCAGCTCTTCATTCTGAGTAGTTAATGCTCTTGCATTGGCTTTTTCCATCTTGCATTGTTTGACCACCTTAGCAAGCATATTTTCTGTCTTGACTGCTGTAGCAGTGGTCTTGCTCAAATCATTGACAATCAACTGACCTGTTTGCATGTGGAGATTCATTTTGTCCCACAAGGGGATATTTTTCACGTCCATGACTATATTCAACTCCTTAAAGCTGCCTGAAGGTCCCAGAGACATTCCCGTCGGATGCGACAGCGCCATTTTAAAATGATCTTTCTCCAGATCCATTATAGTTAATAATCTTGTTTGGTCAGCAGGTATATGGTGCTCTGCTTGTGTCTCTATATTGGCCTTTATTCTTTGGTTCTTTTCTTCAATCTGTGAGAACACTTGTTTCATGGAAGGAGCCTTTTCCAAATGAAGTTATGGTCTGCTAGGAGATGAAGGGCCACCCTGTTCTTCACTGACCTGGAGAGTAAAACCAGGTGAATTGGAGGAGTGGTCTTCTGCTAATTTAGTCCTTTTCTCCTCTCGGGGTTCCTCCTCATCGATCTCAATAACATCATCTCTCCCTCTCTTGCCCATCTTTTCCAATATTGCAGGTGTTTGAATACTGATCCGTGATGAACTTGGCCCTCCTGGATTAGCCAACTTCTCTAAATCCGGTTTACTCACATGAGTAAAAGCAGCATATCCATTCTCGACCCTTCTTTGTGAAATAATCCCATGTGGGTCATAGGCCCATTTCTCTCCCAATAGCAACTGTGTTCCTTCCAATATCTTTGATACCTCCTCAGAAGCTTGCCTTGTGTTAACAACAAAAGGGCCTACACTCATAGGCAACTTGTACATTAATCCTTTCTTCATAGGAAGAAAATGAACTTGATCCACATTAAGACTTTGCCTTATAAATTCCAAGGCAAACAGTCTCATGGGAACAAATGTTGGAAGCCTATAAGGCTCAATGCTGACTCCATATAGCCTTATTTCAGAATAATCTTCAAAAACAAACCAGTCTCCATATTTACAATTAGGTCCTAATTGCAAGAACTCCTGGGCCTTTGGCAGGAAGCATGGAGGCAGAGTTCCATTAAGAATTTTATAAGCAGTGGTCATGAAATGGTCCATAAATTCAAATAAACCGGCTTCGTTCTCTTCTCTTTTGACCATATCGGTCCAAAGCAAAACCGACTGTTTATTTTTATTACTATCCATTATATTCAAACCAACACTCATGAATTCTTCAACATTCTGATATAAAAACAAGTAGACTACCAATGAGGGAAATCTGAAATAACCTGTTAAAGGGAAGGCAATCAATTGAGAATTCACCACTTCCTGCCAAAAGGATGGGATATCCAGCACCACCCCTGGTTTCATCATGAGAGCGAACATCCCCAGGGCTGCCTTGTCAATTTCGTGATCATCATCTCTCCCCAAAATCTCCATAATACAGCTAAGAACTAGCCTGTATTGAACATTAAATGCCTCCAAACTGAACTTTCCCGATTCAAATTGAGTCTTCTCTGGACTTGATACCAAAAATGACATGCAACGATTAAACTCCTCATTTGAAAGCTCCTCGAAATATTGAATCAACGAATCTTCAGAGAACTGCAAAGGAGAATCATTTTCTGGAAAACATAATGCCTGACACATTAATTGAGTTGAAACCTGCAGAATATTTTCCCCTTGGGAATCCATAACAAAACACTTGCCGGGGTACATAGATGAAACTAACCAAGAAATAAATTCGGGAAAGACATGAGTTTTTGGAATACAGGCGGACAACACTCCTGAACTTTGCATAGCAGAAAACACAGGTGACTTCTCAGTGTTCAAGGTTACTTGATAATGCAAGAGAGGATGATTTACGGATGACGCGGTATCATGAACATCTTTCTCGCTATCTAGGAGGGGACTCAGACTTGACAAATCAGACAATGATGTTCGCTTGGCCATGATCGACAGGAATTTTGAAAACAATTCAAAGTACTGAATAGCGCAAAGGTGGCGGGACGCGGTTTGAACAGGGCAGACAGACACAAATAAATCACAATAAGACGGAAAAACCCTTTTTATAGACTGCGGGAATCATAATAAATGCAAGATCGACGTGGAGAAACAGCTGGCAGTGGATGACGTCATGCGGGGGGTCTATGAGTACGGCGGGGAAATTCTATCCATACCCCCCGTAATTAACCAGAACCGTCGATCACCAAAATTCGGAGATCTGACCGGTCAACTGCGGGGGGTCGGGATTTTATAACTGACGGGCAAGTTAACCCCCCGCAGTTGCATATCCGTGAGCTTCTTTTTATGATAGCGCCTTCCGCTCGAAAAGCTGCTCGAGCTTTAACCTTTACATATTTATATGACAACCCAAAGTTGACACCCGCTTCACATATATAAAATAAAAACGGAAAAACATGCATTCCCTTTGTTTTTTTATGCTAAAGTACAAAACCTCATACTTAAAGCATATTTTTGAATTCTTATTTTTTTTTTTTTGAATTTTCTTTTCATAATTTCAAAATTAAATATAAAAAGGATATGTAGATAATGATCCACAACACTCTACAAGAGCAACTTCAACAAAAGGTATTCAAGTGACCACCATGGTAGCTTTGTGCATGGAGGCCATTCAACACAGGTATCCTTAAGATTCATATGCAGTTTACCTTAAGAAGTAATGGTTCCTCTTTAAAATTAAAACTTTAGCCTCTCATGGATTCTTACCTTCCCAAAATTGTAGACAATTCATTGATTTTTGCAATCAAGCTAGCATGCCTGACAAGGAAAATATGGAAGATTTTTATATTCATAACCTTGTGTTAACATATTTAAATATTTGGGACCCCAATCCTATAATGGGGGATATAAAATTAATGGCTTTAGCATCATGGATGGTGAATAAGGAGACAAGAGAACAAGATATGAGGAGGGTTATGAGAAGAGAAAAAATATAGCTCTTGCACATTAGGGCATAGTTGTTCCATCCTAGAGGAGTCATCAATAACCATATAAGGATTGAAAGGGATCCTGAACTAGCTGAAGGATACCTCCATACACAATCTCAAGAAATATACCACTTTTATGATGTTTCTAGGCTATTAGGAGATGAGTGTATTATGGCTAGCTAGAGGATATGGAACAACCTCCCTCACAGCCTTAGAAACATGGAATACCATACTCCAGAAAGATTAAGAGGTGCCTTGGAAAGGGAACCATTGTATAAGAGGGCCATGCAGGCCATAAAGATTCAATGACTTGGTCTAAAGGTCACTCCACCCTTGTTTTTGGGGTTGAGTGATGGGAAGGACTAGGATGAACATAACGAAGAATGGGAATAAGCAAAAAATAATGATGGGTTCTACCCTCCCGAGGGGACTCCCACACTTCTTCCTTGGGAAGTAAGAGGCTCCATCAAGGCTTTAAAGGAAATGCAAAAGGATGATTATTTACTTAGAGGATGAGCAACCATTTAGTAGGGGGCTAGTGATGAACTCCATCATTACATACATTTGGAGAGGTTAATGGTCAAGTTTTTTACTTATTAAATCTCTTTTCTTGCATTTATATTATATTATGGTATTATGATGCTAGTGTAGGTGGTGATTGAGGCTAACATACTTTGAGTACCTAACATAGGGTTAAATGTAGGAAAATCATGAAGATATGAAATTTTTGTGAATCTTTTGTCATAAGTACTCAGAGTAGACACCAAGGAGAGATTCTAGGGGTTTTCCACCCTCCTTAACTCCTAAAGTCAGCCAAGGGATCCTCGAGATTCCATCCAACAGCTTGAAATAAAAGGAAGCCAAGAAAACTCAAGACCAAGTGCACTCAAATCCATACTTCACCTCAAGTCAAGTGGAATCATCACCTATTTTCTAGGGAGTTGTTGGTAACTACCCTTTAAGATAAACAGAGTTGAGCAAGAGCTCATTAGGATTCAGATTTTGGATAAATACAATAGGCTCTTTGTTATTGTACTCATTTTTTCAAGACTTTCATGGATGTAATGAGACTATCTCTTTGAAATGAAATGAATATACTGATTGTGTTTTATAGAGCTAGGCTTGTGGGTTAGGGTCCAATCCATGTGCCTCAACCTCTCTTGTGTAATCATTCTTTCCTTTCATGTCATTTAGCTAGTTTTTCTTATGAATGGTTAGCTATTTTTTTGGTATTTTCATTCATTTTTTTTAGTTTTCTTCCATTTTTATTTTGTTGTAGATTTAGTCTTCTTACATGAGTGGTAGATTAGGTGATAAACTCCATAAAGTTTGTATTCAAGCCTCCCCCTCTCACCTTTGTCAATAGAGTTTGAGGAGGGTAGAAATTCCCCACTGACCACAAATTATTTTTGGTTTATGATTTCTTGGAATACATGAGATTAGTTGTTGTAATTCCATGAACATGTTCAGTATGTTGTGGTAGAGCTCTGCTTCTGAGATTAGAATAGATTTTCTTTACGAATTCAAGTCATCTTTTTCATTGTATTTATCATTAATTTGTCCATATTTACTACATGAATAGGTAAGTTGATTGCAGGAATAGGTAGCATAGCCAAGGAGAAGTCCCCTAGCACCTCCAACTTCATCTCTCATCTTCCTTCAGCTCTTTCTTCAGCAAAATCACCATCAGCTCTGTTTCCAGATTTTCCCTCCCTACACCATCATAAAACCCTAAGGGGAAAGGCAGGCCTCCCAAGAGGCTTTGAGCTTGACCAAGGGGTGGGAAACCTCCTATTCATCTTCATCCACCTTCACACCACCCTTCCTACCATTTTTCCACCTCTTTTTGGCCTCGGATTTCCCTCGGCCTATTTCGTGTAGCAATTCAGGACTTGCCTATAGCACTACAGGAAACCTATAGTAGCTCTTGGAACAACACCTGTGGGCCCCTCCTTAAGCCTAGAAACCACCATGGCCACCTTCTAAACCTAAAAGAACCACTCATACACCTCCAACCTTTCCCCAATGTGTTTAAGACTTCCATCAGCCACCTTAGCACTTCCTTCTCCTATCAGCAAAAAAACACATTTTCAAACATAGTTAGGTCATGAATAGTTGTAGGAATAGAAGAAAGAAAGATAGAGAATAGAGTAAGTAGAGCGTGTTTAGATATTTTTCCCAACTAAGTGTGATTATATTATTTTCCTTTCTATCATTTCAATTAATCAAGTTACTTCATGCAAGGTGCCTAGGTTTCTTTGCAATTCTTATCCTAATAAGTATTTATTTCATTACATAATAGTTAAATGTACTTGGTTACTATGCTATAATTATGTACTTTCTGATAGAACCATGGCTTTGAATCATTGGTAGCCCTAGGCCTAGTTCCAAAAGTGTGACAGACTTCACCTAGAAACCATAGAAGTAGCACCCTTTTGTAGAGCTTAGAAGACAATGACATAAGTAGAAGGCATCTATTGTGTATATAACACTGTCACCTCCAAGTCTGCATGAATCCTGGGTTGATAAATTAAAGTAGGGTAGCCCCTTGGAGTTGCAACATTCTTTGTGTAATACCAAGGCACACCAATAGACACAGTCGTCAAATGTAGGAGCTCGACACAAGATATTATTTCTACGGCATTCTTGGACATGGTCAGAAAGGTAGGATGTACAAGTTTGACAGAATGTGGTCAAAAATTCGGTACCAATATCATTGTTATAGGACAAATGACCTCCTCATTAGGTCAGAGGAGAAGGAAACATGGAAGGAAGAAAATGACCCAGACAGAGGCCCATTTTGCTAAGATAACACACCCTAGAGACAACCAGGTCAAGTTGTAATGCATCCTAGCCATTCAAAGGGAGCGTTACTACCTAGGTTAATGATTTGTCTTTCCTAAGGGGCAGTGTTACTCATGTTTTCATGAATAAAGGGAAAAATATCATGGAAACTAATTGATATTTCCTGTTTTTTCTCAAAATGAGTCAGTACAAAAGCAAAAACCTATAGTGCAGGCCTTTTATTGGACATTAATAAACACAATTGAGCATCTATAGAGGGAAAAAACAAGGAAAGGCCAGAAAACATCATGATTTTTCCCCATTCAAACTGATTGAAAGGATTCTCAAGGTTTGTCCTCCCAAATTCCTATAAATTGGAGGCTTGGGCTCTTGGTCAAGGGTTGAAGGTTTGATCATGTGTAGAGCAGAGCTTTATTGTTGAGTGTGAGGCTTAAGGATTCACAAGGTTCATTTAGAACTCTTAGCCCAAGTATCATTACACTCAGAGATAGAGGAGGGAGAGAGAGGAGTCAAAAGACTGAGGAAGGCTTGGTTCAACCAATGGTTGTAATATTCCTTCTTATATATTAATAGAGTTGTATTTGTTTTGTCCCTTTGATGTTTCAATGTCACATTTATTGTTTATTTGTCTATGAATCATGATATAAATGGATCAGATTTTCATATTTTAATGTTGATTATATGCTTGTTTAATTGCTAGTAAGTGATACCAATGTGAATATTACATGTGTGATTTTTTTGTTTGCAGGATCTAAACTTGGAGCCAGTGAGGAAGTACTTGAGCCATGCTTCTTAGCGCTCTCCAACAGATCTGTTGTCTACAAAGAGGTAATCCTTCAATATCTCACTTCGTTGATTATGCATTAGTATAAACATGTGTGCAATGTCTTTGTAACTATACAAATTGTTACACCATTTTTTGGTCATCTAACCTATTATCATTAGATGGACCCAAGTACACCATGTAAGACCAATTTTACCCTAAGTAAAATTGCCTTCACTATGTTAAATAACTTAATAAACCACATTTATTAGGTTGTTTATGGTCCAAACAGGAAACCCTAAAAGGAAATATTAAACAAACCTATATTTGTTTGATTTTCGTCATGGAATAATTAATTAAACCATAGTTTAATTATTATTCCCAGTCATGTTTAACCCAAAAACAAAGAAATTAATTAGATAAACCTTTATTTATCTTATTATTTTCTAGGAATAATTATTTAAATCTTATTTAGATAATATTCCTTGTTAAATATGACCAAATTACCAACAAATAATTAAATAAATCATTATTTATTTGATTATCTTTCAACCACTTCCTTAAATAATTAAATAAATCATTATTTATTTGATTATCTTCCAACCACTTCCTTAAAAAGATAAATAAATCATTTATTTATTTATTTTCGACTAATCAAGGGATTTGACCCAAGTCAAATACCTTTTCCCTCCAACAAATATAATAAAATATTCCATAAAAGGTGGATCTAGATTTGGTTAACATTATTTTAATCATGCACCAAGATCTAGAATGACCCAATATTTTGTTATGAATAGGAGGGTTTTTCCCATCATTCTTCACCTTTTGTTGCCTATTAGATCACTCTAGATCTATACACTTAGTCCCATTTTTCCATCATTTGTTGTGTGAGCTCCCATTGAGCTCTATTCTTTGCATTGGGTTTTCTACACCAACAAGAGAGAGAAATCTTAGATCTAAAGTGCTGAGGACTTCCAAGAACCCATCCCACTGAGGAGAATTGGATACGCCTTCTTGTTTTCCTCCCAGGTGCCCGATTAATATAAAAATTCTTTCAAAAATTGTTCTTGTCTTGTCTATTGGTATATGGAGCAAACCCTTGTTTTTACTGCTTAATGTCTTTCCATGCATAGATCTGGTGTTTTGTTCTTGTTTAACTAACCGCAGATCTGAAGATATTGGCAGCCACTTTTGTTTTTAGGGCTATTAGTTAGGCGTAGCTAAAGTGTTCCTTTTTCGTACACTTCGACAAAGGATTCATACTAACAAATGGCGACTCCACATGGGTTTTAAATTATGACCACTGTCGTTTTTCATATTCCTGCATATCCAGCTACTTCAGACCCTAGGGTTTCTTTTCAGTTGAATATTTTCCCTATTTTTATGTTGTTTTTCTCACATAAAACCCTAAAATATTAAAATTTCTAACTTCCGTGTGTTTCTGGCCGTATTGCGCAGGTAAGCGACACCAGCGGCAACTGAGACAGCAAATTTTCTGAAAATCTGCCGCTGAGACAACCGGAACGGGGGGTCGCACTTTTTGGCCCATAACCTACGACCTGGACCTCTAGGTCACACTTTTCAGCCTATTTTCTGCGACCTGCACTGAAAATAGGTCAGAACTTGCGACCTGCCAATTTTTCAGTGATTTTTCTGCAATTTTTCTGGGTTTTGCTGAAGCTTCTGTCAGGGTTTTCCAGCCTCTGTCTCAGCCCGTTTCGACCTGTTCCTGATCTGTTTTTCTCTCCTAAGTGGGAACCTAGCCCCCTAGGGCTTCAGTACCCTCCACTTTTGGTGGAAGATTTTTAGCTGCTTTAGGCGTCTGTTTTTTCAGAGTTTCAGCCTCCCTTTTTCCAGATCCGATACCTCCTTTTCAAATCCCTTTAAATCAGCATTTCTTCCTTTCAAATCACCTCTTTTCGTTTTGTTTGGACCTCCCTTTAGGACCTCCTCCCTATCCTTTCCGCTTTTTGCTGATTTCCTCCCTTTTTCCAGCCACCTTGCCTCTGTCTCTTGGCTGTGATCTGCACCTCTTCTCAGCAGCTTTATCCTTTAGATCCCTGTCCCTTTTGACCTTAGATCTATTGGCCTCTTTTCCGTGTGTTTTGCCTAGATTTTTCCCTTTTTTTAGATTAGTTTTGAGAGACCCGCCTTCTTGGGTTAGATAGATGCACAAGTAGCTGTTAATTTTCTGTTATTTCAGCATTATATACTGTTCTCTACAGATTTATTTTCAGTTACGCAGCACACTTTTTTCTTGCTCTCAAAATGGAAAGGGTTTAAAAATTAAAATTAACGCACACCACACACTGACCCTAAGCGAAGAAGCGCCTGGTTAACACCGCCTGGCAAAGAATCTAAAATCAATTGTCACTACACCTTTTCTGCCCTTGACCTCACTTGATTCTGTCCCTTTCTTCCCTTGTCGGTTTCCTTCTTCCCGCCATCATTGCGCCCCCAAGGTGCCTTTCCCGGAGACTTCTTGGCCTTCACCCTCAATTTCTGGTCGATTGACCTACTCCGCCCCGCCGTCGTCGAGCCAGTCCTCCTCCGAGTCTGCACTCCGACTCCTCTCCTAATTCATCGGGTTCTCCTTCTCCTTCTGGTTCTCCCCCTGTCACCTTCACTATGTCTGGTCCAGGGCCTAACACTAGTAGTGCTCCAGGCCCTAACGCCAGAACTACTACTAGCGGAACTGCCACAGGAACTACCTCGGCCATACCCTTGCTGCTGTACATTGCAGGCCTCAGCCTCCCCGATTTCAATCAGTTGATCAACGAACCTATCCGCCACGATGTTGGTTGGCCTGCTATGCCAACCAAGCTCCCCTCCGACATCCCTAAGTTTGAAGGCCTTGCTGGAGAAGATCCAACCAATCATGTCCAATCTTTCCACATGTGGTGTTCCTCCAATTCCATTACCGATGACTCCATTCGTCTTCGTTTGTTCCAACGCACGCTTACCGGCGAAGCTTCTAAATGGTATGTAGACCAAGCCACCTCTTCCCATACCACCTTTGCGACCATTGCCCAAGCCTTTTTATCCTACTTCCAGCTCCCTCTCCGATACGATACCGGTACGGAGCTCTTGACTTCCTTCAAGCAAACATCTTCAACCCGCCTTTCTACCCATGTTTAGGAATGGCGACGAAGACGCAGCTTATGTCAAGCTCCCCCCTTCGATGATCGGATATATACGGACTGGTTCCTTCGCTCTCTCTTAGCTCCCATTAGCAAAGATGTCGCCTCCCATTTCCCTCAAACCGAAGAAGCTGCCCTCCAAATAGCCTTGAAATATGACCTGATCTACGCCCAGTCTGGTTATGTTTATACCGTCCTTCCTGACCTCCCCAGGCCCGGTGGCGCTAACGCCCCAGGGGCATCTCATTTCGCCGATGGTATCGTTGGAGCTCTTTCCCATCCGTATGCTCAACCTCCTATGGGCTACGGTCTCCCTCCCGGAGGGGCCAGCACCTCTAGCACTCTTCCCCCTCCCGGTAGCATGTATCCAAGATACGGCATGCCTCCTCCTTTTGCCCAACCTCCTGCTTACCTCCTGCTTGCCTCAGGCACTGGGAAGCTCCAAGAGGGACTTACATCAGCTACCACCCATGCATTTTACCCCTATGCAGAATTGGCGACTGTAATATTCCAAAATTAGCATGCAGCTAATTAGAATATTGATTTTTGTTGTTTACACTTAGGAGATGAATAAATGGGTAAGGAGGCCCATATATTTCAGAAATAGGAATAAAATCCCTCATAATGTGAAAATGGATAGTCATAAGAGCTGGATTTCACACCCTAATGTGTGAAAAGGGGCATTTTCATATGGACAAGGTTAAGTTTGACCAAGTCAACAGCGTTGGGATAAGAGGTGGAGATCTTCTTTCGAGACAGCGCAAAGATAGTGGGAGGAAGATTCCTTGGTGGAGGAAACCCTAATGAGTGGGACCCAAGGTGAGAGGGCTTGAATTTTTATAAAAGGAGGGCAAGGTAGCCATATGAAGACATGTTATGGATTATTGATATTGTGGTCTGCATGACTATTCTTCTTTCTTCAACTATTTAGTTGAGATTGTTGTGTTGTTTAGAACAAGGAATTCTTGTTTAGGAATTCCTTCTCCTTTATTGAGAGGCCCCTTGAGGGAGTTTTTACTGTATTTATCCACATCCAGGCTTGAGGCCAAGCATCCTCCTTCAGCTATAGCGTTATTTCTGTAGCAGTATAATGTTGTGTTGCAGGGTGTTGCAGTGGATGTTTCCCAACACCACTTCCTGAGCTTATTTTTTAGAGGAGGAAGATTCCTTCCTTTGGGATATTATATAGGAAGCCTTTGGAGAATATTTTGGATCTTGGCACTTGGCCAACCCTTTTTCTTGCACCTACATTGCAGTATCCCTCAGTGACTATGTTATTTCCAATGAGTATTTGTAGTGATTGTGGAGGGTGAGATATTTAGTGTTAGAATCAACCTTTCACTTGGAAGATACATTAGAGGAGGTCTATTTATCTGGTACAACATCTTTATCCATATCCATCCAGTTCTTGAGTTGCAGCTGCTACTCATTCACAGGATTGCAACTCCGACATTTTTTCCATTTTTCATATTTCAGTAAATCCTTCTAGGATTATCTTGGAATTGTCTTTTGGGGTTTAGATATTTTCTCCCCACATTGTATGAGCTATATATTTCCATATCTATGTATTGAAATAATCTAGCAACAGTTGTCTCTAATAAAACTACATTTCCATAGCCTTGGGCATTTTCTGTGTAGCAGTGTACTTCATTTTTCATGTATATGTTTCTTGAGGCTTGTTCTGCCTAACTTGAGTGATTATTTCCTCAAGATTTTGTATAAATTTTTTTGTTGTAACATTAATAAGATGGATATTTGTTCTTCTTACATTTTATGAGTTTATTTATCACTACTACTCCAGTTTTTTGTTCATGAATTGTTGCATCCCCATTTTGGGATATTATATTGGTATCAGAGCATAATCTTGGCTCAGCCTATGGAATCTCAGCCATTATTTTATTAGAAGAATAAGAAGACAAAGAAGAAGATAAAAATGATGGAGAGAATTAGTTTTATCTCATCTCTTTTCAGAAGCAGGAAGAACCTCAACAAGGAGGTGAAGTAAAGAAGAGAAGAAAGAAGAAGTGGGACTATGCCCTTTCCTTTTGAAAAAGAGGAAAAATTGCATAGAGATGGAGGACACTTGGATCACAAGATCCTAATTGAATACCTTTCTGAATACAAATCTAAACCTAGAGCCTTTAAGGAGACTCTATCTTTACCTCAGTTAATTCATCTAGAGGAAGAAATAAGACCTTGCAACAAAGGGAGAATCAAGGGCAATAGGTTTATATTGTCTACTTTTGATGGTTCATCTATAGCAAGGGCTTGGGAAAGGAGATTTGATGCATTATTCCTACTACATTCAGTGGTAGAAAGAGAGTCTATGGAGATTGCAGCACTACACCTTGAGGGTGAAGCACACATGTAATGTTCCAAATCTGTAACTTTCTGCTCTATTGGGAATATCTTAAGATATTCCATTTTTCCAACTCCGGGAGTATTAACAATCAACATTGAACTATTTAAGAGATTGAATGTTAGGGGAATTTACTGGATATGTCACCTTCACAAGGAAGGATGAGATCCAGAGGCTACCTGGCCCACTAGCAGACTCTACCGATAGAACTTGTCAAAAGCTAATAATTGCCTTCAAGGAATTTCTGCAATGCCTCTCATGGGAATGTTGTATAAGGAAATACTTGAAATAAAATGTTGTATGGTGCTGGAATTCTCTTATACATATAATATGGAGTCTAAATGTAGAAATAGAGCTGAAACAAATAGATCTAGGTGAGTTAAACAAATCTCCCCACCCTAGGTACATCATAAATCAATTCAAAGAGTGAGCTACAACAATATGCAAAACATCAATCTGAAACTATGAAAATATGAATGTATCATGAGAGGGTAAATACTACAGCCAAAATTATATTAATATATCAGCAAGATTGTACAGAGATATCATGAGGAACAAGGCCCTCAAGCTCTTAGAACCAATCTCCAATGAATAAGCAATATAATACATGAGATGCTGCTACTGCAAAAAATACCGGAGAGCAGTGACTGCGTAGTATCTATGAGAGATGTAGCTTCTGAATACATTAAAAATGATGATGTAGCTAAAATATACAAGAAAATAGCCCAAGAGAGGAAAATGGGCTCAATATGGAATTTCTAGCCAATCTCTAGGATATTGCTAGAAATGCTAGATAAAATACAATAGTGAAAAACAAATTGTCAATGCAACTAAAACCAAATGAATATGAGGCTGTGGCTGATCTGAAATGATGATTCAATCCTTTGATAATTCCCTCAAAGGAAAAGGGGCCGATCCCCTTTTACTCAAAAGAACTCCTCCTAATGAGTACAAGAATCTCCCTCAACACTGCCCTCATGAAATAACGTAGTTTCTCCAAGTGACTGTGAAGTGGGAGATGGTGAATGAGTGGCCTGATGCCACATATCTGAAATATGGTCCAAGAGCCCTCTCCACAGCTCCTCCAATGAAGAGATCACTCCTCCACTGAAAAGCAAGTAAGGAAAGACTCTATGAGTTCCTCTGTTGCTACCCCAGCAACACAACACCATCCTGCTACAGAAATAACGTTGCAACTGAAGGAGTGAGCTTGGTCAAATGCTAGAATGATGAAATTCAGCTCAAATCCTCTCCTCCCATGAGGAATAGGTGGGGGATCCCCTCCCAAGAGCACCCCCAGTGCTCAAGAGCACTTCAATCCTTCTAAACAGCCCGTATGTGCAAGTCCTTGGCCTCACTACAAAATTTCTGAATTAAAACATGAACAAATGAGCTGCTATCTTCTCTCTTATAAATAAAATAAACTCTCTCTCACCATAGGTCCCACAATTATGGTTTCCATTCACTTTTGAATGCTTTTCCTCCAAAAAATGCGTTGTCTTCTCAAGCAAGCCACCCCTCTAAGGCAGCGCTGTTGACTTGGTCAAAGATGGCCAACTCAAGGTGATCCTCATCATGTTCACACCATTAGGTGTTTATTTCAGTTGCTTGTTTATCCTCCTTCCTCATAAGGAGTGTTATTTCTCTATCACCAAGGGGTTAAGGGGTCTCCTTACGCATTTTATTAAACAAAGTAAAAATATGTGACTATAATGTTCCATTTTAGCTTGAGGCTAAAATTGGGAACATTACAGTCCTCCCCTCCCACATGTTGCTTGTCCTCAAGCAACTGTATAGAGAGAAAAAAAAATTCTCCCCCTTCTTCTCTTGTGGCCTCCTCATCAAAAATCTCCACCACTGCTCAAGATATGTTGCAATAAAACTGTCCTCCAATGCCTCCTCCCAAGTATGCAAACCGGAATGGTGCACCTTACGGAAAGAAAGAAGGTGTAGGTGGAAATATCCCTGTTGAACCATGGCCTCCTCAAGGTAGGAGTGATGACATGCATGGGAAAATATAATCCCACTGATGATACCCTCGCCCATGCTATCATCCAAATGGAAATATTGCCCCCGGTTGTGTGCAATGTAATGGGGCTGAACGGAGAGTTTTGCTGCTTCATCCCAATAAGATCTTCTCTCCCTCTGTAGTACATATGGGGCTGCCTCTATCTTTGGGATGAAATGGTATGGTCTCCAAGAGTGGCCCAAGCCACCCCATCAAAATATTCAGCCATGAAATGCCTCTTCAAATTCTCCAAGTGGTTTGCCCCAAAAGAAGAGAAAAGTAATAGTATGGCAATCATGGTTTTCCCATTGTATCTCCTGCAATATAGAACATGTGTAATGGGGAGAATAGTGCTCCCAATGCGCTATCCCAACATATAATTCACTCTCCAAATAGTTCTCCCTGTGAATAAATAAGCATCAGCAATACAAGGTAGCATAATACAATGAAAACAAGTTGTCACAAGACAACTAGAGAGTGGGTCATTACTCCTCTCATGGGACCAACGCAGTGAGCCTCTTGCCTGCATCAAAAATATCCATAACAAGTGCTTTCCCAGCCACTTGTTTTCTGCCACACACATCTCAAAATATAGGAACATGAAAATATGAATTGGTGCCAATGGTGCACACCAAGGAGCATGTGGCTCCCTCCACAAACCACTATAAGAATGGTCCATTCTTCTACTGCAAAAGACTACAAATACATCCTTGTACAATATGCAAGAAGGAACAATTCTTCTTGACTCATCATGCTGCTCAAACAAGGAAGGAAAGTACAATACAAAATGTGAGATTATACCTCCTCCAATTTGTACTTGAGCTCTTGAGCTGAAATGGCCCAACTGAGAATTTCCCTCTACCTCCAATGAGTAGGGAAGTGGCTGTGAGGTTCTCTCCACCATAATCAAGAGGGCTATGCATCTCTCCCTATGCTGATATATGCCATGATGAATGCCCTCCAAGTGAACTCCTCTAGCCAATCAAAGTATGCATCCAAGTGCATAGCTAGGAAGTCCTCATGTGTTGCATGCAATAGTTTCTCCTTCAGACTAGAAACTCTAGTCAAGAAGTGTCTTCCATGATGATAGATGATCATATCATCCACTGAGTATCTGCCATCTCCATCAAGGCCATCCATGAATCATGCATGCACCGAGATCCTGGGAATACTCAACAAAAGATGAGTCCTCCACCCTGGATCAATCCTCCACATAGACAGTGCTAGTGTTTTGCAATATGGTGCTCCATCACGCTGCTGCCTGCTACCTTAACATCCCCTCATGCCAAAGTCATCCTCCAAGTTTCTTCCATGCTATCATGCAGCTTCTCATGCTCAAATAGAAATAAGGACCTCTGAAAATGAGCCTCCCCATGAGAGACTATCACCTCCAAAGAATCTCCCGATCCTGGCCAATGTAAGCATGAGTGGCCTCCATCTACTCTAATGCATGAAAGGGTCCTTCCTCAAAGGAAGAATCCTCTGTTCATCCAAATCCCTGGAGCATCCATCCTCCAACCATGCAGCAAACTCTATCAGCGTAGTAAGACTGATGAATATGGGTGATACTGAAAATGAGAGAGTATATATCTCCTCCTTGAGTTTATCCAAAACCTTTTGTGTTGTGTTGGATCCCTCTAGTGTCTCCACCCCTATGGAATCCATGAGTGGTGAATAAAATGGCATGTTTTCTCTCATCAAATCTAAATCTAGTGGCCTCCTAGGTGGAATGCCCGCATAAAGTGAGACATCATGCTCTGAGATAGACTGCATGTATGAGTGGACTGATTTTTGCCTCTCTTCTCTGCGCAGTGCAGTCTCTCTCCCTTGTGTAGAAAGTTCCTGAAATGGATATGGGTGAATGCCCATCATCCCTCCATGCTGATCCTTCTCTTCCCCTTCCATATCATAATCCCCATCAAATGCTACATAGGGCTCTGGAATTGTGCATTGGTTCCCACATGCAAAAATATTTGGAACTCTCTGCAAGGATACAAGGGCTCCTCTAGTGGAAGCAATAGCTCCCTTCTCACCTCCATGTGGTGATGGATGTCCTCCTAGTGTGACAGCTTTTTTGGTTCCTTCCAGTGCATGCAAAGTTTTTGTGTTTGTGTCATAATGAGTTTCACCAAGTTCTTCCATCAAACCCTTAGTGAAAGCTTCATGTGTTCTTGCATTTGCATGGCAATGTAAAATGGGACTTTCAAACCAACAAACATGAGCCATACCTTTGAGTTGTAGCGCTGTCTTCCAATGGCCTCATATCCTTTCCCTATCCCTCTTGAAAATGGAAAAAGGACTGGCTGTGGATCTGCATGTGTGGCTGAATGCTCACACCCATCATGACAAAACTAGGGTTTTCTCCATCCACAACCCTTTTCAGAAAATCTTCCCACAGTTCCCTTTCATCAATATTTTCAATGATGTCCTCAATGGTCTGGAAAAGAAGAAGGGAAACCTCCTCTTCCATCATTCCTCTTTCCTTTTCTCCTTTGTAAATATCCTCTCCTTCGAGAGAATTTCCTCTTTCTGATAGCTCTAGATCTTGGGCACAGGATGAGCCAAGATCATGCTCCGATACCACTGTAATATTCCTTTTTCAGGTTCTTGCTGCTCTATTGGGAATATCTTAAGATATTCCTATTTTCAAACTCCAGGAGTATTAATAATCAACACTGAACTATTTTAGATATTGATTGTAGGGGAATTTACTAGAAATGTCACCTCCAAAAGGAAGGATGAGATACAGAGGCTACCTGGCCCACTAGCATACTCTACCAATAGAACTTGTCAAAAGCTAGTAATTCCCTTCAAGGAATTTCTGCAATGCCTCCCATGGGAACGTTGTATAAGGAAATACTTTCAAATAAAATGTTGTATAGTGCTGGGACCCTCTTATAAATATAATATGGAGTCTAAATGCAGAAAGAGAGCTGAAACAAATAGATCTAGGTGGGTTATACAGATCTCCCCAACCTAGGTACATCATAAATCAGCTCAAAGAGTGAGCTACAACAATATGAAAAACATCAATCTGAAACTCTGAAAATATGAATGTATCATGAGAGTGTAAATACTTAAACCATAATCATATTAATATATCAGCAATATTATATATAAATATCATGAGGAACAAGGCCCTCAAGCTTTTAGAACCAACCTCCAATGAATAAGCAGTGTAATACATGAGATGTTGTTGCTGCACAAAATGCCGGAGATCAGTGACTGCATAGTCTCTATGAGAGATGCCGCTGTTGAATACATAAAAAATGATAATTTAGCTAAAATATACAAGAAAAATGGCCCAAGAGAGGAAAATGGGCTCAATATGGGATTTATAGCCAATCTCAGGGAGATTGCTAGAAATGCCGGATAAAATACAATAGTGACAAACAAATTGTCACTGCAACTGAAACCAAATGAATATGAGGCCGTGGCTGATCTGAAATTCTTATCCCCTCCTCTGATAATTCCCTCAAGGGAAAAGGGGTTTATCCCCTTGTACTCAAAAGCACTCCTCCCGATGAGCACAAGGATCTCCCTCAACACTGCCCTCATGGAATAACATAGTTTCTCTAAGTGACTGCACAGTGGGAGATGGTGAATGAGTGCCATGATGCCATAGATCTGAAATATGGCCCAAGATCCATCTCTATAGCTCCTCCAATGAAGATATCACTCCTCCACTAAAAAATAAATTAAGGAAAGACTCTATGAGTTCCTCTACTGCTACCCCAACAACACAACACCATCCTGCTACATAAATAATGCTGCAACTGAAGGAGTGAGCTTGGCCAAATGATGGAATGAGGAAATTCAGCTCAAATCCTCTCCTCCCATGAGGAAGAGGTGTGGGATCCCCTCCCGGGAACACCCCCAGTGCTCAAGAGCACTGCAATCCTGCTAAACAACCCAGATGTGCAAGTCCTTGGCCTCACTATGAAATTTCTCAATCCAAGCACGAAAAAATGAGCTTCTATCTTGTCTCTTATAAAGAAAATAAACTCTCTCTCACCATAGGTCCCACAATTAAGGTTTCCATTCAATTTTGAATGCTTTCCCTCCAAAAACTTCTTTGTCTTCTCAAGCAAGCTACCCCTCTAAGGCAGCGCTGTTGACTTGGTCAAAGATGACCAAGTCAAGGTGATCCTCATCATGTTCACACCATTAGGTGTTTATTTCAGCTACTTATTTATCCTCCTTCCTCATAAGGAGTGTTATTTCTCTATCACCAAGGGGTTAAGGGGTCTCCTTACCCATTTTATTAAACAAAGTAAAAATATGCCACTATAATGTTCCATTTTAGCTTGAGGCTAAAATTGGGAACATTACAACAAATTTGGTGGTTCAGCCATTTCAGTCATGCAAGAGTATCTACTTTTGTAGAATTTACTCAAAGGTTGATTAAGAAATTTGATAAGGAGAAAGAAGAGGAGAAGAATCCATCACCACCATTGATGGAGACTTGTACCAGCACTGTCACAACCATGGAGGGGCATCCATAAACATCAGCAGTAGGGGGAGCCAACGCATTGGAGGAAGGAACTCTTGTAGTCATACAAGATGTTCTCCAAGGTATACCTAAGTTTCCACTTCCTATTATTTCAGCAAATATTATGGATGGATGTATACCATTACATACTGCTAATGTATAGCAACAGAATTGCACTGCGCTGTGAAACCTTGAGTTGAGTAAGAAAGGGATGAGCCATCATCCTAATGTGCCATTGTTGAGCTGCACACAACACTTGGAGTTGGGGTGTGGATTCTTGGAGGTTAGGATGAACTCAACTATGCAGAACTCTATGTTCATCTTGGAGTTGGAGCATGAGACAACAAATACACCATTGAGGATTTTTATAACGCTGTCATTGAGCAACAGTGAGGAGGTTTTTCCTTCAACACCCTTGGATATTTATGGATTCAATATGGTCATTGGTGTGGTATATTTTCTAGGAGATCTCCAAGGAGTTGCATTTCAAAATCCCATGAAATGCAAGAACAAAAATATTCTTTGGGAGAATGGTAGTCTTCATTGGAAGGGTACCAAGGTAGAGCATTATGGGAGGCATCCACATATGGATGAATGGGAGTGGATGGATAGCAAGAGGTTGGTGAGACACTTGCATATTTATGACACTGGGCAGTAGGAGTCTTGGCTGCACTGGCTACTCTTGAAATAGTTTGGCCATCATGTGACATATCCTCTTTCAAAGGGTATATGGGTGGAAGAAATTTGGCTGGATATTTGCATCATAGGGCGGCAAGGAGTATGGATGCATTGTATTGATATGAAATTATTCATATCAATCATTATGTTTTCATCACGTGCTTTGTATGATGGAGGTATGAGGAGGCAGCAAAAACTTTTGTTGCTTGGGTTGTTCTTGGGACAGCATGGGCAGATTTTCTCTCATACTTTGCATGATGTTGCAGGAGTAGGAGATGGCACTATCATGGTGCAAAGGGGCTACTCCTTAGCCTTGGATTATCAGGAGATACTTCCACCTCGGGAGAAATCTTCCATATATGGCAGCATTATGGTTGATGTCTTTGACAATGAACAAGTCAAAGAACAGAGCTATGAGTTGGCAGGAGCTTATTTGCATAGACCAGCAGCGCTGGCACTTTGGAGCTGGGGTTTATTGATAGAGTATCCACAGGATCACTTCACATTGGAAGCACTTGGTGGACAAGGAGGAGGTGAGAGAGATGGAGTAGTGGATGGAAACATGTATTACAACGATATGAAATTATTAACTTGGATTTCCAAGCATAAGAAGGGTGATCTTCATGCAACATATGGTTCATTCCTCTTCATAGGAGTATGTCATACCTCTATGGAGGACTTGTTTATGGATACATACATCTTCTTACTTCCAGTACATGGTAAGAATCTTGTTTTTTCATTTATTGATTGTATAAAACAATTTTTGCATACTCTTACCATTCCTATACAGTGCATTGCTCCACAAGAGGGAAACCTTCTCTTTGGGCTCCATGGTCAATATTGGGAAAAATTATATGATGGAGATAACCATATTTTATGTGGCCTTGGGAAAGTGTCTCATTTGTATTCTATGTATACTCATTTGATTTACTAAGCCATTTACTACTCACTAGTAGATGTGATGACATATACAACTATTAATTTGTCAAGAAACAACTTGCCCTATTATTTTCTGAAGCAATAGTTAGGAAAAATGCGCTCTGACCACTTCGGAAACTATTGGTACCTTCTAGCACCACATGAAACCTTCAATATTTCCCTCATTTTGATGCTAATCATGATTTCATTTGCTGATTTTTTTCTTATTTTTATTGGGAGCATGATTGGGGGACAGACGCATTGGTTGGATGTGTCCTTTGGGGAAGAGGATTCCCACACTTTTTGCATTACATGTTCTAATGGGAGCATGGGAGGTGATATGGCCACCACAGAAAAAAACTTTCCTTTTCATGAGGTGGGCCATGGGATTGAATTGATGACATATGGTGATGATTTCCTAGCCATCACATATGGGATGGGTTGGGTCAGCTTGATTTAGAACGTTGGAGAGGAGATATTTGGAGGTCTAGTCTCTTTCTTGCCACTTGAGGGCAACTTTATTGCAGCCCAAGATCAACAGACACTCTACACTTATCATAAGTGGAGAGGAGGATAGCGTGGGGTAGGCTACTTTGTCTACCATGTTCAGATTTTCAGCCCACCTACTTTGCAGGAGCCAAAGGTGGAGGAGAATTTTTAGGAGTTGCCATGTTGGGAGGTAACTCATTTTGTATGAATGATAGCTTGTGGATGGAGGATCCACATGGGAATGATGGTTTCCACTACATTTCAGATCCCATTCCTCAAAGGGACCTCTAGACAACACCTTATTGCCTCCTTGAGTACTCTACTTTTTCATGATGATAGTTATTTAGCTAGCCTGCATGCTTGGGAGGGCAATATGGAGACTTACTGATGAGACAAAATCTCATTCCTTGGATGATTTTATCATATGAGGATAATACAGTAGGAGGAGGGGAGAATTCTCAGTTCTATCCTTATATTTTCTGGAGGACAAGAAACATTTGGGAGGGGAGGACTGTAATATTCCAAAATTAGCATGCAGCTAATTAGAATATTGATTTTTGTTATTTACACTTAGGAGATGAATAAATGGGTAAGGAGGTCCATACATTTTAGAAATAGAAATAAAATCCATCATAATGTGAAAAGGGATAGTCATAAGAGCTGGATTTCACACCCTCATGTGTGAAAAGGGGCATTTGCATATGGACAAGGTCAAGTTTAACCAAGTCAACAACGTTGGGATAGGAGGTGGAGATCATCTTTTGAGACAGTGCAAAGATAGTGGGAGCAAGATTTCTTGGTGGAGGAAACCATAATGAGTGGGACCCAGGGTGATAGGGCTTCCATTTTTATAAAAGGAGGGCAAGGCAGCCATATGAAGACATGTTATGGATTATTGATATTGTGGTCTACATGACTATTCTTCTTTCTTCAACTATTTAGTCGAGATTGTTGTGTTGTTTAGCACAAGGCATTCATATTTAGGAATTCCATCTCCTTTCTTGAGAGGCCTCTTAAGGGAGTTTTTACTGTATTTCTCCACATCCAGGCTTGAGGCCAAGCATCCTCCTTCAACTACAACGTTATTTCTGTAGCAGTATAACGTTGTGTTGCAGGGTGTTGCAGTGGAGGTTTCCCAAGACTACTTCATGAGCTTATTTTTCAGAGGAGGAAGCTTCATTCCTTTAGGAGATTAGTTAGGAAGCCTTTGGAGCATATTTTAGATCTTGGCACTTGGACAACCCATTTTCTTTCACCTACAGCGCAATATCCCTTAGTGACTGTGTTATTTTCAATGATTATTTGCAGTGAGGGCTTTTCAGTGATTGTGGAGGGTGAGATATTCAGTGTTAGGATTAGAATTTCACTTGGAAGATTCATTGGAGGAGGTATATTTATCTGGTGTAGCATATTTAGCCATCTCCATCCAGTTCTTGAGTTGTAGCTACTACTTAGTCCTAGGACTGCAACTCTGACATTTTTTCCATTTTGCATATTTCAGGAAATCCTTCTAGGATTGTCTTGGAATTGTATTTGGGGGTTTATATATTTTATCCCCATATTGTATGAGCTGTATATTTCCATATCTATGTATTGAAATACTCCAGCAGCAGTCGTCTCTAATAAAACTGCGCTATCATAGCCTTGGGCATTTTCTGTGTAGTAGTGTACTTCATTTTTCATGTATATGTTTCTTGAAGCTTATTCTGCCTAACTTGAGTGATTATTTCCTAAAATTTTTGTATACATTTTTCTTTTGTAACATAAATAATATGGCTATGTGCTCTTCTTACGTTTTATGAGTTGATTTATCACTGCTACTCTAGTTTTGTGTTCATGAATTTTTGCATCCCCATTTTTGGATATTACAACGACCATACTAGGGATATAATCCTTAGTTCTCAGATTCTTTGTTTCTGAACCTTTGACTCTTTCCCTCTGTAATTTCCCACTCTGCTCACATCCCCTTCTGATAAGTTCATATGCTCTGTGACCATCTCAATAGCTCATAGTGTCCAGAAAAAACCCTAACCATTTTCTTCAAATTTTCCTTGAGTAACGCGCCCCCTGTGTGTGTTCCAGTGCATTATAACACAACTAATGCTTAGGTACAGTGCATTAGTCCTATCATTAACGCTCTGTAGCCTTAATAGCCTGTGTTACCTAGTCAAAATTTGTTTTTTACACATTTGTTGTGTTTTCCTTAGCTGTGGATTTGGTGGTTGCTAAACTAGCTTCTGTATTTTGGATCCATGTGCTTGGTTTCCTACTAGCATTTTTAGTTTTCTTGTTTAAAAAGTTGGCATTAGTCGCATTTAAATTTTGAAGAGGAGAAGTTTTTTTTTTTACTTTTTTCTGAACGTAGTTGATTTCATTCTGAATTTTTTGGTTAAAAATTTGTTAGTGAGGATAAATAGATGTATGAATCTTTTTAGGATGAACTATGTTATTTGAATGTTTGTTGCTGCATAGATGTTGGAAATATTTCTCCCTGTAGAATAAGCTCTTGATCGAATTTAATATTAAAATCATTTTCTACATGGTTTTGAGTCAGAGTCTCATTACATTTCATACGTCCACTCCCCCTTCGAAAACTAATAGGAAATTACACCAACAAATCAAGCACTAATAAAATCAATCACATAACCCGTTTTCTGAGCTCAAACCAATAGTAGTTCAGGCTAGGATCTTGGGATTGGAGAAGTGAGAAAACTACCCAAGATCACAAAAATTGAAACTAGTGTCATTAAAAAATAGAAAATCCTACTGCACTCATACTATTGGGACCGATCCACTACTACTAGAGTTAAGCGGAAGACAACACTGGGGTGCATGAGAAGGTAGTCCGCCTTCGAGTGCGTAACAGTGGGCATTCTATATATTGGGATTCCCCTCGGGGATGTCGAAAATAGATCGGGGATATAGGTGTTCTACCCATATAGAGTTTTGTCTACGATCGTGACCCCCTGATAGTGTCTATGATTTGAGTTATCTTTAGTTTCCATACTTTTAGGGACTTACACAAGGTGACTGGGGCGGGCTGCCCTGGTACCTGATAGAGAAGGACCTACTCTATCTTCACTCTTTGGGAGGGTACTCATCTCCATGAGAGTGCTTACACCCATCCTCTAAGGTTCGGAAAAAGCTCAAGAGTAACTATAACTGTACATTTGACTACCTCTCTCTATATGTTATTGTGATACTAGGTTCCATATCCAGCAAACGGTAGTACAGAGACAGGGTCTTACCCCTTCTGGCTGCCTGATTGATTGATTTTAGAGGTTATTTTTTCTTTTTTCTAGGTGTGTTGTTACTATCATTGGGACTTCATAATACATCACACTAAAATTTGATAAAATTACTAGGTCATCATGACGTCCTTCGACCCTCTTCATATTTATAGGTAGCAGCAAGGTCTTCGTCCATTGACACTAGGGGAGGAGTCGAGTCTTGGTGACCTAGTGCCTTCTCCAAAAGAGCAGTCTCTATTGTTTACCACTGATTTTCACATTGATCCTTACCATATGAAATTTCCAGAGGATCCTTTCATTGAAGGAGTCGTACCTCCTTACAATCCTCCTACCACTAACCCGTTGGGGCCATTTTTAGTTTAGGTAACACCAGTGCCAATCATGTCTTCGGCTTCACCTACATCCATTTCACAACCAACGACCATTGGGTCAGTGCCACTAGTGGCCAACGTGGTTCCACCACCATCTTCCATGCCAATTTTCAGTTCTACACAACTGATTGGAAGCCCCAGTATGCAGCCTGTTAGCACCCGAATTGGACCCCAGGCTGAAAAAGGAAAATCAGGGTAACAACTAAACCACGCTCAGCCTTGTAGCTAGCCCTACAAGGACAGGAGAGGGCTCTCTCCATAGAATAAATATTCAATAACACAATAATAAACTAATTTTAGGCTAGATATATGACTGTGAAAGGGGTTTTGATAAGTGACTGAATTTTTGCAGGGATGTATGGGACACAAGGACAACATGAACTGAGGAATTAAATCAGGATACAGGGTATTTCATGGGGCAAGATAGGCAGGAGACTTAGCAATCTAGTTTGAGATAAGATGGAGTGGAAGGACTGTTGAGAAGCTGAAAAGGGCATAATAAATGGATCCTTTTCAAACAGAAGAAAATACACAGAGTATGAATGATTCCCCAAGGAAGAGCATATAAAATGGATTCTACCTTTCTAACTTGAAAACATTCAACTGGAAATGTTTATGAATGAATGTTGCAACATAACAATGTACATATGAAACACAAAGAAAAGACATATGCTAAAACGCATACCACATGAATCCCACGAATCAGAGTTGCATCACTTTATTAATTCCCGGCCAAACTGTACAATGGTTGCAGAGCTCGCTGCCCACTATTCCCCTCTTCTGAGTTTTCAGACCTCAGACTTTTTTTTTTCAAACTGTTTAGTGTTTACAATAAATAGATAGATTTGCATGAATACAAATCGATGGGGAGAGGAGAGATCACAACTGAAGATGGAAGGCCAAAAGCCAACAGTCTCTCGATAAAGGGAGAGCAGCGTTACTTTGTTCCACTTGAAATTCACTGATAACCAAATGGGAAGGAGAAAACCTGTAGTGTGGATCCCTTAGAATCATTTCCGAAGATGCGACTGTTACATTTCTATTTCTTTGGCCTTTGACGTTCCGCTTTCCATTATTTCTTTATTCTCTGACTTTTTAATAAAATACTACAGGAATAGAACGTAATAACATATATGCTTTGTGAAGGGAAACCATATTTTCAATGGGACAGAGGAGGGAAAGGAGTCGAGATTTGCATTACAATCGCAATCAGAATGGGGGAGCGTAGAGATATGACATAACAAACAGCAATCGAAATCGAAAATCGGGAGGTGGGATGGAGCGGAATGGCGTATACAATAGTTCCGATGTGATTGAGGGAGGGGGAACCCTTTGTACCAAAATTTCGAGTTAACAAGGAAACCTGCCCTTTATTAAATGAATGGGCGGAAGTACTGATGGTGGGACCCAAGGGCCAATCGCAATCGCAAATCGGAAGGGGAAAGAAATCGCAATCGGAACAATCGGGAGGATAGTTGCGATCGGAGGAGGGGATGCAATTCATTGTGGGCCGTCTGATCGGCGGGGAAGATCGACGGTTGTGGGTTAATCGGGGGCAAGCCATCGGTGAGAGTCAATCAGAGGGTGTCAATCAGAGAATATTGCGATTGATCGATCGGAAGGGGCATTATGGGAGCGCCGATTGCGATGGTGCGATTGGAGGTGAGCCGTCCGATCGGACTGGGAGATCAACGGCTGAGGGATGATCGAGGGTTGTTAACCAGAGGTCGCAATCGGAGGGGAATGCGATTGATCGCAATCGGAGGATTGTGGGAGGGACTTGAGTTTGCGATGATTGGAGTTCTGTGCGATCAATCGCATCGCAAGTGTTTGCGATGGGCTGATCGGAGCTCTTCAAATAGAACACGCGATTGCGATTTGCGATTGGGGGGTTTATATAACATAAAGTTTTGAACTTTTGTATAAGGCTTTAAAGGCATGAAGGGAAAGTGGTTGTGTAAATCGCATTTTTGTTTTAAGTAATTTATAATGTGAGTTTGTGATCGAAAAGGGGAAAAAGGGGTTTTTTAAAGGGAATATCAAAAATTTAAACATAAATTTAGAAGGGAAACATGGGAAATAGGGGAGGCTTAGGGAATAGAGGGCTTTTACTTCAATCCAGAAGTCAGTTTTGAAAGTGTAGTATACCGTTGGAAAGCACTTTCCGGGATCTTTCCGATGGATCTTCTTTGAAGATGCTCTGGCACTGAACATGCTGTGGAAAACTTATCTGAAAGGCAGGGACATCACTTTGTGGAGATAATAGCTTCTGAATTTTGATTGAAAGGCAAAGTATTATGCTTTCACCTCAAAACATGGTTTTGAGGTGAAAATTACACCAAACTGAATGAATGATATCTATGATCTTCCAGGTGCAGTGACTTTGATTTTATTGACTTCCTCATGACCTTGCTGATCTTTATTAATACTTGACTCATTATTTTGACCAGGGTTGAGACCTTAGAGACTAATGAGACCCATCCTATGACCTACTGATATGATTTTGAGAATGAAAGTGACCAATAATTGAAGACCATAGGGAGGAAAATCAGTAAGTACCTCATGAGGGAAAACTGATAAGAATTACTACCATCAATGAATCCATGACCTAGCGGAATGGTGAAATTTATTCGGTATGAGACACCTAATATGCAAATGAAAAAAATAAATTTTGATCACTGATGGCAGTATGACTAGACTGACACTAACATTGGCTCCAATGGGGATGGTAGCTCCTTGGAGGTGCCAAGAACACCGTAGACCAAGTAGCCTTATTCATTGGGCATGGAGTCAAAAATACCGAAAACTGACACAATGCATACTGACACTGACTCATGACTAAGACTGAAGAACGGAAATAAACCAAACTATATACATATCATTCAAGTTTTATAGCCTTCACCTCGGGCCCCAAACTTCAATGACTGTGTACTCCAAACTCTGAATATAACATGGTATATACAATGATGATGACATAAATTCTGATCCTTTGTTTTCAACAATGGTAGTTCTTCAAAAGCCTACCATTTACTGCTCCTCTAGGGCAATTTTGGCCATCCATTTCTGAAAGCAAGAAGGCATTCTGTGCTCTGTATGCTAAAATTCTGTATGGTCCTTTCCATAGATTGTCTAACTTTCCATGCTTCCCTTTC